>UYYG01000012.1:0-465370 GCA_900625125.1 Dracunculus medinensis | reverse complement strand
ATTAGAAATTCGTGGCGGTGTAGGACGAGTGTGCGACCAAATTAGAAATTCGTGGCGGTGTAGGACGAGTGTGCGACCAAACCCTCATAGTTTTATATAATAAAACAATCAACGAATTCATCTGATTTCCCAATTTTCGCCATTCTTATTTTTTCATCTGGCATTGCCTGATTTTCCGATTAATTTTCTGGTAATTCAAAATGGCTAAATGTCTTTCCAAAAGCAGCAGCACCCACCATACTTTGTGCGGCTTCACCGACTACTGAGATAAAATTTCTGCCAGAGGTTCCATTTGGAAATAAAAATGTTTATAGGAGCAATTGAATCCCACTTTTAATGGAAAATTTACTCCCATCAAAAACAAAAACCATGATCCTTCACGCGACTTATCACACGACCAGCGTTCCATCTTTCCAATTACACTGCATATTTCCAATTAGGGATGCCTTTTGAAAAAGGCGGAGCGAAGAACCATGAACAAAGTAGACAACGAGTCCAGCATTTACAAAAAAAACTATTCCAAAGTCTAACATCAAAAGACAACAATGTTGAAAATATTCTCATCACACCAAACAATAAAATCGCAATGCACTGATAATAATCAGTATGTGGGAAATGCAGGCAGCCTGGCTGAGTGATGAAGTTATATCTATTATTACGCAAATCTCACAAGCTGTGTTTTATTATGGGTGCTTTAATAGTGCTTTTCTGTCAGCTTTTATCATATGCTATTTTATAATTTTATAAATTTCTTTGGAATTTTGTTCATAACGAAATTTATTTCCGACACATATTTTATTATTATTTATTTTTATTATATTATTATTATATTATATTATTTAAATTTATATTATTATTAGTGTATTATTTATTTTTCACTGTGGCGAACATAATTGTTTTACTTATGAAGCTTTTAACCAACTTTTATTAATTTAATATTTATAGAAATGCATAAATTATGGTAGCAATAAATGAGCTTTCTTTCAAACACCATAATAAAATAAATTATCATAGCAAAACAAACACGAGATGATGAGCCAATAAACAGATTATAGTTTTAAATATCTTTAGTCCACAGCTTAAAGGTCCTGTCGAAACTGACGCTAGCAATCCATTTGCCATCAGATGATATATCAACTCCCATCACTTTTGTATCATGGCCCATCAATTTTTTTAAAGGCTTCCAGCCATTTGTTTCCCAAACCTAAAAAATTTTGAAATGATGACATTTGAAAAGATGACATTAAAACAGAAAAAAATATTAATTACCAAGAACCACTTACCTTAAGTGAATTATCATAAGATGAGGTGATCATATACTGACCGTTTCCTTCAATTCGTAATCCTGACACTAATGATGTATGAGCTGCGATAGGTTTTATAGCACGTCTTATACGCAGATCCCACACCATACAACTATTGTCAGCTGAACCAGTTACCATTTGATACCTACATCAAATTATTGATATAATTTGTTCAAATAAGAATATAAGGAAAACGTTATTTAATGCTTTTTAGAATATTATTCACCCATTAGGCATCCACTGACCACAGTAAATCTCTTTTTGATGACCTTCCAGAAACATTATACATCGACCTGTTCGCAAATCCCACACACGCCCATAACAATCCATGCCCCTGCATTTAACTGTATTATTATACCATATTGTAACTGAATGAAAGAAACAGAAAATAATATTTTGAAAAGCGAAGATTAAATTAAATAAGATTATAATAAAACAATAGTTACACTGTAAGAATCAGTGAACCATCAATCTGAAAATCAGCATGGAAAACAGGTTTACTATGTCCTTCCTGGAAAAGAACTTCAGTTTCATAATCGACATCAAACAAACGCCATGAACAATCAAAGCTGAAAAGAAAAAACTTTAAAAATATAAAAGTATATATACACATATATATATATATATATATATATATATACACATAAAAGTACATTCACACACTTTCTTTTAAGAAAGGCTCACCAACAGGTTGCAAGGAATCGACCAGATGGATGGAAAGCAATTTTCGAAACTCTCTGAGAATGGGGTTCAAGTTCAGATAGTGGATTATCAGTTTCAACACTCCATAGTTTGACACTTCCATCATAACCACAAGTAGCCGCATTAAGTGCATACGGTTCTTGCGATATATATGCTCCTGGATGAAATCGGGCACATCCAGCTTGTCGATTATGAGCAATATAATGCCTTTCTCGAATACAGTCGGGTATAGACCAAATACAACATTCACCAGACCTTAAATGAAAATATACTAAATTAGAAATTTCGTGTGTGTTTACTTTTCTAAAAGAATCTATTATATTTGCGCTTTAAAGCTACAATGTATTTATTTTATTTTATGGCTATGCAAATCGAAAATATAAGAAATATACCATCCAGAAGTAATTAAATGCATTGAATCTGGGGAAAATTCACAAGAAGATACAGGACGTATATCAGCTACTTGTGAACAATATACAGACAATGAAGATATCCATCGATACATCTCTTGAGTTGCAACAGCAATCTGATGTTGTGAACGAACAGCATTTTCACGAGCCTGAATCAGAGAAGACATGATTTATCCTCTTTTTTCAATGGCATAAAAAAAGTTATATCAAAAATCTAAAATCACCTTTTTAAGCCTCTCTTTTGCTCTTGGCAATGAATAATCAGCTATTGCAATGCGAGCATCTCTTAGTGAAGCTGGACCTTTGTGGTACCATGTAGCTGAATCTCGTTGCTGCATTGTCTCAGTTTCTTCAGGACTATGCAATATTCTTGTTACCTCTTCTTCAGACATGGTAGATAAAATTGTTCTAAGACGTTCCTTTCTATCCAATTTATCCTCGCCGAACAGACCTAGAAAATGGAAAGGGGACAAATTAAATCAATGAAACCTATAAATTTCCACCATTATTTTTAAAAAATATAAATGACAGAAGACCAACATATTGGTTCATTTAATTTTCGAAGAAGCAATTTAACATGTCCATCGTCTGTTGGTAATGTTAGCGTTCTCGCACGTCGTCTCCGTTCAAACTCAGCCATAACTTCACGTTCCATTGGATTATCAACACTATCCAAATCAAAAAATTCATCATTTTTTTCATTTTCTGCTTCATTTTCAGCCTTAATTTTGTTAAAATTATAAAAAAAAAATGAATATTAATTAAACAGAAATATATTAATACATTAGTATAGGGCAATAACAGGGAAAACAATGTAACATTGTTGATACAAAAAAAAATGATTTCCCAATTTTTTTTCGTCCCTGATAAGTGCTCGTTACTTATGATTAGGCTCGCTCCGCCAACTCGTCGGAACAGACAAATTTTGCCGAGACATTTAGCGATAAAAATGTAGCCGGCATCGCTCGGATTTTTGAAAGATAGTCTAGCTTTAAATATTGGTACCAGCATTAATAATTTTTAATAACCAGTATAATCAAGAAAATAAAAAAGAAAATAATCTCACGATAAATATTTACCAACAACTTCTGTACGGTTTCCTCATTAGCCAAACTACCAAATTGAACTTTCGAATTATTCGCCGATACCGAATTTTGTTCGTCGCTCATTCTAAGCTATAAATTGAATAATTTATTTTAAAATATTTATTAAATTAGTGGAAAGCATGCAGAAACCTTTTATTGCTATTTTTTAAATTTTTAAATGTTCCAAATCTTACTTATTTCCCAAAACGAGTGGATTACCCCTTCGCAAGACAAATTGCAACAGCCAAGTGGATGGAAGCTAGGATAACCTACCAGCGATGAACGATACAAAAACACGACGGAAATAGAAAATTTTTCAAGAATATTAAAATGTAATAAAAAATTGAATAAAATACTCATGAAGCTGTGATATAGTAATGAGAAGACCGTCTACTTATATTTTGCAGATTCAAATTGTTATTCGAGCCGCAGATTTATATGAATGCGAATCGAGCCGCGAAACGTTTGGAATGTTGGGTCACATATTTTGCTCGATGAAATCGTTTTAGGGTAGGAGTGGGGGGTGTGGGGGTGGGGGAGTGGGAGTAGGGGCTTTCTGGGAGGGGTTCATAGGGGTTCCGACTGGTATTATTTTGGTGACTAAACTAATTAATTTCTCAAAATACCTAGAAATTTGCCAATATTTTTTCCAAAAAATCGACTTGAAATAACTCGGAATTTATAATTCTTATTAAATTTGTTAAGTAATTAAGTGAGTGGCGATTGGTTTTTGCTTTTGATCTGATGCGAACCATTATGGCTCAAAACGGTGATCTGAGTTACTACTATCTGTTCGTCTTTTCTGCTTCTTTTTGTTAAGTTTGTTTAAGAAAATGAATTAATAGATTTGATAATTTTTTGCAATTTCAGCGATATAGCGATTGTTGCTAGGAATATGAGAAATGCGGACGATGTGCCCGTTCATCATTTAGTTGTCGATAGTGGTGCTTTTATTAAGCAAATTCCTTTACAGGTTCTTTTCTTGTTTATTTTTTTACCGGCATTAATTTATTTTAATTTGCTTTCTGTTATTTTTTCTGCATTGGATTGCTTAGTGACTCACCTTTTGTTCATACCTCGTCCATTATCAAAATTGACTTATAACTTCACACACTAATAATTCGTGATTTTTTTTGTGCGCACGATTTTCGGTATTGTTGTCGCTGAGAGCGAAACAATACGGATTCTGCTCAAGTTCTTTCGCAAGAATTAACCCGTTATTAAAATAATTGCTGGAGATATACTTAGAAATCTCTTTGTGACTCTGGCGAACGGGTCCTCTCCTAAATAAAGTTAGCCAAACTATAATTGGCAGCGGATCTTATCCTGAATGGAGCTAGCCAGATTGAAAGTGGCAACGGATATCATCATAATTGGAGGCGGCCAAGCTACAAATAGCAATAAGTGCCGTTAAAAGAAGTTTTTGAGGATATTTACAACTGATTTTATTTTAATGGCATGAAAAAGGGTCACATTTTACTTGGTTAAAAAAAATTGAAAAAATTGAAAGAAAATTTGATTTTGAATCTGAATTTGTAAAAATTCAGAAATTTAGATTTTATTTGCTGTTTTATATTTGTCCTTCATTTTTGCATTTTTTGTCGAAGGCAGGAGGTCTAATAATTATTATTATCCTAGGCTGACTGACATTATTTTCTTTTTCTTCTTCTGGTATTTATCGCTGATTTGGCTCACTCCACTGGCGACAAGGGTTTTCAGCATCCCCGATCCGATGTCACTCCTTAAAATGAACTGTTATCTATCTCAGCCCTTAATCCGCTGGGCCTTCTCTATTTTCAAAATTCCTCCTGACCGTATCAGCCCAGGTTTCAATTGGTCCTCCTTGTTTCAATTGGTCATCCATCATCAGGGTTTAGCAAGTGGCTACTGTAGAAGTGCCACTATGAAGAACTTTGTGCAGATGGCGATATACTTTTTCATGATATTTTTAATCTTCGCAGATTATATTTGCGAAGATGGAAACAATCATGTGAGACTTTATCCACTTGGCAGGTATATATAATATATCTTTGATAGAAGTGGTCATGTAGCAGAATTGCAGTAAAGCCAGGTAGATACCGATTTTCAGGCTGATTTACCGAGCGATTCCAGGAAATTTTGCAGACGAAAGAATGCGTTCAACTGCAAAAAAAGGCTGGAAATTCATTTGTCATTTATGAAAGACCATTAGAAAATATTTTTAACACCATCTGAGATATTTATAACTCGATATTTCTTGGATCTTGTTGATCAGTTTGTTTAAATTGCGATGTTATGAGCTTTTGCTGTATAAGACGAAAAGTGTTTCTTTTATTTTTCTCGGATCTATTTATTTACAGTAATCGGAAGGGTAATTTTCGCTACTCATGCCGGAATTGTTTTTTGTTGTTCCTTATCGTTGTAAGCGATATAAATGTATTCAGGGTGTGTGATATGGTTTAGACCGATTATACGTCTGGATCGATTTCTCTATGTTCATAAACCAATCTATCGCATAACTGAAAATTCTAAGGAGGAGAACGCAGCCTCACTGGAACGTACACCTTTACTTATTTTAAATACATATTACATATTTACATATTTTAAAAGCTTTGTTATTTTTCCCTGCGAACTTGCTTGTTCTGACGTCGATAAAATGCTTTGAAGTCTGATTAGTTCTCTGGAACATTGGAATTTTGCATAATTTCTCAATGTGAAATTTGGTCGGTACGTCACAATCACATCCTGGCTCTCTGACTTGGTCCAGCTGTTTCGCACTGCCATGAATCTATTCACGAGAGGCGAAAATCGCAAAAATATCTATTCTTCAATAGTTGTCGGAATGCTTTCTATCGCCTTTCTTGGGAATTGGGAACAAAATTTCCTCATAAGAGTGGCATTTATTCCTCTTGCATCAATGAATATTATCTCTGCAGATCTCTGTTTTGAAGGATGCTAGGGAATCATTGAAGATTTCAGCTCATATACTCATATTTTTTCTGGGGATTTCATTGGACTTAAGCTTATGAATATAGAGTTTATCTCGTGTCCCGTTGGTGGTTTGCAGTTGTATCAGGGCCGTTGGCAGCTGGACCGTTTCATCTGAGACTTGAAATTATGTATCCTAGAGCCGATTTTTCGGAGATTTCAATTGGGACCAATACTGCACGGCAATTTCATTTCAATATTTCAGACTGAAATGTTCCTGAATCTTCTCGATAGTCAAAAGATTTTGAAGAACGCCGTTTTTTCCATGTTTTCAATCAGCTTTATTCGGATAGTTTAGAGACTGCCAAGTTTGGTTTCACAATACACAGTATCTAGTATCGAGAACTCTTCCATCGGCAATTGAATAACGAGCTTGATTGGAGTATTGGTTGCCTGGTCGTGTTCAACGTAAGTGTGAAAAAAAAACTATGCTTTTCTGGTAATGATGAAAACGCTTTTCGTTGTTGACTATAGTCCCTCTGTCACACTTGTCAATCATGGAAGATAGAGATGGTTCCATATTCTGCGCGTGCATTCCAATATCTCTGGTGATTTTTTGGAAAACATGCTTTAGTAAGCTTTGCACAAAATCAATCTTTATCCAGATCATTTGTACGTAAGAGAGTAATCGATGGTGATTGAGATGTTGCAAGTCAGCCTGTCATTAATAGGATTTCACTCGATTAGAACTTTTGTTTTTTCGCTTTCGGGTGTAGTTACTGCTCTAGATCTAGAATTAGGAAGACTGCTAGGCAGCTGATACACACACGGTGTTTCAATAGGGTTTTAAAATCTATTTCCAAATATCTATAAATATCTAAGCTCTCATTTTCGAGAGTTTTATATTCCTTATCAATATTTTTTTCCATTTTTCTCCTTGTAAACAGTTGATGGTTTTTCATGTTTTGCAAAAATTTTCTAGAATTTATGTTTTATTTTTTTGTTCTAAATTCTTTCTAAATTCTAAATTCTAAATTTTCTAAATTCTTTTTTTCTTGATAATGCACTTAAGGATTTGGGCGCCGTTATTTATACGACATCTGGAGTAGTCACTGAATTAAGATGCGAGAAATCTCGAACTTTTCTTGAAAGTTTACCATTTGAAATAACTATACGAGAACCAACTAATGAATCTTTATCAATTAGTTAGTGATTTGTTTTTTCCTAGCGAAAATTTTTCCGTTTTGTTTATTTACCTTTTTATTTATGTATATCCCTTGTGAAACATGGAATTAATGTTTGATTTTTTTTAGTGAAAAAATTTTCATTGAAGACTGGTGATTATGCATCTCTTTCTTCTAATGATTTAACAGTGTTGGCGCTGTTACATGATCTTCATATTGAATTATACGGAGCTGATCATTTAAACTATGAATGTCGATTAAGTAATAAAGGGACAAAGCAATCATCAGAAAAAAAAGGAGTTGATAAAAATAGATGCGCTGTGAATATGAATGAGGATAAAGGAAAATCTTCGATAACGGATAATGGCGATGCTGTACTGCTCATTAACAAATTAGATGAACTTAATTTGGTGAAAAGTGGGAAGGTTAGGTCTGAAAAGATTTTTTATTCTCATATATTTTGAAATCAGTAATTAAATTTTTTTAATTTCATTTAATGACTGGGTTACGTTCATAACAAATAGAAATGCATAAAATTTTATCTTTGACATTTTTTACATGAATTTTAATCTAAATTTCGCGAATGGTGCTGATCTGTACTTTTGTTATTTAATAACTCCTTAGTAAAAATTTCCAACCTTACCAACAGCCGGCGAAGCAAACCTGTAACTATTGTGAATACTAATCGAAAAAAAAATGTAAGGTTCTTTACCAGGCAAGCGTTTTTCTCATCTTATTAATTAAATAGAAGTGAATGACTTGTGATTTATAATAAATAAGAGAACAAATAAGAGAAGAGCCGCACAGTGATTTTATCTTCATATTTAAATGGTTTATTCACAGCATTTAAAAATTTCATTTTCAGATTGATTCTCCTTATGAGATTTCCCAACTTAATAGCGCTAGCAGTTCTAATGAAGATGATGATAATAATTGGATTACTGAAAATAATTTCAATGAAAAACTGCATCAGTTTGGTGCTATTCTTTTATCGGCAAATGATTTGAAGGTTTTTTTTATCACCATTTTTTTACGATATTTAGTTTTAAACTGTTTTCATAAAATTTATTTGCAATTATGCAATTATTGATATAATTTTTTGCAATCTTGCACGTAGTGTTAAATCATACATTAGGCTGAAATTTTTGAGTTCAATGATGACTATTAAATGTTCATTGTTAATTCTTTACATTTTTTTTCTTTACATTACATTTTATCTTAGATTGATAATAATTAGATATGATTGATATATAATTAGATATAATATGATTTTTTATTTCTGATAGAGTTTTTAGGTTGCCTGTCTTACAACAGATTTTGCTATGCAAAATGTTATCCTACATTTGGGCCTTAATCTTATTTCATGTGACGGTTTAAGGATTAAGTGTCTTAAATCTTTCGTTTTAAGGTATTATTTTCTCTTTGTTTTTTTAAAGTTTTTTCTGATCTTTTTTCCAATGTTCCTAAAAGATTTCTCAGCTATTGAAACATATTTGCATTTTAGGGCGTACAAGCCCACGAGTCATTTTTTCTTCGATATTTTTTTGAGTTTATTATTTTCAATTCTTGTTACCAAATTCTTTGTTGATCAATATCATTTTTTAAACGTACTAATATTATTTTGTCATATTTTGTTCAGATAGTAGTTTTTTTGCATTGTTCTAAAAGTCTTCCATTATTTTTCTCTTGCATTTACAGTGTTATGAATTTCTTTCATATTTGGACCGCACCTTATGACACTCTAATCTTCCACTGAATAAAATGTCTCTTCAATGGTACTACAAATTTTTAATTAGTTTTCCTACTTTTGATCAATCTTAAACATGTTTTAGGTGCCGTGCGTGTTTTGGAATAACATCTTTAATGGACAAGCGCTTTTGTCCTCGTTGCGGTAATAATTTATTACATCGTGTTCCTGTTACAGTCAATGAAAATGGCTCAGTTACATATCATATTAATTGGCAGAAAGTTTTTTCAAAACGCGGATTAAAATTCTCACTTCCAGCTCCTAAAGGTGATTCATTAAATTCATTAAAGAAAAGTAGTGTCACTTAAATTTTTTCGAGATTGATAGTGATGCACATTTGAATATACTTAATGCTCGATACAATTATTATTTAAACTTTTAATAAGAAACCTTAGGAGGAAAACATGCAGTGATGCCGGTTTTGTTCGAAGATCAGCCTGTCCCGCAAAATCGAATGGCTAAATTCAATCGCAATGAGAACGATTCAAGCCCTTTTAAACTTAATGATGTTACTAGCAGGTTTTTTAAATCTGTTGATGAAAATTTGTCGATTACTGGATATAGTGTGAAAAAATTATTGAGGGACAAGGGATTTAAACATAATAGGTAATAATATTAATTTATATTATATTTATATTTTTATATTTAAAGGTCTGCTATACTGGGTATCCGCACTATGCAACGGAAAAAAAACCCCAATGTATCCGGTGGGGGTCGGAAACGAGGAAATAAAAAACGATAATATTTGTTGTAAATATAAACGGTTAATGGTTTGTATCAAATTGGTTTGATTCTACTGCATATATTTAATCAGGAAGGATATGCACTTTGTACTTTGTAAATTTGTGATATTATTTGTAATTGTGTTGTGGTACTTTAAATAATGATAGATATGACATATATTGTGAGCTAAAGATATATAAAAAAGAGTAATTATCATTTGATATAGTAAATTCGGGTTATTATTGAATATAAGCAGTTACAACATTTCAATCGAATTGGGTTCTTTATTTGATATTTTTTGATGATTTGATATTTAGACTGTTTGAATGGGAATTAATTTTCAACAGAATTTTATTATATTTGTCTTTTTATTAATATGTTACTAAAAATGATTTAAAAAATAAATATTTGTTTTTTGCTGTTGTTTTTTGAAAGTTTGAATAACTTTTTTACCTTTATATGATTTTAAGAGCTCGTCATAATACTATAAAGCTTTAGTCTCGAATTTTTATATAATTTGTTGTTAACTGCTTAAGATTTCAGATGCCAATGTCAAACTATTATTGTCATAGTTGTGAACGAGACGTATCGCTTAGAGATGGTGTATGGTTTTGCTTCATGTTTCCTTTAATTCTTTAAAATTCCTTAAATTTTATTCTGATAATAATATAAAAATAAAAAATTTGGTTTTTGGCCTTGGCCGTTTTTTGAATTGGTTTGTTGCCAGGAAAATGATTAGTATAATTAAGTTAATTCAAATTATTGCATCCTTATTTAGCAAAGAATTAGACTATACAAACATATTTACATATTTACATAATATTTACATAATATTACATAATATATTACATAATATTACATATTTACATAATATTTAAATTGATGCAGTAATTATCAAATTTCTTAAGGATTTCATTTGTGATCAGTGTGGTGGAGAGTTTATCGAAGAATTACCGGAATCAGAAAATTCACCAGCATCTTTACCTATGATGGCAAATCCATTCAGTTTTGTGAGTTTTATTTCTGGTTTACTCGCAAAATATCAAGTTTGCTTATATTTTTCATTTTTTTCATCTAATTTCTATATATAATTGATTTACAGATGTTTGAAAATATGATCTCAGGAGCGGGAACATCAAGAACGCAGCCTCCATCTTCCATTCGAATGGTTCATGCACATGGTGTTCCCTATGATGAAAATATTGTGAGGATGTTTTTAAATCAATTACTATCTAATTTATCAGCACGAGGTGCCCATATTCAAGTGCAGTTTACTCAAGATCCGAGTTTTCTTCCTACTGGGTATATCGTAATTTCTTTATTTTTCCTTATTTATTTGGTTATCAATAAGCATCAAACATTGAATTTTTTATTCTTAATCATTCTATTTTCGGATTTCAAAATTTTCGGATTTTTTTTTCCAGTATATTACACGGTAGCATGGCTGATTATGTATGGGGTGAAGGTGGACTTGATCAAATTGTAACGCAAATTCTTAATCAATATGAAGGTAGAAACAATCCAGTTGACCCAAAACTTATTGGAAATTTACCGATGACCACAGTTCAACAAAAACACGTCGATTCTGGAACGCAATGTTCTACTTGCATGGAATATTTTGTTAAAGTATTTCTCTTTGATTCATTTAATATAATTGTTTTGTTTTCGCAGGCCACTTTTTCTTTTCTGTGAGAAAAAAATTATTTTTTATTTTGCACAATGGTTTATTTAATTTATTGAGCGATGATTTAGTATTGATTTTTGAATTTTTAGGATGAGCCAGTGGCTATACTTGACTGTCAGCATCTTTTTCATCGCGAATGCATATTACCATGGTTCGAGCGACACGATACTTGTCCTATATGTCGAAAAGCTGTCGACCCAGCGAAATGGCCTATTAGTAATCCCCTTGATGAGCTTGATTAATATTTCATGACCATATCCTTCATCGACAAGTATTGTTTTAGAATTTATGTGGATTTTAATGTACTGTTAACTAAAATATAGCAGTTTTTGAATACATCACAGCAAAAAATTGCCATTTTTTTCATTAATTAATATTATAATATTGTTTTTTATTTTTCATCATATTTTTTCATCTTATTTTATAGTTTTTATTGTCAGTTAGAATAAGAATTTATTCTAACCTCACGGAACAATTTTTGATTGGGAAAAAAATTTTGCAAATTGTCGTAGATGAAAATGTAAAATTTTTTATTTACAATCTATTTAAATAAAATTGGGTATTTTTCTCTTTTTCCAATTTTTTTGCAATTTTTGAAAATAGACTGTTTTTTTAGACGGAGATGCGCAAAAAAGGCAGTGAATTCGTCTAAAAAATGCCATCTTTTGCTGTGATAAATTGATAAATATTATGCGAACGTGAGTTTCATTTTAAGGAATATATAATTTTTTTATTTAACTGACATAATAAAATCATGAAGGAAGAACTTGAATTTTACTCGATAGATTTCGATAAATTACGTATTTTCACCAATATTGCTGGTATTTTTGATTTATAAAGTTTGAAATATAATCAAAAAAATAAGGTTCTTGATTATCTCCTCGGGTTTATTTATTTAGCATGCGACCTTTAATCTAAGCCAGTTGTTCTCAGACTTTTTATTGTGAGTATCCTTTTATATTCATAAAATTTATTGAAGACTCTCAAAGAGCATTTATTTATGTTTCCTCTCGATATTTGCACTATTGAAAATCAAATTTAAAAAATTTTTACAATGCTAATTCGCTTGAAATTTTTATCTTAAGTAATTTCATTCACAAAATTTACACATTCTGCCTAAGTGTTTCTAAGTGCCTAGTACCAACTACCTTAGAATGAAAAAAATAAAATTTTAGTATCATTGCACTTCTCTCCTCATTCTTGAAAAAGCATCTGGGACTTAGGTGTTCTTGGACCACTCTTTGAGAATTACTGACCGATTAAGCAAATAAATATATGGTGATTTTCTGTAATATGAATGTAGCCTGGATTATAAGTGGCTAATGCCAAGGCTTTAATCATCCTGATAGATATATGATGAACAATCGACCAACGCCAAAATTAAATATAAAAAATTAAAATATAAAAAAATTATATGAATTCTTGATTTGGCGAAATCTATTTAAGTAATATTGAAGTTCACATTTGTTTTGTTTTTAATTTAAAATTGATTTGCATTTTTAAATAAGCGATTAATTTCATGAATATTGGAAATTTTCCGTTCATAAATATCATTTTGCTCATATTTTATGTGAAAATTTTTTATTATTTCGTTTATGAATGAAATACTTGGTTGAAAAATAGTTAATTGTCGTTGATTTTCGTCTCTTTGATAGAATGAAATATAATTCTTATTATATTTAAATAAATATGGGTACTTTTCCGTTATCTGGTTTATAGTGATCCTTATTTATTGATGAATACTCTGTCGAGAAAATGGGATGAAACAAAGTCCTAAGGTTGCTATCATAGCATTTAGTGAATTTACGTCGGACAGCCAAGAGTTATGATTCATTTCGGCAACATACACCAATTGTATACCATATATATATATATATATATATAAATATGCTTGCCAATTGTTCTCGCATCTACCATTACTATTTAGACTCGTTCAGCTGGTGAAAGTAAAGCTGTTTCAGCTCACCCAGTCCGATGCCGTATTCAATAGTAACAGAAGGCATTTCTTTTTTCATTGCATATGTCCATTAATTGATGGACGGTCTCCACGTTTCTGATCTTATTAATCCAGATTTTCATTGATCCTAGCTTATGATGCTATCATATCATATCATCTATCAAGACTTAACAAGTAGCAAGGTATATGTCCTCACGTCTTATAATGGTCGAAGAATATGGCCTACAATATGGTACTATATAATTAGTAAAAATAATCAAGCGGAAGTAAAGCAATCATGTAAGATTCTATTCACTTGGTATTTGTTCAACTGTCACAGACCATGCAGGCTGATATGTACTATAGCTAAGTTGGTGTTGGCTTTCGTTTTGATGGTAATTTCGTTGCGATTTTTTGGAGATGCTGGACGAAAAAAAGTATTCCTGGTCGCCTGATCGTCTCTCTGGAATAGAATTTCGTCATTCGTTTGGCCACTTGTACCTCAAGATATTTAAAATCTGGCATTTCTCGTTCGGTGGTGAATTTATAAAAATAGGTACATTTTGAGTATGGTATTGGTCAGCAGTTCGAAATCTACAGTTATTAATATGAAGCCTTCCTTTAAAACACTACCAACTTATTCATTGCTATATTTCATGTCAGCTAATTCTAAAAATCCAGCTCGCTTCATATTCCATCAATAGTTCCAGCGATCTCAAGTTATATTTTTTAACTTTATAATTTTTGACCACAATAGCGGCGGAAGATAGCAAATCGGGTTAAACTCGCTATGGTCGCTGCTTGGAAGTGTTTAAATCGAGTCTGAGGAGGTAAAAGGAAAATCTCAGATGGACTGGAGCGGCGAAAAGGGAAATAGGCTAAGAAAAAATAGGGTGGTAGAAGACCAGAAACGAAGAAAGGAAAACGAAAACACCAGCCGAGCAAACAGTATTTTGCTGGACCAGATAACCGAAAAGGACCTGAAAGAACCTAAATGTTATAGTGAAGGATTTTGAATTTTGTGAAAATAAACAATTTAAGCTGTGTTTTTTTGATTATCTTATAAAACTTTAACGAAACGACAAGCCCGACGGAAATTCTGCAAGAAATTCACGTTGGATATTTTTATATCTTGCATCTTCTATCACGTAAACGTAACGTGTAACACCTGCCAGCCTTCAAGATGAAGGGAGAATCGGCATAAAAAAATTCAACGAAATAGGCTTTGTCTTAGGAGAGAGAAATAACTTATTAAGAGCAAAAGTGGTGTGGGGGTGAGAAGTTGTTTATTTTAAGCTGCTAATTTTATAAAGGATCCCACAATGATTTTTTGATTTGCGGGAATTACGGTAATTTAATTATTTTTTTCGTTTTTTCTGTTCGTTTTGTTTAAGTTGTTTGTTTCAATATATTTTCGTAATGTTTTTTTTGAATTAGTAGGAAATATTGTTGAAAATTTTTTACGAATTTTTTTTCCTCATCGCTTCTATTCGCTTCGCTGAGAAATTTTTGGTGGTAAATTTAATCTGCTAAATTTCGTGCAAAGAATGGAAGGCGGAGGTCGGCGCAGCGAGAACAGTCCGAACCACTCTCCTCCCCCATATAATCGTTTGAGTGAGCGCGAGGGGGAACTGTTCGTTCGCCGGAGAGCAGCGTGCAGCACGTTCACCCGCTTTCGTTCATCAAACGAAGAAAATTAAACGCATTGTTTCTGACTTTTATTCGATTAGGTGGTAAATTAGCGAATAAGCGATCTTCCGGAGGCAGAGAAGCGCGGTAGTTGGCGCGTTAGTGGTGGTGGCCCGCGCGAGGAGCGAGAGACGCGCTCTGCTCTCTGCTCTCTGCTATCGTACAGTCAACAGTGCTTTTCATCATAATTTGGCGAGCCAAATAAAAAATTTTTATTTCTTTAAAAGTTAGTTTGAGATCAGTCGAATCGAATAATGATGAAAATGGAAATATTTTAATATTTATGGATCGCTGACTTCATCATCGACTTCCATTCTTTTTAAATCTTTTAGCTTTATCATTTATCAGTTAATGTCGCATAATTAATAATGGAGAGAGCTACTTGTTTTGAAAGCGTCTTTGTTAAGAAATCATCGCATCTTAGGGGTAGTGATTCGTTTTTTTGCCCTGAGATTTGTCGTTGAAAAATCAGGTTATAGCTGGCGATCACCTGTGCGTGTCACTACCTGGCAAAGAATTCAGCGTACCAACAATGTCACCAGGAATCGTGAATTTAGTATATTCTGCCAAAATGGAGATGATGAATGGAGTGTTATTTGAAGAGTCATATATTTTAGGCATATTTTCGATCAAATTTATCGTATCTGCATGAATCGCTTGTTAATTTCGATATTGCTTCGTATATATATGGCAAATCTTTTTAAAATTAGAGGTCGCATTTCTTCCATTTAGCATTTGTAGTTAACCAGTTAACTCTCACGTTTTCCATGCCTTTTCCATGTTATTGGTTTAGTCCTTATTGGTTTAGATCACATCTAACCGGGATTATTATGCAAGTAATTATCGTTATGAAGAGCGAATCGGAAATTGGCTTTATTTTTTTTATAATTAAAGGATTGTCGAAATTTTATTTTACTATAGATCTATTTATTATCTATTTTGCTATAGATTATTATTATCTATTTTATTTATTTTACTATAGATATTTGCCGTTATTTCAGTAATTATTTTAGATTTCGTAAAAATATTTTTAAAGCTTTTTTTGAAAGGTTACAGTAACGTCATTGTTTGGATAATTTGTTTTATTTTATTGCTGGAGAGGTAAAATTATTGGTTTTATTCGATTATTGAATTGAGCCGAAAGTTTAAAAAAAAAAAGGAATCGATCGAGTCTGTTATTCGCTAACATTCCACCTACTTATAATTATTTATTTGATGCTGATTGCTGAAGAATTTTTATTTAAATGGATGTTTGTGATTATCCTTCTGGTTGTCAACCAATTACTATTTCGTCGAACAATAGCGAATTATTAAAAAGACTGAAGGTAAATATTTTTTTTTTAGTGTTTGTTCATTTTAGACAATATCATGGCTGCGGAACTTTTTAATTTCACAGTTATGTCCAAGTCATTCTTAAATTTTTTAGATTTTAAGCGATTCCTTGAAAGATACTGATTCGAATGAAGATGTTGGTACACCCGGTCGATATCGTTCATTACTAAATCATTTAACACAAGCGAAATTTTTGAATAATTCTAATAAAGATGTGCAAATTCTTTTGGCATGCTGTATAACAGAAATATTTCGCATTTTTGCTCCAATATGTCCTTTTAATGAATCGTCACATTTAAAAGTATGAAAATTTCTTTTGCTTTTCGAAAAAATTCTGTGGACATTATTTTTTGAAAAAACTAACGGCTTTTTAATTTGGATCAATGAAATTCCTTTAATTAGTTTTGATGGAGAAAAAAAAATGTCATAATTTGTCATTTTTTTTATCCTGTAAAATTTTTCATACCGTCGAAATAATGTCCACTGTGGTACCGTCGAATACCGTCCGTTGGATACCGTCGAAAATAGTTAATATTTAATCTTATTTGCATAAATTTGAATTAATCTTACCGGTGTGATTCTATATTTACAGGATATATTATTATTTCTAATTCGAGCACTTCGTGGTATTCCTGATTCTTCATCAGATCAGTACTTTTATTACATTCATTTAATAGAGGTAACTTCATTTTTTTATATAAAAAAAAATTAAAAATTTTGAGAAAATTCCTTCAACGATTGTCGAAAAAAGCGTATATATATAAGATTGTTTTTTATTTTTTTGTAAGGTTTGTCCTTTTGTTTCCTCAATTTTTTTAAGTTTATGTTTCAGTACTATTTTATTTTCAGAATCTTTCTGTTGCTGAATTGTTGCTTTTAACACTGGATTCAAATGATGATGCCCAATTTATTTTGCGTGAATTGATTAAAGCAGCTTGTTTTTCGGTAGAAAAAAATAAGGATGAACGACTTCGTGGACTATTTATTTCCTTGTGCTCAAAATTTCTTCAAAATTTGGATCGAATCGATAATATTGTTCTTGACATACTTTTCTATTTTCTTATACAACCACAAAAGGTTTGAATTTTTTCTTATTAGTCCTTTATTAGTTATCTTGATTTCCACGAAAAAACTAAAAAATATTATTTTAGCTTAATAACCGGGAATCTTTCCGGATAGTTCGAGAAATAATCAGTTCTAACTCATCATCTTTTGAATCGTGTATTCCTGGGGTAATATTTGTATTTGTTGCAATAAATAATTTCTTTCGATCTATTAAATACATTTGGCTGATTAATTTACTCTCTTTATCTACTTACTTTTTTAAAATTTACGAAATTTACCGTTTAAAAAAATTTTATATAGACTGTTCTACTGAACCATTTCTTTTGTTCTAAAAATTAAAGATCTTTAAAATTATTGCAGCTTTTGGAAAATTGTATTCATACAGGCCAAATGACTGGATGTACTCTGGTGACAGAGAAAAAATTATTTGAAATAATTCTCGAGCTACATGATTTTGCTTCAGATTTAGTGTATTCAGTTTTGCCGTCATTATTGCCCAATTTGAAAGTAAAACAGTTTTTCAGTTTTTCTCTTGGAATTTTTATCGATAATTTCATCTATTTTATTAAAAATTTTTATAGTGTTAAATTATATAAAATTTTGAAATATGTGAATTTAGTCAGATAATGTTGTTGTTCGCCGTGAAACGACAAAATTGTTTGCCCTATTATTGGGATCGCATAATTCAAAATTGACTGAGGAATTGCCTGATGTATGGGCAGAGTTTATGCACAGATTCAGTGATATCAATCGCGAAATCCGTTGTTTATGCATCCAAGCTTCTAAAAATATCATTTTATATCATCCAGAATTGAGAGGCCAAGTTATAGGTTAGTTTGAATATTAATGATAAAAAGATTCGTTGTAATAACTGGAAAAAAACAAGAATATGGAACCAACATAGAAAAAAAATTCACGCAAAAAATTTCGAGCTTAAGCTTTAAGGCCATCATGTAGGAATGGCGAAAAGAAAGGATCTCAAGGCTTCGGCAGAGTTAAATTCTGAAATTTATCTCTGCCTACTTCATGCAAGTGGTGAATGAAACGCTGTATTGCGTGAATTAGATAGATTTTAAAATTAGATAGATAGATTTAGATAGTGAATTAGATAGATTTTTTCTCTTTCATATTTTTTAGTAAAAATTTTTGAATTTTATTTTAAAATTTTGAATCGCTATTAATTTTATCAGATTTTCTATGAGATTGTGAAGACACTATACTGAATGAATATAGCGTTTGAAGATAGTATAGCGGAGTTGGTTGTCAAAGGTATAAAGGGCTTTAAAAGGGAGCATAAAGCTATTTGAGATTATGGATTTACAGGAGTAATACAGGAGAATAGAGTAAAAAGCGTAACGAGGTTTGGAAGAGCAAAACAGGTGGATGAAACAATAAAGAGAGATTGTATAATTTTGATGGAGCTCAGCTATCGTGGGTTCGATTAAGTAGAGTTGTCATTAAAAAGAAAAATCTGCTACCTTTATCTTTTAGTTATTTTTTTGCCAAAGGTTTTCACCTCAGCTATCAGCCACATCGAAAACGGTGAATGAAAATAGAGAATAAGTCGGATAGTTTTTTGCTCTAATTTCGAATTTTTTAGCTGTTCGAATAACTTGGTTTTTTAAGGATCTAGTGGAATAAAAAATGTTTATTTTCATTTTCTAAACTACTTTTTCTTCTAGTAAATCGCACCATTGTTAATTTTGCTCGCTCAACTCATTCTAAGCACTGTCACATCATTATCGAATAGCTGGACCGTTCCAGTTTACCTTAATAGATCCAGTTTACCTTCTTCCGAATCATGTGGCCTAGAGCGAGTTTTTTCTGTAGGTGGAACTAGGATAAGGATCCGCAGTGTCCTTTAAGTTTATTTTAATTTGAAATATGTCGACTGCTTTGCTTTAAATCTTTTAATTTGAAATAATTGAAAGATTTTAGCGGAAAGCTGTTGTTCGCTTTTTCAGATATTCGGATCTTAATTATACCATAATTCGATCCATATATTTCGAACTTCAAACCTTAAGTCGAAAATGGTGAATGCTTTTATATAGAGAGTAAACTATTATAGGTGGAGGTTTGAGGTTCGAGATATATGCCTATTATAGAATTACCACCGGCTATTTACCAAAATGTAATCAGGCGATGTAATTAAATATGCAGTGCTGAAAGTATATGTTGGTATCAAAGGGACCATGCACTTCAGCGTAAGAAGAACGCGCTTTCCACTCTTCGGATCCCAATGCTATACTTGTTGAGATAGGAATTCTCAGATCCTCACATCCTTCATTCCAGCCTCGCATAGTCGTGATTTTTTTAGAGATACGCTGTTAACAAGTTAAACTTGGCAAATTCCATCTTTATTCAGATCATCAGATCATCTTATAAATGGAACATAAATAACGGCAATTGAGATGTTGAAAAATTTGCCTGTAAAGTGGGCATAGGCCAATCTTTTATTAGTAGAATTCCATGCGGTTAGAACTGGTCATGTTTTTTCGCACATAAAATGGTTCCTATTCGAACCAAGTGTATTCACCTCTCGACTCAGAAATTAGGAAGGCTAACAGGTAAGAGATATACGTGATATTTGGATAGAGCATGGATGGTTGTTGCCTGGCTTCCTATCCTCATGGGCGTTCCATGCAGTCAAGACCTCAGCCAAGTTCAGAGTTGGTTGGCATTTATTCGACTAAGTGAAATACAGTTCTTTCAATTCGAGAATTTACGTGAATTTTTTCAATAATAAAATTGGCGAAGTAAAATAACGAGCCTAATTCCCATGTTTGTCGCATATACCATCGAGTTAGGGGTACCATACATCTCAAAATGCTCAGGCATCATTTATGATTTGCTTGATCCATTCACCACAGAGTCACTTGGGAATAGCGGTATAGGTGGATCCACTCAGATTTGATTTTAATAGCATGTTTACTCCTGTGCAA
Organism: Dracunculus medinensis; assembly: GCA_900625125.1. NCBI lineage: Eukaryota > Metazoa > Nematoda > Chromadorea > Rhabditida > Dracunculidae > Dracunculus > Dracunculus medinensis. Next base: position 444,660 of record UYYG01000012.1, on the reverse strand, counting down.
CTAGTAAAAAAAAATATAAGTAAAGTCTTTATAAAGGCAATTTTTTTGAAATTCGAGGCCTAATTTTTTTTTTAAAATTGATATGAGAAATTGCCTAATGTTTTATAAATTCAAAAGGAAAATTTAAAGTTTTCTAGAAAATAAATTGTTATGAATTATTACATATATATATATATATTTATTATAAGGTTAATATATCAATCTTTTGATCTTAGAAAATACAGAGGACAATTGCAGCTTGAATATTAAAAGAAATTTTGTTTAGATTTAATTGTAAACAGGGCTCATGATCCGAACGAAGAAGTGCGCATGGAAGTAATATCTATGGTTCGAGGTTTGGCGAAAAGTAAATTTGATCTTATTAGCGAACGGCTTTTAATGTGCGTTGTTCAAAGAATCAGAGATACGAAGGTATCAAAACTTAATGATTTTTGTGATCTTTTTCTTTGCAGCTTAATGGTTAAAATGTTTTAGGTAAAAGTTCGGCATGCCGCAATTATTGTTTTATCGCAGTTGTATCGTTTAGTTAATGCTAATGATGAATTTTCTGAATCTGAAAGAGCCTCTGTTTTCATAGTTTTTGCTTCAATTATGAATTTTTATAGTCAGCCTTTATTGGAAGACAGGTCTGTTTTTTTTTTATATTACCTTTATTTTGATTATTTAATATTTTTTCTTTTTTTTATTTTTTTCTTTACTTTTATATTATGTATTGTCCTTTTTTTGGTTTTTAAGTCAATTGATTGTAGGATGTTGATTGAAAAGGTTTTCGTACTTAACTTGGTTCCCTATAAAATGGAAGTTACAAAACGCGTGCGGATTATGATAAATATATTTCGAAATTTGGATCTTCGTGGCATGAGGTAAAATTTTATTTTTCATTGGATATTTCAAAGAACAAGTTAATTTATTTATAAATTCATTTTTTGCTGTTTATTCATTCAGATTTTTCAAAGAAATTTTGTCGATGCAGAATAAACTAAGAAAATCGCTTGGTGAAGTGGTCAGCCTACTTCAGTCTGATAACATGGATTTAAAAAAAACTTTAGAAGATCGTGTTATCAGTTTGGCTAATTGTCATCCTGGATCCATAAAATGGGCTAATCTCTTTAAGTTCGTTCGTTCTTTAAAATTTTTCATTTTTAAAATTTCATTTTTATTTGTGAAGTTTGTTTAAAATTCCAATGTCGGCGAGTCCATGTACAATAGTTTATTTATTTAGAGCTATTTTATATCATCCAATTAATTTTAGGCATTGAATTTATTTTTTTGTGCAAAGAAAGCGATTTTATGAAATTAAAAAATAGTAAAAGAAATCAATGAAACATATTTCCAGGCTTTTTTTGAATTATCTTTGCACCGAACAGAGATCGTTACAGCTAATGAATTACATAGTGGGAAATACTTACACATGTGCAAAAATTAGAAGTGCTGTGGTAATTATTGTAAATATTACTTTTTTGTATTTCTCCTCAGATTAGGATGACTTTCCTATATAATAAATCCTCTATTATAGACAGAATTATTGCAAAAAGTGCGAGAGAATTCATCATTACCAAAAGAGTGCTCAGAAATTTTGCAAACTTTGCTTGAACGTTGCGCACCATTGCAATTCGATGGTGAAACAGTTGAAGTTCTCGTTGATCTCGCATATCAAGTTATTCAAAAGGCTGCAAATCATTTTGATGATACAGTCGCCTTGCGCAGGGAACATTCAGTTATTAAATTAATCGCCGTATGTTTTTTTTTCAATAAATCTGCTATATCCTTGAATCTTCTTTTTCTAATAGCTCTCACCATTACTGATTAAATTGGCCCCAGCGGCTACAAGGGTGAGACGCTTCCAAGTGGCATGTTCTGATGCCATCGTCGACAGTAATAGAAGCCATTCCTTTTTCCATCGTCTAAGTCCATTATTGCCTATACGTTCAAAATCAGTCCAGATCTTGATCGGACCACCTCGCTTTTGTTGCCACCCATCACTCGGTTTAGCAAGTAATGAAATAAGCGACAACTCTTGCCTGGCCATTTGGTATTAGAGCCATTTGGTATATCCTTGAACAAAGTTATTGTTATTGTTATTTTTCAAGAGATCATTGGGAATTTTTAGGCAGTTGCTGACAATTATTCCTTTTGCTTTGGTGGAAAAACTTTTAAACAACTAGTTAGTCTTCTCGAAATCAATAATTCATTATTAGGTATGCTTATTTATATCGCAGATTTAATGAAAATTTCATAAGTATATTTTTTTGTTGTATTGGTGAAGTATGGGAAAATTTTGAATCTATATTATACAATATAATATCCCTTTTCCCACTTTCTGTAGGTAAATGGTGAAAAATTCCCTTTTTTTTTTAGTAAATATTTGGAAAATTCATGTTGTTAATGTATGAGCTAATAACTTTTGAAGCTAACTCTTGTTTTCATTCTTTTATTCTTAATGTTCTTTTTGGCTAGAAAATAGTGCTTTAAGTGTTATTAATATTTTATAGTGGAAACTGTTCTTGGCATTTTAAATTCTATCGCGCATGAAATAAAATTACTTGATGAATCTTCAAGTCAATTCATAGAGAAATTAGTTGGAATTTGCGAAAAAATGTCGATAGAAGGCAGTCCGAAAGCAGCTAAATATGCCATTCAATTTATCAATAATATTTTAAGCACAAGTGATAGTCAAGCTAAATTGTTCGCTGTTGCCGAGGTTTTATATTCATATTTTATTTCCATAATTTTTGGTTTTGGCTTCAAGGACTCATTTTTTATTTTGATTTGAAATATTTTAGGAATCGTTAATGCATTTGAATCCATCACACAAATTTTGCTGCACTGCCTACAGAGCTCTTGAAACATGTGTACGAATCTTTCCTGAAATTTTCAAGCCGCGATTTATTGATTTAATACGGGTTTTGCTTTTTATTGTTTAATGGCAGTTCAATAATTTGGTTCCTATTAATCCGATAATTCGATTTTAAGTGGAATTAACTTATTTTGAGGTTGATGTGGTCGAGACTGTATTGGATATGAAGACGAATGCTGTTGAAGCAGATGATGATGGTAATTCGTTTATAAACAATTCTATTAAAGAAGGAACATTTCGTAACGTTTTCTTGTGTACGGGAAATAGCTGCAAAATAAAGGTTGTTTTTTATTTGTTATTGTTTATTTTTTTTATTTTTTATTGTTGAAATTGATTTGTTTTTTAATTTTTTTTAATTTTATATAATTTTATAAATTAATTTATTGCTTAAGAACAAAAAGCACTTTTTAAATTAATTTTTTCTCTTTATTTTTTTGGGATTGATTTTTAATTTTGGGAAATTGAATTTGAATTTTTTCATCTTTAGACAATATTTAAGGTATTCGCCATGAAATTTATGTGCAACTTTTTGTTGGCTGTTGCATCATCTTATGATGAAATCGTAAAAACGCTTGCAACACGAATCATAGAACTCTATGCCACTTTTATAAAATTCAGCGGTGATATTTTTGAGAAGCCAGTTAGGTAATTCTTATTCATTCTTTCAAGATTTCTCGTGCTTTAATGATTTAAATTTCACTTTATTTTTTCAGAGATGATATCAAGGCAGTGCTTCGAGTTGCTGCGGGGACTTGCTTACTGAAACTGGGAACGGAAAAAAATTGCGCAAACTTAATTACTCCGTCGCATTTTATTCTGTTTGGCTCACTTATTAAAGTATTTATAATGTATTGTTGTCTCATTTTTTGGCCATAGAATTATATCACATCATCTTTTTTGTTAATTTGTTGCTTATTAAAATTATGTATTATTTTTTTCCATTAACGTCTTTTTTCCAAATATTTGATTATAGGACGGTACTGATTTCGTGCGTCGGGAATTTTCCGAACATCTGATTAAATATTTGAATTCAATGCGACTTCCAGTTGTTTATATGGGATTATTTTCCTTAACTGCATTAAATGGTGAAAGCAATGTGAAACAACAAATTCGTATCCTTATTGATTCGTTAATCTCCAGAAGGCGTAAAATTCTTGCTCGTTTCGAGTCAAAGGGTTAACATTTATGTACACTAAAATTACTACTGTTATTAAAATTGTTTTTAAAATCGAATAAATCTGAATCAAATCTTTTTTTCAGTAAACTCTCCCTATCATCAACCTGAATATTGTTTTGCTTCTGTTATATATCTCTTGGCACATCAGCCTAGTTTTACTTCTGTTGAAGATCATGGTTGTTTAAATACATTTCGTGAGTAAGTTTTCTAGTTTCCTTTCTTTATTTACAATAAAAAAATGTGCTCCTTGATCCAAATTAAAATTGAAATTCAATTTTTTATATTTTTTTAATATTTTGCTATATTCTTTATTTTCCATTAATTCTGCGATAGTATATATATTATTGTATCTTTATCTTTTTGCTTGTAAATAGTAGAAGATAATGAAGATTTCGTTGAGTTTATTATGTTTTTTAAAATTTTTTTTCAGGTGCATTTGGTTTATGATCGAAATTTTTTATAGACGAAAAGAAACGGGTAGTCTTGAACTTATACATGACATGTTTCAGGTCATTATTGTTATGCTAGCTGCGCCGTTTTCTTAAGATTCTTGAGAGACTTAAAATTTTATTTCGTTTCGAATTATTTTTAAATGTTACAGAAAATAAAAAATTCCGAAGATGCAGCGGCCAAAAGTTTACCAACGGATGAACAGAAAATTCAAAATATGGTTATATTTTTTGATCTAGGATTAATTTTTTTAATCTTAATTAATTTTTGATTGAATTATTCATTAAAACTTTAAATTCATTACAACTTTTAGGTTAAAACCTTTCTCCTACTATTCACTCACTCTTCCTAAAAAGTAATCTTTGCAGAAAATATGGGTTTTGTGTGATATTGGAATCGTCCTTCTTTCATATCGTGTTGAAATAATTCTGAAGTCAACTAGTAAAATAATGCTGCCAAAGTTTTTTATTCCTTGCAGTTCAAAGGTCCATTCCTATCTGATTTATTTACTTTTGTAACTTTCAAAACTACTTTATTTTTACTTTTTAGATTGAAAGAGGCGTGTTCATACCTCGAGAGATGATTGAAGAAGAAATTCATCATAAAGTTTTATCACATCGAAAGAAAGGAAATACGATCAAATCGAAAATAACTAATGTCGAAAAAATTGACTTAAAAAATAAAAACGATAATCTGCGCAGGTTTATAAGTGATTTTTCTTTTGATGTTTTCCACTTATTCAACTGAAAATATTTCAGATTCAATTTTCAATTCAATTTTCAGATTCAATTTTTAATTCATTGATCAATTAATATTTATAGTATTAAGAAAAAAATTTATAGTATAAAGAAAAAGAATAATGCTATCAATCATCGACAAAAAAATAGTAAAATGTCGAGCAAGAATCCTGCGAAGAATCCAAAAAATACAGTTATATTAACTCTTTTTAATTTTAATACAATACATATTGCTTGTAAAATTACCTATCCTATGGTAGAATTTCCATAAGTCAAATATGGATCAATTAAATATAAAAGTTCTTTAACGTAAAAAAAGTAGTATTAAAAACGTGGCACACAATTTAATTGGCATTTCTTGTCCCTTTGGTACCATCTTTGCTGTATTCCATAAACAATAAATATTACTGGTAATCCTTTCATACCGAGTCCCTACTTGCTTAATGTTATTTAACTGTTTCTTTCTCTGCACAAGTCCCCGTATTTCATATCATTTTCATATATGTTTCATCCTTTCATTCAGTGTTCCATGAATAGAGAGAATCTATTACATTCTGGATGCAATTTATACAAAACTACATCCGGCATATTAAGAATAAATTAGAAGGCCGTTATTACTAGGTAGAAAAAGTAGAAAGAAAAATATTAAGAAGAATATTAATAAAAAATTTATAAAGTTATGATAGATTATTTTAAGGGAATAGGATATAAGGTTTTTTTCCGGTACAAATTCTTTGAGGAGAATTATAAGGAAATATGGCTGGGTTGGAGAGATATTATACAAGGGAATATAATGGAATTTAATAACGAAAGCGTTTTTTATATAGAATATATTAAAATATATTAGATGTTATTATAAGATAGGTATTATTATTAAATATATATATTATCCATATTTATATCTTCGTATAACCACCCTTCACCATTTCTGGTTCAGTAACTCCACTGGTTACTACTGTGAGAATTTGGCCATTTGAAGGTAAAAATGTAAATTGGTTCCCATACATGGTTCGTACCATAAATATATTCTTGAAATAATATATGAATAATTCCTATATCAAATTTTATAAGATATAGCTTAACTAATCTTAAAGTTACACGATATTGGAAATGGAAATGATGATGGCGAAATGAAACCAAGCAGTTCTGGAATCAACTACGGAACTATAGGCTTTGAGGATGAGGTTTTATTTTTTTTGTTTTAAATTTTTATGTGTGTTTTAAGGTAGAATGAGAAAATTTTATAGTGTCAGTAATTCTTATAGCCGACTTATTGAAAAAATTCTTTGATTTGTTTTTTTTTTGTAACCTTTGTAGCCAAATCTTCATACTAAAAAATCACAAATGACCACAAATAAAATCATATTTATTATTAAAATTTTATCGTTAAATTATTTTCTTGTTGCTAAATCAAATCTTTGTTTTTCATATATGTTATGTTGTTTAAGGTTTCTTCTCGGAGTCCATCGAAGTCACCAAAAAAAGTTTTTGTCGGCAAAGATGCGTCTGATTCGTTAATATTTGATCGAAAATCCAGAAATATTGGAAAAGATTCTACTAAATTCAACAGCGATAACCAATATTCTATCGACTGTTTATCACCGATTTTTCCAATAAGAAAAAGGGCGTTTCAAAAGGTTTGTAACATTTCTTAATTATTTGCTAGTTATTGACTTTCTTTAAGTCATTTGGAGGTTAAATTCTATCTTCGTTCGATATATAAAAATAATGAAAAATAATGTAAAATTATTTCATGCTATTAACAAGAAGAAAAAGGAAGAGATGTGAAGGGATGCTAAGAAAGTACATCGAAGTTTGCGGAATTGCGCTTACGATGTTTTTGGACTATCTTCTTCGGGCATATAATGCTTTCCATCAGTGATTTTGCTTTTCTTATTTCGAATTATTTCAGCTTAGACTTGGCAATAATGAATTGCCATTTGTTAATTCAACTCCCGACTGTGGTAAATTGCAACATAATTTTCGTAACTTTTCACCAGAAATGTCAAAAGAACATTCGAAAAAGCAAAAGCTTGACACGCATTCAACTGGTCAAAGTAGTTTCGCGCAATGTAGTTCGCCGAAAAGGTTCAGAATTTTTTATAAGATAATATAATGAGATGATGCAACTTGATTTTTTAATTTTTTAATTTTTCATCTCACTTTCTATCCGTAATTATGTTTTTTAATTGAATTAGCTCTAATTGCTATAAAAAAGATAATAAATATAATAAAAATGATGGAAAATAACAAACAATTTTTAGATCAAGGCAATTCACAGATTCGCCCAAAACATTGCAAAATGAAAGATTGAAATCCAACAAAAGAACAAAAGAGATAGGAAAAGTGAATCAACTAGCACCACTCCATGCTACTACTGTCAAGAAGTCAGCCATGATGAACAATACAAGATCTCAAGTATTTATTTATTAGTTGAAAATAGGTGTTTTTAAAAGCTGCTGTTCTTTTTTGAAACATTATCTTTTCGTTTTTATTATATTGGCAGAATATCATTTTTGCAAAAAATGGCATTAAATGGACTGAATATTATAGCTTTCATTATTTCGCTTTCGAGTTCAGTTATAAATATTTCAGGCAATGACGATGAGATTGCGTTCAGCTGTCCAGAAAGAGAAAAATATATCATATAATTCCAATTCGATTCAAAAGAAAGGAAAAAGAATAAGAAGAATCTAGTTATTACGTATATTAACTGCGAAAATCTGATAAAGTAGTGGATTTATATATACATATATATATGTTGATTTATATCCGAATTTTTTTCTTATTTTTCTTATTTACATTTCTTTTCATTTTTTCGCTTTATTGACATAATTCATGTTGAAAATATTTAAGTTTCTTTAATGGGTTCGACTGATTGCAAATTAATATATTTTATTTCTCATTTAGAAAATAAATTCAGGAAGAGTTCGAAAATATGCATTCATTTTTAATTTTTTTCTTGCGGAAAATAAGATCACAGTTTCGGATTTTTTTTTCAAATCTAAAAATTTGTATCATTTTATTTTCGAAATTGACTGAAATGACATGAGAACCTATTGTATATATTCTTCTTGGAATAAACAATGGAATAGGAGGAAAAAAATTTCTTCCAAACAATTTGGTTTACTATAATTCATGTGCATCAGTTATAATCATTTGCAGCAAAAGGTTTTTTCTGCATCCCTTTGATTTTTTAAAACCTGAAGAGTTCTTCCCGAAATATAAATAAGACAGGTTTATCATCGAGAAGTGATTTTGTATGTGTATGATTTGCAACGGTGGTTAAGGCATAAATACTTCTCTTTTGCTTACATTAATGTTTAAGGAGAACGCACTAAATCAAGCAGAAGTTGAAAATGTGATTCCCTCGAAGATTTTGCATGAATCCGAAATTGCATAAGAAAAATTTGGCGCTAATTTTTTGCAGAAGCGTACATTCTGCTTACATTGATATATTCATACATTCATTACATATATAAGCGTACATTCCGTCTTTTATTTATTTACCCACGGCTTGCTTGGGCGTATATTTTTCCAAATAAAGACTAAGAAGGAAAAAAATTGAGGCTTCGACAATCCAATCAAAAAGTCGATTTTCAAAATAAATTATTGCGGAACATCTTAAATTTTTTAATGCTTAAAAAAATAATCATTTATTGTTTTCGGAAGGATAGTGCGAATTGTTTTAACAATTATTAAAAGGCGCAAAAGGTCATTAAACCCAACAAAAGATAAAAGAAACATCATAAAGTGATATCGTTTTTTGAATTAAATGATTCGTCTGACGATACGGTTTGTGGCTAAAATCATTGCAGCGTTAATATTTATATTAGAAGATAGCAAGTGATATGCTTTAACAAAACGAATCCTAAGCATTGGTTTTCTTTGTCGCGAATCAGTCAGTTTTGCCGGTTTGGCTGAGTGGGGATGTCTTTTGGCTAGAAGGCCAGTTGTGGATGGAGGTGCGCGGACTTCGCCTTTATTTCAACCCACTAGCGAGGTGTGAATTCATAGCTGGTTGAACTTATCTGAAGCAGCTCGTAGCTAGCCCTGTTAGATCGAAAAAGAAAAAAATTGAAATCCGAAAGCAAAAACCTTTTGTGAAGCACTGTTTAACTCTATCTTAGACGTTGTTTGTTGGCTCGTTTCTCGATAAACTGAATTGGTAGCAATTTCCTAAATGTCATGAAATGCACCTTTTATTTGCTCACTGTTGATTTTGTTATGAGGCAGAAGCCTTGGGTGATCGAAAACAATTCATTCTGGGCTATTTGTATAATAAAGCAAATAAATTTTTCTGATTTAAGAACTTTTGAAACCTGTTCAGTGTTTCTGAGATGAATGTCGTCTTCATCAATACCGTCAGTAACCCACGCCATTCCTTTCCAAATCTGATGCATTATATGAACAGCTGGAGCTAACATCGCAACTGTGGCTCGATTCCCGGCCCTAAATGGGAGAAAAGAGCAGCTTCATTTTCTAGTAACGTCACTCAACATTTCATTTCTGGTTTGGTTAGGGGTACTGGCTATTAGGATACAATGCCTTCACCGATTGAGTCGCATTTGAGGAAAGAGTGGAAATCAAAGAAGCTTAAAAACTAAAGGAACCAATCAATGGAACCTATAATTATTTGTTGTAATTATTTTTATAATTATTTTTACTTTATTTGACAAAATAACTTCAACTTTTGCAAAAATCTTCGCAGAATCCTTTAAAATATTCTAAAAATGTAGGTTGGCTCATTACTTTTGGTTATTAGAATTTTTTTAAAATGAGTCCTACCATTATTGGTTAAACTCGCTCCACTGACTTGTCGCACTGGACAATAAGCCAGGGAGTCCTTGGCGATAAAAATACAGGTGAGTCGCCAGCATCACCCGGATTTTCATAGGTTTACTCCTGCGGGGAATGGACATCGGCGCTCCCAATTGAGCAACAACCCACTGAGCCATTGTTATTAGGAATAAAAACATACACTTGGTTTAATCTTGGTTGTTCTACAGATTTCTCATCGATACCAACTGCTTGCATCGCAATTATTCTCGACCTTAATTCACTCATTTGTGGACTAGATCTACCTTTTGGTTCGGGATACATCGCCTATAAATGAAATTTATTCGATATCTGATGATGATGTTAATTAGTTAACTTTCAGTTAAAATGTATAATTCTTAGTTTCTGATGGTATAATTGAGTACTAAGAATGTTAACTCGTAATATAAAGGTGTTGATATTGTCGCAACTATATATATTCAAAAAATAATATTAAATATTAAAATTAATATTGAAACTTTTAATGTTAACTTAAAATAATCTTTTAAAAAACTACAAATATCCACAGAGACACTTAGAGATGTGAGTCTCTAGAGTCACGCATTTCATCTTTAATGATGTGTCTTCGTGAAAATGAAAAAATTAAATTCAGGACACCTGAATTTTAGTCGAAGCGTCGTATCATTTGATCAAGTTAATTCAAATAACAAGTATTCAAATTAAAAATCACCTGTAAAAGAAAACAAAAATTTGTATACCATGAAGGATTACGACATGCATTCGGATTTGCTACACATAATGCACATGCTAGCATTATACCTATAATTTGCATTTGTAATATAGAAGAGAGAAAAATGATTAAATAAATAAAATTGAATAATAATTACGGTTGGCAGGTTTTTACGATCATAAATTTAATCCCATTTTAATACAATCATTAATGCAAAAGTATTTATTTCATGAGGCTTCAAGCTCGAGGTTTTCCGCACTAAGTGGTTAGCATCCATTGTGTGGTCCCGCTAGTACCACGAGAAATTTTTGCCAGAGAATCATTTGGTGATAGAATTACAGGTGAGTCACAAGCATCACCTAGATTTTTCAATGCTGGCTTACTTCTTCCACATTCAGAAACCGAACCCCTTTTCATCACATTTTTCTTACATGCTTTACGCCAATGACTTTCCTTCTCAAATTCAATAATTTTTTATTATTTAATAAACAATATTAATTTCACAAAATCTAACGAAAGAAAAAATAATTAAATAAAAAAATTAATAATTAAACATATTAATTATTGTTACAATTATTGTTATCATATTAATTATAGTGTTTTTAACGCAAATATTAACATAATTTTCGTAAATTTCTAACATTTTTTTTCAGCATTTGCTATTTTCGGTTTAGCTGATTCAATTATCTGGCTAGAAATAATACGATAAATTTAATTCTAAATTTGATTGTAATTTGTAATGAATTAGTGAAATTTGTGCGAAATTTCCCTTGGAAATCTATTTAGTGTTATAATTAAGGTTCGAGCAAGGCTAACTAATTGATTATTCAAACAGGAGAAATTAATAGATTTATTGATTTAGCAATTAAAAATGCCAGATGCTTCCTTATTTTTTCATTTTCTTCCAGTAAAACGAAACGAAAAAAACTTCATTGATGATAAGGAAAAAGGAAAATTGTAGTTGTGATGAGGAAGGAAAATTAAGCTTAAAATCGAAAACGTAAAATATTTTGTCGAAAAGTTCAAATTTCAAAACATAGAATATCTCCGAAAATAAACATCTCTAACTAAATTTAAAAATTTGAAATATTTCGAGATTTATTTAAATTTAAAAAATTTAAAGTATTTTAAAATCGAAAATTAAGCATTAACTTTCTAAAAATAAGCAAAACTTAATTGCGAAAAATTCTATTTATTGATCTCTGATCACTACTAAGAATTATAAAATTTCATCTCTTTAAAATTTATGGATTTATGTAAAATTCCTCGAAAAAAAATCCGAGTTTATTAGAAATTAATAAATTTTTATTAAACATTGTAACAATTTCTTTTCATCAATATGAGAAAATTTGTGAAAATTTTACGAAAACTAATCGAAAATTGGCAACAAAAAATAAATTTCAAGGATTTTCAAATTGCTTAAATTTATTTTTTATTGCATAAAAATTTTTGTGAAAAAAAAATATTTTTTTCACTCAATTTTATATTCAAAAAGAATTTATTATCCCATGGATTTTCTTTAAGACGAATCCCTTTTCTTAAGCAAATCCTTTCTTTGGCCCTCTCAAAATTTTGAGATTTAAAAATTTCAGTCAATTGTCATATTGCAATGCAAAAAATATCTATGAGATCTATGCTATTATATGAAAAAATTCGAAAAACAGAAAAAAGAAGTGAATTAAAGGAAAGAAAACTGGGTAATCTTAACTCCGTTGGAAGAGGAAAATCGCCAATGAAAATTAGATGTATAAATACATTCTGGCTAGGTTCAAGTTGCTAGATGTGTGTCAATGTCGCTAGAGGGTCGATTGAGAGACAATAAATACAGACGAGATTGCTGCATTTCCCTGATTTTTTGCCTTCTAGCAAGGATAAATAGACGAATCGTAATGTTTGCTGCAGTCTAATTGATCTAATTCAGTAGCGAGGAACTTTTAGTGGCAAGTTTTATCTGAAAATTTTTGTATCGAAAGGTACGAAGAGCACAAGGAACTTGGCTGGAGGCCTAGTGGTACACAGCCTTTTTAACACGGCTAAGTGACTAAACATGACTAAACTGACCAATCCCAAACCCAAAACAACTAAGTCGCGCTTCTCCCACGCAACACGTGTAAATGAAAATATTCACACGCTTACATAAATTACGTATTATAAAATTCAAATACGAGAAAAATTCTTACTCCATGAAATATCATAGAAAACGTTTTCTGTGATAAAAAGAGATTTCAAAAAATTTCGTTGAAATGCATGCCAAATGTGTGCATCGAACAATGCGTTTCACATATTTCTAACTTTTTTGCCTTTTTTAGATTCGATTTGACTGATTTTTAAAAAATTTTGGATTTTTTAAAGTATTTTAAAATATTAGATTAAATAAATATTTTGGAAGACAACGGAATAACTAAAATTTTTCTTTTTTTTTTATCGAATTTCATTTAGGAAAAATATCGATTCTCTGTTAAAAACAAAGAACAACAAAAGTTTGGAAAAAGAATTTTCGGCTCATTGAATAAATAAAAAAAGCTTAAAAATTGGAAATATGCAATAAATTCCGCAAATTAGCTAAAAAAAGATCGAAAGAAATTTTTCGTTTGACTGATTCGTAAAAATCAAAATTTTTCTAATATTTCGAATTGATGGGCAGAATAGCCGAGTGGATAATGGCTTAGATTAAGAAGCAAGCATTCGGCTCCTACATCCAGCAGCAAATCTGTCACTAATTATCCAAATGGTGATGGCAGCCCACTTGTTTTTTTTTCTCGCCATGTGTTTCAGTGGCTAAAATTTCCACTATTACTAATAGTTAGCAGAGCAAAGCTAGTACCAAATGGTTCCAGCCACTTACTTTATACTATTTCAGGTTGCATAAAAGGATCAATTAAAATTTTATAGGAGAAATTCGAAAAAAAACTCGCAATCGCTTTATTATTTTATAAATTTTATGAAATATAGCGAAATGTTAAACTAACAATGCAAGAAGTAACACTAAAACGGTCTAAAATAATTCGGATAGAATTTTAAAACAAACAAGTTTTATCGAAAAATTTTATGAAAATTTTTAAAATTTTATTGATAAAAGTAATGAATTATTTTTGAATGGATATTTATATTAAAAAATTCAGTTGTGTTTGTGAATAACTGATTGAAAATTTTTTCGTTGTTAGATGTCTGAAGGGGATTTGAAATACTTTTTTAATATAAATAATATCGTAAAAAACAAAAATATAATAAAACTAACTAACCAACAATGCATAAAAGGATAATATATAAGCCAAAATTATATTCTTCCAAATCAATTATAGCAATAATAACACATATTAACATTACTAATAATAAAAGTAATATTGCGAGACATGCATAAAACATTACCTTCTTTTTTTATTAAAAATTCCTTAAAATACACAATATTATGTTGAAATTTCGTGCATCAATTAACGGTAATTGTAAAGAAACGGAAGGACAAAATGAGTGAGTGGTATGCTTCTTTGATAACGGTTAAGCATTATCAGTTCCGTTCCTGACCCCTAATGAGAGTGAACTTGTCCAGTTTTGCAGGGGACTCAGCTATATTCTTCATTTGTTCTCATGAAACTCTTTGGCTTCATTTTAAAAGTCCATGAAATTAGCGGAATGGTGAAATATGTTTATTAGAAGAATAAAAATCTTTTAGATAGTGGTGTGCAGTGGTGAAGGTGAACGTAAAATCTTTTAGTCCTAAAGCCTTTTATGTAACGCAATAAATTCAATATGCAGCCAAAAAATAGACAAAATTAATAGTTTTAATGTATTAAATTATTTACATTGGTGTACAGTGGTGATCATAAAATGATTGAATGTTAGTTGACTGAAGATCAAGACAAGCACCTTAGGTTCGATTCCTAATTTGAAGAGATTAAATTTAAATTCCGGATGATGCTGAGACTCATGCTTCGTTCTGCATTTGCCATCTCCAAGTGACTCTCTGGCAAAGCCCACCCACCATATTAATGGTTGAAATCAGCCAAACCAGAAATGAGCGCTGTTCGATTGATAATGATTTATAATGTAAGCCTACTTGTTCCCATTATACGAAGGCATCAGAGTTCGTGCGAAGGTTTCTTCAATATTCTTTTTGTTATTTTGTTATATCCTTTTGTTATTTACTTTTACTTTTATTTATTTACTATTTTACTTTTTATTTATTTATTTATTTATTTTGTTATTTATTTATTTTTAACGATATTCACTATCTTAATTAAGCCTTTAATTTTTCTATGGTAAATAATGAAAATAATTTATTATGAAGGATTTCATGCTAAATTTCGAAATTAAAAATTTAAAATGGCTGTCTCTCACAGAAATTAGCGCAAAGTATATCTCGCTGTTACCTGAAACCTGGGGGATGGCGTCAAGTACCAAGAGTAGAATAATGTGGTTGGGGGAAGTTAATTGTGATTGCCCATAGTCAGTAATGCGTAGATCGATATATGGGCTTAGGCAGTGGAAAAAGCAATGGCTTCAATTAGTTTCAGGAATAGCATTGATGGATGGGGCTGCAGGCTTATCCTCGTCGCCAGTGGAGCGAGGAATTATGCGAGCTATTTGAAGAAGAAAAATTCAAAATAATTTAAAATGAAAAAAATTTAAATTTTTAAAATTCGGGTCAGAAATTAAAAATTTAAAAAGTTTAACTATAGAACGTCGAAATAAAAAAACAGCTGAAAGCGGTCGATCAAAGTATTTCAACTACTAATTGGCTCTAATGAAGTCTACAATTTTTCGCTGTTTTCCTCGTCCCCTTCTATGTGTTAAACAATTTATTCATAGCAATTTATATGAGATGAAGTCATTTGAATATTATTATCGAGCATAAGCCATCTGAGAAAATGTACTTTACGTATTTATATACTGCCAAACATTTCAGATAATTGCTGCTTCGATTAAAAAACGGTGCAAAACGGTGTGAATGCATATGATTGGGATGAAAATCAGAGAATCACTTGGGAATGGATAGATGGATGCTTTAGGAGCCAACCGCGTCACAGGTTTACTCTTCTCATGCCACACCAATAAGAAGCTGTGGGCAATGAGATAGCCTAAGCGACAAACCATTTGGCCTGCCATCCTCTATTTTCATAAAATGCTACTAAAAATTGGGTAATTCTTTGTGATTGGAATGATTGCAAAATTACGACGACGAAGTATTCGTTCAATAACGATTATCTATCTTCTTAATTTGGCTATTGCTGATCTTATGCGGTAAATTTTTTAAATTATATTGGCTTATAGTGATAATGACAATTGCTAAAAGTTGATAAAGTACCATTTCTAGGAACTTTTTTTTTGCTAATTTCAGTTAAGTGTGCTACTGTCGTTCGTTGCTTTTAGAAATAATAAATTTACAAGTCAAGCCATAAAATAATTATTATCATTATAAATAATACAATTATAAAATCGATGAATACATTAAAAAATTATTTTTAGAAAAATAAGATGTTCGATGAAATCAATAGAAAATAAAAATTTAATTCTCCTCTTTGTAACTTTTTTTGCAATTTTTATATATCGAAGATTATTAAATTAATGTCCATTTTGAAAGCAAAAATTGTCTCGGGCAATATTACATTATAATTGCGGCGAGCCAAGCCAAGCCAAACTGTGAGGCGCGTTATGATAACGATACGCCTAAGATACGCCAATCAACCACTCGGTAAAAGGCAAATAGTCAAAAATAAGGTAAAAGTTTTACTTAAAATTAATATATTTAACAGATATTCCATAGTTTTGTATCTTTTTTTCATGGCGTTCCACTTTTATTTATGAAAATAATATTGAAAGTCCTAAAATTTCTTTCATATCTTCCAAGAATATTGAAAAATTTCATGATTTTTCAATAAAAATGTTGGTAAAAATGAGACATAATAATGACTTAATTAGCGAGAAACTGAAAACTTGGAAGTTATTTTAAAAGGTTAACTAATATTAATTTTTAGCACATTAAAATAAAATGCATTTTGATTTCCGTGTTGTATTTACAATTATCTAAGAGTTTATGCGCAAAAAACATCAATATTATCTTATAAAATTCATGAAAGGCCTTTTTGTAGTAAATTTTGAAAGCCTCTCCTAAATTATTTGAAAACATCTTCGCATAATTGTCGATTTCGGTCTCACAAAGCTATTTTTCAAATTTTCGCCAAAAAATAAATTATTAAACATGTTAATAATGAAAGTAAATTTAAATATAATTTCAAAATTCTAAAATTATTACAATTTTTGAAAAAATTCTTATACACAAGGAAATTAATGGAACCAATTTTTTAAGTAATGTGATGAAAAGAAATCAAAGACGGAAAAGTATTCGTAAATTCCCAAACTCCACTCCCCCTTATCATTTATCGAATTCCAGAAAGCCAACCACGTTAGCTAACAGTGACAAGAGCGAGGACTCGTGCAATGAGATGCGGTAAGATAGGTGAAAAATGAGTTTCACCAAACATCTATTCAATTTTTCGCTAAAACGACCAAAAATAAAGCTTTTCTTGTAGTTAATTTCTAGTTAAAATATATAATTAAGAAGCAATAAATAAATTTAAAACAAAATAAATAAAAGAATTCTTTCTGGATTCTCGGCAAATATGCAAACTAACTGCCTCATCGTATTTTTCATGTTTAGAATCAATACCATGGAAAAACGTAAAACTGCTAAAACGTAGTGGTAGCGATGTTAACTATTAGAAATACTTATACTTATATACTAGAATATTTAAATTAGAGATTTCTACAAACGTGCTTTTGGTACTTCCTTTTTTCAGTTCCATAATGCCTTCTCCGTCTAATAGCACTCAGCATTTCTGGTTCGGCTGACTCCATTCACTATTACGATGAGAAAGGCATGTTAGAATATTAATAATTGCGACACTAGCAGATTTCGATTTTAATGACGCGTTTTTTTTGTCAAATAAGAGGAATCGAACTTGGGAATTTCAGTCGTAGCAATGTTATCCTCCCAAGTTAACTGAGTGAAGGAAGATTTGCTGAACAATGAATAAAAATAGTTTTTCTCGCAAAAAACTGTGGAAGTAAAGTAGAAATAATCGCAAATTGACCGGAAATCGCAACGAATGAATAACAATAAAGAATGCTTAGAGGATAAACGAGCGACACACTCAACATTATTTGCAACAAAATATGATAAAATTGTGATAAGATAATGGTGATAATGATAATGAATAAATGAAGTGCATTCGATGATTTCTAACATAAATCATTAAAAAGTAATCGATTTAGCGACAGACTTAACTTTAAATGGCTGGGGTAAATAATTAATTTCATTTGCTCAATATGCTTTATGAGAAGTACTTACTGCTCAATTTCGCTTTCTTTCTTTGTTCGCAAGTAATCGATGAGGATGAAGGTCGGATGCATCCTGAAAACCTCGCTACCTTTAAGAACTCATCGGCGAGAAGGCCAGCGATCCCGTCGAGGTCGCTGCTCGCCAGCCCACTTATAAATTACGACGAAGAGGATGCAATGGACACATCGCGAATGCACGATCCAAATACTTAGTTGGTTTTGTTCCTTAACAGTTTAAGTATTTTCATTAAATGATTTAAAAGTTGCTGCACATTTTGCGTAATTTTTTCTCCATTGCAAGAGATTTTAATAAATTATTTTAGAAAAGATGTCAAATATTTAAGGGAATTATTGCAATTCCTTGGCAAACTAAGGAATTTTCGGCTTTTATTGGTCAATCGCGACGAATATTTGAGCCAAATTCTGTTTTACTTCTGACTACTTTATGCCAAACATGGCTGTTGCGCAATGCAGATATTAGTTCTAATTTTTTAAATTAACGACGTAGTTTTCAATAATTGGTACTACTTTCGTTATATTATGTGTCACTATAGCCGAGGACTGAGGACATTTGCCGACTGCGTTTCCTTGGCACCCGTTAAATCTTCTATTTTAAATTATCCATAAATAAACATTCCGTCAAATCCCGAGTATTTCCTTTATCTCTAAAATTTCATACTTACGTCGCACTGACGAAGCACCTCAAATCCTTTTATTTTCTTATACGTCACTCACTTCACTTACGAGAAGACTTTTTAGCTTAATTTTTAAAGACCTTTTTTGTTTTTTCTTTTATAAATTAAAAAAATGTTCATCTTTTAAAGATAAATCTATTCACCATATCCTCAGACCTTTCAAATTCAATTTTTTTTGAACTGCAAATTGCAAAGTTGTTTTTTTTTCGTGCTGAACTACTTATTAACTACTGCATTATTTCTAAATAACTTGGTGATAGGATAGAAAGTGGATCTCCAGTAGCAGACGTGCCCACTTCCAGCGGTTTATTTCCACCAGAGAGAATCCATGGCACTCGAGCTCGCGGTGGAAGCACTCTTCGTTGCATACATACGCAGCATTTAAAAATTCCGCTTTTTGTAATATTTTTAAACTTAAAAGACTAAATAAATAGAATTTCAATAGAATTTTTAAAAATTTATATTGATTTTGGAATTTTTTTCTCACAATTCTCAAAAAAAAAAACTAGAACTATAAATAATTTATGAAAAAGGAGAACATAAATTATCAAAGTATTACAATGATAATAACATAATAATAATGATAATGATAATAAATGATAATGATAACAATAAGAATAATATAATCAGATAAATGTAATAATAAACAATGACAATAACAAACAGAAAATAATAACAACGACTGAAAGTAAGTAAATTTTTTTGGAATTCTTCGACTAAACATATTTTTTAACTCGCCGTATTGAAATTTTTTAAAAATTTCGCAAAATTTTAAAAGAAATTTTTGAATAAAAAACATTTAAAAAATAATAATAGATTAGAAGACGAAGGAATCAATCCAAGAAATCTAGAAAATATAGATAAAATTCTACGAAATATTTCATATATACCTTCTTTAAAAAAAAAAATTTAGAAAATTTGAGTGGTGTGGTACAACGGTGTGAAAAGTTATCAGATTTTTATCCTACCAAAGTAGCACCATTAATCCATGCTCAAAAGCGCCAGGACTCACGAAATATCAATCAATGAGCAACTCGCGAGGACCAAGAGCAGTCCTATCTCGCGAATTCCAGAAGCACGACTTCGATTGGGGGCGCATAAATGATAATGAATATTATCCTCGAATACGTTTGATTAATAATAAAACTTCTGAAAGGAATAAATTTCAAAACAAACCGCTGCCAGAATAAATAAAAAATTGCATTATCATATAATATTAAAAAAGAATCAAATTTTGATAGAAAAAAAGGAAAAATGGGTGAATTTTCGAGAGAAAAATGTATTATTTCTTATTGAATGAGTCGATTTAAAAGCCGATTTGAAAAGCAACTAATTGCTAAACATCGCAAACAACTTTTTTAGACTCATTAAAAAAAATATTTATTTGCTAGCAAATAGAAGCAATAAATCAGCTCGGGATCATCAATTTTTTATTTTTTTAAAAATTTTTTTATTTCACAAAAATTGTATATGAAATAAATGGAAACTCAGTATTAATATTAATAAACTGAGTTCAGCTATGGTTTCATAAATTTCAACAGAAATTATTATTACTAAGTTTTGGATTCTCTTTCAAAAACAGTGTCTGCGTCTGTCAAATATTTATTAATATTTTATTTAATATTTTTTTTATTAATATTTTTCCTTCTTTCTGCTGGTTTGAAATCATTTGTTCCCAATTCAAATTTTTTCATTTAATTTTGTTAAATCATTCATTTAAATTATTTACTTGTTCCCTTCGTACTTCTGAAAAAATTGAACCGAGTATTTCCCAAAGAAACATACTGCCGAATCTTCTGTCACAAAAAAATTTTATTAAAACTAATAATGCCTGAATTTATAATAAGTGATTTTAAAAAAACCAAGAGACTTTAAAGAAATTTTTAATTTATATTTTCTTAGCCACAATAAATTACGTCCCATTGGCCCTTAAAAGAAGAATAATTAAACAAATTAATCATCAAATTCGAATGAAATCACAATTAGTCAACTGAACATTACAATTGGAAATTTCTCCACCATTTCAGCAATAAATACAATTATTCAAAGCCCAATAATCCACAGAAAGTTTTATCCATATCGAATGAAGAAAATAACAGAAAATAACTAAAAGTTCCAAAAATATGTAATTTGTGACATTAATTACCTAAAGAAACGAACATTAACATTAAATTTATATTACATACGTGTTCTTATGTATACATATATATATATATATATATAAAATTATACATATATATAATATATTTTATATTTATATATATATATAAATATAAAAACTAAAATTCAGCTATAACATTTTAAACTTACCATGGTCGCAAATTTGATTTATCGCTCAAATGAGAATCATCGCCGCTAAATTCTTTGATGAATTTTCCATTTTCAGCCTGCACAAATTTTGACACAGTTGCTTGCCCAACATATTTCCATTTACCAGAAAATATTTCATGGATTGCACCGACAGGTGCTCCATGCGAAACTAACAGCATCTCGCTTCCTATATCATCAAAAAATGAGAGCAATTCTGAATGAATATGAAAACAAGATATATGACCTTAAAATTTAATAATTTAGCTAAATTCTCAACAAAATCGCCTGTAAAATAAAATGGCGTGCAGAAACCTGGAAATCTTTCTATCAAACCATTTAATGTTTCATTCACCCGACCGATACAAGCGTGATCACCATATCCTTCATATGGAAGTTTCCAAGGCATCACTGGCTGATAACTCTTGTCGACTAATGGATATTTATTCGATATTACTTCAAGTGATTCATATCCAGGAGGATTTTCGCACAAATATAGTGCCTGAAATTCAATAATAAAATTTCTGTAAATATAAATATTTGAAAATACAAATTAAATTATTTCATATAATTGGTGATACTTCGCTGCAATCGAAGAAATCTAGTCACGTGGAATTCTCCAGATAAACAACGATATTGGTTGTATATTTTTAGGCAGTGACCGCTGGAAGAATTAAGTACAACTAGTCGTTCCTTTAACCGCACTGAAACGGGCAATCTTTATGGATGTGACTTTATTATGGTTCGAGCCGCATAAAATTGACAACTCGCAAAACAACATCCCCCAAGATCTTTCAACTATCTCTAAAAGATTCAAAGATAGAAAAAGCATATTAAACCAAATTGTTGAAGTATCTCAATGATATAAATATTAAGGACTATTCTGGAACAACAGATATTGGTCCCAATTAAATGAATGCATCCGAAAGTCAGCTAACGACTTCCACGCTATGACATACTAGTAAGAAGTGCACCAGTTGGTATAGCAACTGTGCAACCATGCGAAAAAGCTGCTAAAGCCATCACAAATGTCAAATCCTGGACTACTGGATGCTTCGAAAAACGACAACAACACGGCAGGAAATCGCTATTGGAGCAATAGAGCTCTGAAAATGGAAACGGTGGCTCGATTAGGTGATAAAAGGGAATTATTCCACCTTCATCATAAAAAAAACTATAATTCAAGATCAATGAAATGGTAACAATGGTGTGCCTATTAGGATTGCCTAATATGGTGGAAGGAATTCTTGAGACTAAGCTTAACCAAGATACGCCATCTGTCACTTAAGACCAATAAAATTTCCCGAGATGATCTCCAGGGTGAACTTTTCAAATATTCTCCATCGTCTTTCTGGTATGGAAGAAAAAAAAACCAGATGACTGGAGAGAAGCAATTCTGTTCTCAATTCTCAAGAAAGGTTAATATATGTGACAATTACCGAGCAATCAGCCTACTAGACATTTCCAGATAGAAATTTTCATTTCTCTTTTGTTAAATAGACTCATGGCAACAAGAGATAGCAGAATGCGTCATAACCAAACTATATTCAGACCGAGAAACGATTGTGCTGACCAGATATTCACGTTAGAAGAACACTGGAACATCGCTTCAAATATCTGCAACCTGCCCTCATGTGTTTCATCGACTTTGCAGTTGCCTTAGATTCAGTTGCGCTTCGAACGTGATGATGGAATGTGACGGTGTTTCAGAGAAGATGATTCGATTCATTAAAGCATTTTATCAGCATACATCAGCACAATACGTGTATATGGGGGAACTGACAGGCTCTTTCGAAATTAACAATAAGTGCAATACGTGTATATGGGGAAACTGACAGAACCAGTGTTCCGCAATGCTGTATTCTTTCCCCTATAATATTCAACCATGCTCGTCAAGAGATATACATATCATCCCAGAGCATCATAACAACGCTAATAATGTAGTCTTTTTCACTAACAGTTACATAATGCTAAATAATATGTCAACAATGTAGCCAAAATCGAATTCGGGATGAATGTAAATAAAACGAGCCTTTTCGTCACAAGAACCTGATAAAATAATATCTATTTTTATAAATTCATTGCCAAGTGAGGAAGTGCCGATTTTAAAGATCTTGGACCATTCTAATCACAAATGGCCAGGCAAACGGCGAAATTACAACCCGGATAACGATAGATAGAAATGTGTTTTTCTGGTTGACGAAACCTCCATGGGCACCATCCGAAATCACCATGAAGACGAAAATCCGCGTCCATATAGCTGCAGTTCGCTCGATCTTGCTCATGCCTAGAAGATATGGCTTGGGAGAGTGGATGATATTAAGAAGCTATTTGCCTTTGACCACTCATGTCTAAGACGGATTCGTTTAAGATGGAGCGGATAAATCTTACACGATTGCATCCACTTCCCTCAAATACTATGCATTAACAATACCATAACAAAGCGTCGCCCACCGCAGAAATTGACTATATTCCGCTATCTTTATGTTAGATAGTATCAAAGGCGAGATGAATCAATCAGGACAGTCAGAAAAGATTTTAATGTAGAGGGAGATCAGCAATATATGGACTTTGACGGTCGAAAAAGCAATGGGTTCTGTTACTATCACCGATGACATCAGATCGAGCAGCTTGGAAATATCTTACTCTTGTAGGCAGCGGAGCCAGGCTATGTACACCAGTAATGGTGAGAATTGTCAGAAGAAGGAGAGAACTTCGCTACAAATAAGAAATGGTACTGAAACGCACAAAGCTAGTTTATACTATTCAAAATTTATATTCTTTGAAATGTCAATTAACTTGTTAAAATATTTAAGACTACTTGTCCATATAAAAAAAGTTTTATGTAGTTCAATTTAAAAATATGAATCGAGAAATGTTTTTTACCGCTAAAAAACAACCTGTTCAGATAAAAATACCTACCATAGAGAGATGAAACATGTTAGATTAAAAAAGATCTCAGCGTAGTCCCATACTGATGCTATGTAATACTGTGCAATTTACAAATGAAAATATTAAAAAATGAAATAAAAAATACCTCGACCAGACCCGGTTCAACTTTTAATGGAATGTTTCTTTCACCAATTATTCGTGTTGCCGTTTCAAGACATCGATCGAAAGGAGAAACAATCACATGATTTAATTCAACGTTCGCAAATCTTTGTCTAATTTCATTTGCCTGCCCTGCAATTTAAAAATTAATGATAAATAATTATGGCTTCGCCTTGGTCCTCGATAATTTTTTCTGAAGGACTGAACTAAGATCATTTATCGATGAAATAAATTATGGTGATGACAAAAAAGGATACAAAGGTAGGATGATCAATTTCAGTTAAAAATTTTTGAATCTGCATAATTTTTTTTGAAAGGCACTCATTTCTGGTATTTCGCTCTGCTGGTTTGTCAGGCATGAAATTTCGCCAATCCGGATTTTCGAAAGGTAGGTTTTTTTTTCTGCTGCAGCAGAAAGCAACAACCTATTCAGCTATTTTATTCCCAAGAGAAAAAGAAATAAAGATAAGAAAAAGGAAAAAAAAAAAATGTCAAGAAGGCATGATCACTGGACCTAATAATCAAAAAGATCATTTGTAGTGAAATCAATTTATAAAGAAAGATAAAGAAAAATTGACCATGAACGTTTATAAATGTCCTATCTCGAGTTCAACCACTGCTACTTTTCTAATGTGGTCTTCGATTAGGCTTCACTCTAAAGCCAGTAAATCAGCCTATGACAATTCCTGTACACATCCCACTCATCGGTCAATCCTACCTACTGAATAAGCCCACATTATCCCACATTATCTGAGAATATTCTTCCAGCAACATTTGAGCCACAAGCAAAGTATATAAATATGCATAAAAATGAAACAAAACCTTGTCCACGTCTCGATAACGGCGAATTATCGCTTCTTAATGTCGAATTGCGGCTCCAATTTGAATTTATATTGTCTTCCCGCTCAGCATGACGAACAACCCAAAAAACTACACCACTCATTTCTGCAAATAATTAATGAATGTTACTGTATTAAAAATTAATCAAGAATTGTAATAATAAAGTAAATGGATTCATTTTTGGTCAAACCAGCTAACTGTTAGCATGGCTAGGAATTTCTGTCGCCGAGCTGGGTCACAAGCCCTTCACCCTTGTTGGAGGCAGAGGCCGAGTCCTTGCCCCTCAACACGATAACCTCCAATCTCAACCAACATCCTCTCTCTCTATTAATTAACAATTAAATTAAAAAGTAAACTGAAGAAGGTGACAAAAATGCAAAAGATGACGTCTTTTTCGAAATAAAAATATTTAAGAAAAATATCGATGAATTTAATAAAACTTTCGAAAAATTTCAAAATTTAATTAAAACGCAAGAGACATAAAAAAGTTTAAACCTCCGCACCTCCAGCAAAATTTCTTAAAAGAAAAGGAAAAATGTTTAAGAAGTTTTCCTTCAATAGTACTCACCACTTTTTGCCCAACTGGGCCCGCTGGCTGTTGGTGATCTCTTTACAATAGCTCAAAAGCCGGCGGGTCCCCGCTCCGACTGCACCATATTTTTAGGAGAGCACTGCTTCTATTCCTAGACAAAAGTGAAGTTAGTACTGTAAACGACATTTTAAAATGCCTTTGAAATGTCTAAAATGTTTGCCATTATCGCGAAATTTTTTCATTCTCATTTGCTTGCTTTAAGTTGCGTGCGACCTTTATGTTGGCCAACGAAAATGCACCAAACGGTGAGATTGGTGAGAGTTGGTGAAAATCATTTCCAATATTAAACTAATTTTTGCTATTAAAATATAAGAATGTAATCGCTCAACACTTCAAAATAAGTTTATTAATAGTGAACCATAAAACGAAAAAATACAAAAATTATAAAAAATTGTAGCAAACAATGTACAACTAAATCTCGTGCGATGTACTTCAGTGGGCATTCGGCTTCGGCCCCGGCTTTGGGCTAATAATCAGCCCTCGACCCTTGGCTTCGACACCATGCGGTACCATCTGATTGGTTGAAAAAGCACGGCAGGAAATTGGGGGTGGGGTTCTTTTAATCGGAATTGCTGAGGAAAAAAGTGCGATTTACCGTGCAAAGCTAAAGCAGTGGGACTGAAGTTCCAGAATGTTTAAACTGTTTATCTTACACTTGCACCATTTCCTCCTTCCACTTTTCCAGTCTTCGTTTGCTCGGTTTGTGATGGATTTTCTCCTTCCTCCCTCCCCTTCCTCTCTCCTTTCCTCCCAACTATTATTGAAACTTAGAAGTCAGATGCCTTCCAAACGGAAATTTTAGCAGAAAAGGTGATGCCAATTTCCAAAGTTACGCAACCTCGCTTCCCAATGGTTCCCAATGGTCGACGAAACAACCTCATGCATTCTACGATTAGAATATTTTAAAAGGCATTTGGTGGAGTGGAATTTGTGCCCCGTGAAGTTTACTCCACAGTTACGCCATAGCTGATAAGCTATCAGAGAGACAAAATTCCTGATGATCACCCACAATTTTGCAGTTTCGCAAAGAATGTACCTTTCGTCCGATGTACTAACAACATTCCATTAAATTCCATTAAATTACATATTCCTTTAAACCTTATATAAATAATTTATTGAAACAACTTCAGGACGAAGAGGAAATGAATTTATAAAATTTAACTCGAATATAAGGAGAACGTAATTAATATTATTACAAAATAATATAATATAGTACAATTCGAAATAACTATAATCGGATGGCAAAAATCGAGATTTCACAGATATATTCCTGCATATTGTGAACTTTTTAAATAATATGATATTACCTAATTTTGTTTTAAAGATAGCTAGGGATATCACACAAGCTATATCGTTCGGTAGTTTATTCCAGTAATTAATATTACGAATAAAGAAATCATGAGACCTTAGTTTAATTTTACCCATAGGTTTTGATAATTTTAGCCCATTAGTTCTTGTTGGATTAAAAAATCTAAATTTAACCTAAAGTTATAATATTTTGAACAATCTAGTTTAATATAACCATACAAAATCTTATAAGTATAAATTAAATCTTTTTTAATACGACAAACTGAGAATCCAGGTTATATTGTAGAAATTCTCTTTTATAATTAAATTTGCAATTAGGAGAGAGGCGCCGTATAAAATATTTTTGGAGTCCTTCAATTATTTTACTTGATTTACGATATCTCGGGGAGGAACATGTAGCATTGTAGTCAAGAACTAGCCGAACGAACGCTTTATACATTTTGATAAGGAAATCTTCAGTTTTGTTCTTAAACGAACGAAAAATAAAGTTTAGTAGAAGAGGACTTTGAGGATTTCTTTACCATGGTTCTGCAATAAAAGTCGAAATCGAGATTTTAATCCATGATTATTCCAAGATCGAAAATGTGTGAGACTCTACTGATTATATTGCCATTAATAATAAGATTAGGAAAATCGAAACCTTTAAAATTGATATGAAGAACGGTACATTTTTAAAAGGAAAGGGTAAGAGTAATATGCCAGTGTGTCCTCTGGCGATATGCGCATCACCTTATGAGGATAAAACATGAGGATTTTTGGATAGATTTACTCTTGTCGGGAATAGAACCCCAATATCGGCGCTCCGATTTCGGCAATTTCCCACTTTTTGGAAATTATTATTTTTATCATTATCATTGATGTTGTATCAGACTACAAAATATTTACCTGCAATCACCTGTTATCAATTAACATTTGCAGTAATAATCACCGCTTATATTATTCATCTTTAAACAATTATTAATTCTGTTTATTCAGCATATTCAGATGATTTTTTAAAAGTTAAAAATCAAAAGCAAAAGATTTTTACAACAAATTTTAAAAATTTTAAAAAAATAAAGAGTTTTAAAAATTTTGAAATTTCAAATTTTAAAAACTTAATTTAGAAATAAAAATAAACGATTATTTTAATTTCATCGACGAACTGCTGATTCGTTCATTACGCGATAAGTAATTTTTATTCAAAGGGAAACGTTTCACAGCGCCACATTTCGAACATTTACGAATTAGTTGCTTATTTTTGATTCTAAAGAATAAATAAGTTTACAACGAACCTACAATCTTCGGTTTTATAAACAAAAAAATAACAATAAAAATTTTTATTGATAATTTCATGGCAGAATTCCAATGAAAAAAAAAAAAATTATTGAAATTATCAAAAGACTTTTAAATAAATAAAAAGACTTTTTAAAATTTCATCAGAAGCACTAATGACAGACGTTTTTTCATGCGACTTTTTCTCTCAATTCTTTTCAGCTATATTTTCCTCCACTGGAGAGTTATCCCTTACCGGTCGAGAAAGAGCTTCTGTCTTTCCCAACAGCAATTTACTTTATTCATTCCTTTAGTGTTACCTCCCTCAACTCCCTTCATTATTTCTTTATAACCAAATATATTCTAACCAACGAAGGTTATTGCTAATCTATTAATGAGAATTAGTAACAAACTTGAGCTGAAATGGGCGAAAATTTTGATTTGCTGCATATATTTGTTTGCAAATTTTGCAAAAACTTCGTACGAACTCCTTCGTTAATTTTATCATATCCACTAAACATATCTCTCTCAGTTGTTCCACATAAAACCTGCTTAATTCATTCATAGCATCATTTCCATCACCTGGAACGACACAATCGTGTAATTCAGAGAAATGCTTGTATGATGCCATTGTAAAACTCTTTCTTATCACCTTTCTTTTTTTGAAAACTTTCTATAATAAATTAAATTAAATCGGAATTGAGGATAATATGAAATTTTAGAAATTTAATTCAGAACCAACAAACTTATGAAAATGGCAAAAAGGAAAATTTAATTTTAGCCAATTTTTCAATGAAAAAACAAACTTGCTGAAGCAATTAGATAAGCAGCTTTATGCAAAAAGTTCACTCGATGGTGATTTTCATTTGCCATTTTGGCTTTAATTTTTTGCATCGTTGAATTATTTCACTAAATCACCGCAATTTATTTTAATAGTGCGAAAAACAAATATTTAAAAGATGATTTCTAATTTTTGCTTAAAATTATTAAAATAATTATTAAAATAACGAGTTATTTAGTAACGAATTAGTTGTTAAATATGAAATAATTCCATCCTTCAATTATCCAAGAAATCATAAAATAATTTTACTGAACGAATTTAAATAAAATTTAATAATTAACCATAAAACATGAAATTTATTTCAAAAAAATAGGCAAAATTTATATCTACAAGTGTTCAAAAAATATTTAACAAGGCAAAAGCACGGATAAAAATAAGAAATAACATACAAAAGAAGTAATAGATAAAACTGCTCTTCAAGATTTTTGCTCTGATAAGCACTTCAAACCCTCAAAAATAATTCCCTCTTCCTTTGAAGAGCTTTATACTCATCGATATTCATCGTATCAAAAATTAAACAGAAAGACATTTGAAATATTCATTCAATGAAATGAAATCCTTGAACATGAAAATAGCGAAATTTGCTAAGGCTTAAATTTTGCCAAATACAAGCAACCAAATACGTTAGAAAAGAGTGAAAAAGGTAGATAACGCATTATTATAAAAATATTCTTAATCTCCAAACGTTCCTTCAAGCACCCGCGAGAGGCATAATTGATAAAATATTAACTTTTGCCATGGATCATTAGAAGCACTGCCTGGGAATTTTTTAAACTTTACTACCGAGAAAAGGAACCGAACCCACGCCTCTCTACTAACTGAGACAAAAAACAGGGCAAATGTTTAAATTTATTTTGACAAGCGTTTTTCAATTTTTTCAAGTAAAACTTCAATTTGAGCATTTAAATTTGGTTGACCTTTTTTATTTTTTTTCATAACTGCACGATCCATTTTCCTTTTCATATTTTTGTAATTCGCCATAGCTTTTTGCCGATTTTCTCGTTGTATTCTTTTTCGTTCCTTTTCAATTTCTTTTTCTCTTTGAATTTTTTTATATGCTAAATGAACGCGTTCATATGTATGTAAACGACGCTTACGCCTAAAAAAAAATGAGTTGGCGAGGCAATGCAAGTAATTAGCATCGGGAAGATAAAAAGCTGAAAAAACGCAGTAAAATAAATTAGTATAATTTGAATTTTAAAGAAAAGATGAAAACAATAAGAAAAGTTTGAAAAAGTTTGCAAGTCGCGAAAAATCCAATAGTTCCAATTTTTACAAGGGAACAGGAAGAATTAGCTAACACTTAAAAAAAACCGGGGGGTTAGGCTAAGAAATTATAACACGGTTTGTAGAAGAAATATAACGCCATTTGAAGGGTGTCAAAGGACTAAAAGTCCGATGAAAGAATATAAATGCAAAAGGAAATGGGGTTAGAGGCATATACGGGAGTTTGAAGGAGTTGTAGGGGACCAAAACGGGAAAGGGGAAGATAAACAGTGGACTCTAAGGTATGAAAGAGCTACGAAGACTTGAGTAAGCGTAGAAGTTAAACGAAAGTTCTCCGGAGATATTAAAGAGTTTCAAATATGCTGCACGCAGGGAGACGTTTCCAGCCATTACTTTACTGATGTCAAATGAAAAACCTTTTCAAAAAAGCAGCACTTTCGCTGCTCGGAGAACGTGAACGATTTCCATGAACTTCACCTGAACTTGTTTGCAAGCCATTTGAAGTGGATCCCTCTTCTTTGGATTCTGCTTCATCAAATCCGATAGTTTTCATTAACCGCTTTCCTTTCATTATTTTTCGATTAGAAATTAGGCGCAAATTTCCAATAAACTGAATAAAATAAAATGTTTAAGGAAAAAGGGAAAAACCCTTTTCGATTAGACGATGCAACGAGGATCCTCACCGAACCTAGCCAACTGATGCATTCCTTGTCTTCGCAGACAAACCGAAGAAACAACAAAGGATAGAAAAACAACTGGAAAAGAGAGAGATCCACCGAATTCAGTGATAAAACAAATTATTCCATACACTAAAGGACCGAAAATTCACTGAAAATTATCTGCGCCGATTCTTAGATTTCTCAACTTGCAGCTGCACAAAGCCGCCATTTGAGTAATTCGAAAATTATTGGCATTGTAAAATTTTCGAATGGTTGTTGTATAAAATTTTCTGTTTTGGCGATTAGATAATTAATAATTTATTTCTTTTCTAAGCTAATTATATTGCTAGGATTTAATGCAACTATTGATCCCGTAGAATTTCACAAATTCCCGTTCGTTGCCGCGTAGAGGTGGGGGGAGGGGGGAGGGGAGGGAGTCACGCCAAACCTTTACAAATTCCCTTTCTTTGCGGGGGGAGGAGGGGAGTCACGCCAAACCTTAATGTATACATTAAATAAAATAAACCGCTCTATAGTAAAAGCTTATCCACAGAAAAGGGTTAGTGGGAAGGAGTGGGAAAAAACCTGTCTGCATTGCCTTTTTCCATTTTAAATCTTTTAACAATCTGGATTTCCATTTAAATTTTTCGTAACTTCGAAATTATTAAATGATTTAGAATAACCGCGTGAAAGGATATTGCGAAAATAAAGTATACAAACGTTCCGCTTTCTCATAGGTTCTCTTTCTTTCAAAGATTGCCACTCATCGTATGATAAACGAAGATATGATATCGTTCAGATTCCTGGATTCTCGTGGGGAATCAGTGGTTCAGCTCTCTTTTCTATAACAGTACATCTTTCATTAAAAGGTTCGAGCACTACTGGTGTTTCGTTAAGGAGCTCCCTGGTGAATACTCTAACCGAAATGACAGCCAGCGAATCGAGTAACCACTTATTTTTCATACTTATATTTATCATATGATAAACAGGAGTTAATTTACTTATCACTTTGAGCTTATATCTGTCATATGTTCAGAATGTACACTTCCATTTCATCCACTGTTTAGCCCTTTTACGTGTCAGGCAGAATGTATGATCTGTCGTTTTTTGTACTTCTTATACGATGAATGAAAAATTACATTTGATTTTCTTTTAAGGCTTATAATTTTTATGATATAAAATGTAAAATTATGAATGGCAAGCGAGCACCAAAATCTTTTCTGCGTAAAGGATCGGGCTTAGCAGGTCAAATAATGGTTGGAATTTAACATTAAATTTTTATTTTTTGAATTACAAGTTGATTGCCTATTCATGTGGTGATAATTGCTACTATTACCGAAAAAGAAGTTTCATTTTTTAATGAATTTGAACTTTTTAATGAACACGGATTTAAAGTCCTGTGTAGTCCTCAGTTGTTATTTTGGTGTCTTGCAATGAGTAAATGGTTATTTCGATTATATTTCAAGGATTATGTTGATTTTCATTTTTAATTCTCAGTTTTCTTCAGAAACGAATCAATTATCCGATGTTAACAAAAGCAAATATTCAACGACGATTGCAAAGTTCTGTTACAGTAGATGATGGGATAACTCGAACGGATTCTCATTCAGGTGGTTGAAGTTTCATTTTTAATTTTATGCTTTTGCTTCAGTTTCGGCCAAATTTCATGTGTCTTATCTTCTCATTCTCATGAGCTTATCTTGTTTATTTGACCCTTTAAAGCTAACGAAATCTTGTTTTCTTTTTGAAGTGAAATGAAATTTCTTTACTACAGAATTCTTTACGAATTGAAATAAATCGGAAATGTAAAAAAAGTAAAAGGTCAAATGTTATGGAATCTTTATGACCTTTTTTGTGTTTAATTTCACCTGCAACTTACTCTAAATTCAAGTCATATTATCTTCTAACGTGCTCTCTCTAATTAACTTTAATCAGGAGTACAGCTTTAAAAATATCATATTCTAAATTACTTTCTTTCTCCTTCGAAGTGGCGCTGTTCAACTACTTTGTTATTTGACAATAATTCATGAAATTAGCATCATCGGTGCATTGCTAATTATTATTACTTATTATTAATTGCTATTTTTATATTTTATTATATTACTATTTTATTATTTTTTTATTTTATTTTATTATTTTTTATTATTCTTATATTTATTTCTGATTATTGTTATTAATTATTATTTGTAATTATATATTATTATTATATTTTGTTATATTATTACATTTTATTATTATATTATATTTCGATTCAAGAGTGAAACAAACCACTGGTGTCTTTGGAATAAATTTCGGAGAAATGGATGTAATTTTATTTGGTGATCTACCATTCAGTTGCGTCAGTTCAGGCTATCCCAGTCGAAACATAGCCAAAATAATGTTTCACAGGTACAACACGACTGAAATTTTATGAACTGAATGAAATTATGTGACAATTAAATGTTTACATCATTCGTGGCCAAGATTGGCAGTTGCATAATATTGAATAAATTAGATCCAATAAAATCACAATTTTTCTCCGAAGAGGTGGCAAAAAAAAGTGTTCGCATGGAATATATCTGTTCTTCACAAATTTTTTCAGTAATTATAACTAGATTGTTTTTAATTGTTCAGATATAAAAAATTATTGCCGTTTGGTTTCCAAAATTTGGAACAACAATGAGAATAGATATAGTGTTGACGAATTTCATTTCATAGGTTACTTAAGGTTGTTAGTTATTATTATTTATTATTATTACTTAAGAAGATTGAAGATTAGTTATTCTTCAAATTATCAATTATCAATTTTATTATCAAAAATTATCAATTTTCATACTACCTCTGTTGATGGAAATAGTGGTACGGCGATATTCTTATCTCTGGAGCTATAGACCTGGTTTAATAATGAGGAAGACATGGAAAAAATTTTAATTTTATCGTCCATTTTGAACCTATAAGACCTATAAGTATATAAATTTGCTGGCGACTTTTGTGTAATTTTTATCACCAAGGGACTCCTTGGCTTATTTTAGTCTGATGAGCCAAAATAGCGAGTGTAACCAGCAATGGTGCTCTTAAAAAAAAGAAAATCCATCAAGTTTCAGTGTCGTACACTGTAAACCCTTTTTGATTTTAAATTGTACAAGGTTGTAAGTAGAGATTACAATGTAAATTTTCTCTTAGACGAAATATAGCCTCTAATTTTCTAGGTGGAAACTCAATTTAAGAGTTGAGTTATAAATGATTCTGCAGAAGCGATGATGAGGTGAGGGACTCGTTGCATTGAGAATATTTATCTCTTACCTCACTTACTATAAGCTAATTTGTGGAAAATTAATTTAATTATATCAGTCTATCTATCGTTTTTTTGGTCTTCTTCAATGTTCTTATATTAATTAAATATTTTATTTAAAAAAATCAAAAATATTTTATTTACATAAAAATTGCGAGATGTGCTGATTTAATACACATTTTTTATATCCTCAGTCATTCTTTGATTACATAGAATTTTTGATTAATTCGAAAGGTATAGTGCACATTTTTTATTAAAAGAATATTTAAATTTTGAAAATTTCAGAATTTTTAAGTCCATCGTAAAATTTTTGCGTCAAAAAAATTTTTTCTTAAAGTTGTTTTTAATAGGTTTTAACGAAATGTTTTAACGAAATGTATTTTTTAAATATGATTTTTTTTTTTCTTGCTCCTTGCTGTGCAAAGAGTATATAATAATCAGAATAATCAGATTTTTTATGCGTTTATTCTGGAGATTCACTAAATAAAAATCCTAAATGACTTATTGGGACTCTTTTGAATTATTTATTAAGGAGTGATGTTTGTCCGATTTTATCCTTGCAAAATATCAAAATGGATTATTTTTAGGTTTATCGGCTATCGGTGAAAATGGCGTAAATAGTAATTCTATCAGAACAACTCCTATCCTTATTCAAGTATTATTTGTAGTTGTCTTGTCTTTTTTCATTTTTAAATTATTTTTTCAAAAATACTTTTTATTTCATATTTCATGTTTAAATTTTAAAATTTTAAAAATGGGTTAATAAATTTAGTATATAGTAAATTTATTGTTAATTTATATTAAATTTTAGTTATATAGTAATATAGTGAATTTTATGAACCAAAAAAACTTGAGAAAAAATTTATTTTTTGGGTAAAAACGTAGTTTCAAAAAAAAGAAGTTGAATATCTCATATGATTTAAAATTCTGGGGAATTAGTCATTGAATAAATTGCATTATAGCAAAATGAGAGGACCAATAGACCACTAACATCGGGCACCACTGACAGTGGTTTCAGAGATGACGAGCGAGGCTCCGTGTTTCTTTCTCCAGATAGTAATGTAGATAATAATGTTTCGAATGCTTTGTGTATTGTTGACGTATCCAGAACGATTAGTGGAAATTCTTCAACTTCTGGTACTTTTACGTTTAATTTCTTTAATACTACCATTGGACCTCAGACTTTTCATGAAAAGGATTAGTATAAATTAAAAGGATTATTTGTTTTTAATTACTTGTGATTACCATTTTTTTAAATTAAGGATGAAGATCCTTTTCTAACATTATCAATTTCTTTTCCTGTTTCCATCTTAGTTATCGTCGTATTGTTATTTAAATAAAATTTCAGTTTCCACTGGAGCAGGATCTCAAAGTATTCCATTATGCATTGTTGATCTAAGCGACATAAATAAATCACAAGAAACAGTTGTTTCTAATAAGCAGTCTAATGAAGGCAATCGGAAACTAGATGGTATAATTTTATATATAATTAATATTATATATTATATATTTTATATATTATAATTTTATGGTATATAATTTTGTTGCATATATGATAGGATATTTTTGTAATATTTTACTGAATTATCATTGTTTTTGCAGCTAACTCTAGATCAGTAGTTCAGAATCGTCATACAGGCGATTCAACCATAGAGTTCGAACAAATAGAAAAACAGTTCGATATCGATGCTGCATTTTCCAAAAGTTTTTCGGACATTTCTTCACGTGGTACAGATGGAGCGGCATCGAGACATTGGCGTCAAATTTTCCAAGAATTTAAAAATGTAGCATTTATCCATCTAAACTCTACTCAGTTCTTTTTATTGCTATTCACGAGTAAATTATTAAGGATAAAACTCCAAGTTCGACATCATCTTCATCGGATAAGAGTGAAATTTCTCCTCAAATACACGAATATGAAAATGGACAAAAACTAAGGCAGTTAAAATTGCATGATTCAAAGGACGGAGGTTCTTGTTATGCTGTTTTATTGAATGGAGTTAAAATATTTTGAATCAAATCTCTACAACACAGAATTCGCATTTCATTTTTTTTACCTTATTCATTTTGTAATTTTTCGTTGTAGAATTTTCTCCTATTCGCGAATCTGCAAGACCTGCATTTCAGTCAGATTCTCATATGGTAATTTATTCGTTTAAAAATGTTATTAAAAGCTTTTATCCTTGAATTTTCTTGCAGTCGTAGGAAACATCATCGTGGTATCAAAAATAGTTATTATAATATTTCGCTAAAGCTTTTCTTTTTTATTGTTCAGCATATTTGAGTTTTCTTGAATAGTTTATTATCAAATTATGTCCTTCGTATACCAGAATTTCTTAATTCATCTCTTTTATGCTATAGCTCGAAAAACCTGATCTGAAGTTAATTCACTAAAGAATTCCTGAAAATTCTGAAAATTTTTTTTTTCATTTTAGAATTTTTTGAAATTTCTGAAGTTGCTTGAAATTTCCACTTGAAATTTTTTAAATTTTATTTTTATGAAGCTCATTAATGTCTAATCAGATCCAAAGATGTGGTTCCTCTAATGATCACATATCAGCTCGTTTTAACGCAGCTAAAATTAATCATTTAAATCGGCCTCATCCACTGTTGCTGGGAAAATCGGCGGATGAAGAATTGGCTGTCCATCGTGAAAAAGAAATGCGGATCCAGAATAAACAGTCAAAATACACGCAGGTAAGAAATTTTTCTTCTTTTACCATCCTAAGAGATAAGGAATTATTTTTTATGAAATATGAGTCAGATTTTAAGAATTTAATGCAGGTTTCTCAAAATGATGTCCGTTTTGGACAATACTCCACTCACACGTCGTTAGTTCATAGTTTGGCAATGCAATTGAGAGATCTCATTGCACACGTGGATATCACTGCTGAAGAAAATCGATTAAAGATGAAAGAAGTATGTTTTTGCTTTTCTTTTTTTTGCACGTCGTAAAATAAACTCTTTGTTGTTTCATTTAATGATTTTCCTTTCCTTGTAATTTTTCCATCATTGCGTTATTTCTTATCATTTGTAAACAATTTTTAATATCGGAATATCGTATTCTTCTAACAGCTCTCACCCTTACGCTACAATGGCTCCGCTGGCTACAAGAGCAAGAGTAAGTATCCAAGCTGTTCGGTCCGACACAATCGTCGACAATAGAAGCCATTTCTTTTTCTACCACATATCACCCCATACGTCCCATACGTTTAAAATCTTTTCTGACTGTATCAGTCAGGTCTTGATCCATTTGTTTTGCATTATTTGCATTTCGTCACAACTATCAGCATAAAGGACT
Organism: Dracunculus medinensis; assembly: GCA_900625125.1. Lineage (NCBI taxonomy): Eukaryota > Metazoa > Nematoda > Chromadorea > Rhabditida > Dracunculidae > Dracunculus > Dracunculus medinensis. The sequence continues at coordinate 407,252 of UYYG01000012.1, read as the reverse complement.
GTATCATCAGCGTATACAAAGTTTATACTTTGGGTTGCTTATATACCTTATGAATGCTGACAGGCGATTATCTGGTCTATCTTATCTTCTAATGGCTCTCACCATTACTGATTAGGCTATCTCCAATGGCTATAAGGGTGAGACGCTTCCAAGCGGCGCGGTCTGATGCCATCATTGACAGTCATAAAAGCCATTCCTTTTTCCATCATCTAAGTCCATATATTGCCGGTCCACCTATACGTTCAAAATCCTACCTCGCTTTTGTTGCCAATCATCACTGGGTTTAGCAAGTAACGAAATATGCGACAACTCTTGTGGTGGGCGACGAAAAACATACCCTTACCAGCGAAGGCGACGCTCTGTGATAGCATCATTTATGCAAATGGTATTTGAAGGAAAGTGAATGCGATTATGTGATATCCGCTCGACTGACCCGTAAAATGTGCCTTAGATAAGAGTGGTCAAAGGCAGATAACTTCTTAATATCCTTCACTCTCATTGACCATGTATCAGAGCCATATAGCAAGATCAAACGAATCACGGCTATATGCGGATTTTCGTTTTAATGGTAATTTCATGAAAGATCCATAAAGGTTTCGTTAGCCGGAAGAACGCATTTTTAGCTGCCTTGATCTGGGTTGTAATATCGTCTTTTGCCTGATCATTTGGTATTAGAGTGGACCCAAGATATTTGAAATCAAGCACTTCCTCAACCGGCAATGAATTTATAAAAAAAACATTTTATCAGCTTCTTGCATATAAAGCGAAAAGACTTTCGTTTTGTTTACATTGACCCTGAATCCGATTCTCGCTTTCGCATTCGTTGACACTTATTATTATTTAATATTACTTGCATTAGCATTATTAGCATTATTTGTCTTAGTTGTCAGCAAAAATGACCACAGGATTATCAGCGTATTCAAAATATGGGATATGATGCTCAGGATTGATTTGGACATTTCTTGAGTGTAAGCGGTGTCCATTATCCAGTCATCGCATAGCTGAATATTATAGGGGAAAGGAGCCTTGATGGATACCAGTTCTTATTTCGACTTTCGAAATTTGTCGCTTCCTTATATAGTCAGACCTGCATCAGAATAGCTTCCTGTTATCGCCTAATCGAGCCGTCGTTTCCATTCTCAAGGGCATGTCACTCCAATAGTGATTTTTGACCCGCCGTGCTGCTTTCATTGCAAATCTTCGAAGCATCCGGTGGCCAGGATCACCTGATATTCATGCTTTGGCAGTTTTTTAAGACAGTTGGACAGTTGCTTCTGATATCTAACTAGCGCAATTTCTACCTACTAGTATGCCCTAGCGTGGAAGTGGCTGACTTTCGGAGACATTCCTTTAGTTTGGACTAGTATTCATTTGTTTTTCCAGAAAAGTTATTGATATTTATATTATGCTTCAATAATTCAGTTTGAAATGCACTCACTGTCACCGAATTTTTTGGTTTGAGATAGTTAAAGGATCTTGGAGAATGTTGTTTTCTGCGAGTTGTCAATTTTATGCGGATCTTGGCTCGAACCATGACATAGTCAGGTCCATGAAGATCGCCCGTTTCAGCGCCGCAATAGGAACGATTATCTAATACGAATTTTTCCAACGGCGACTGACCAAGTTATAATTTCAATTCAATTTGGATGAAGTATTACGAGGAGTTCTACGTAACTAAATATTTTCTGCGATGCTGGAAACAAGTATGAGTGACAAAGAGTTCATGCTCTTCGGCATAACGAAGGAGGCGTTTCCCATTGGCGCACTGGTTTTCGATGCCATAGATGGTGCCGATAAGCTGTACGCTGTTAAAACAAATGTCTCTTTCGACTCTCTAATGCCATCATCAATTGAATCGAAAACAGTTACAAACATGTAACGGTGGGTTGCAGATATTTGAAGTGTTGTTGTAACACCAACCTTAACGTGAATATCTGGCCAACACAGTCTGGTCCCGGTCTGAGTTCAGCATGATTAGACATTCTTCTGTCTCGAATTGCCATAAGACTACTGAGTATAAGGGAAGCAAAAGTTTTTCCGGAAATTACTAATAGGCTGATTCCTGTCACAGTATGTCCTATCATTTTTTTTTAGGAATTGGGAGCAGAATTACTTTGCTCTAGTATCCTGGTATTATTTCCTTTTCCTAAACCAGAAAATACATTGAAAATACATTAAGTTATGAATGATGATGGACAACAGATTTGAAGAGTTCGGTGATCTTCTCCACGAGTTTTAAGTCTTGACTTTAAGTTTATGGGTAACAAAAATTATTTCCTCTTGTTGGCGGTTTGTAATTGTAAACGACTCGAGCGAATTATGTCCAGGACAACAGGTGGCGTAGTTAAGTTTGGCCGCAAAGAATCCCATCATACGAGGCGTACCATTTCGCTTAATTTTTTTGAAATGGCTTATATAGAAAAATTTAGTGATGACAATTATGATATACCGCTTCTAAAAATTATGCAAATCTTGGAAGATATTGGCATAGAAGATGCATCAGTAGCTGACTGTGTTCATGTGGCTTATGTATGTTCTCTTGTTAGTAAACGGTTCGTTTTTATTTCTAATAACATTTACTATTTCTTATTTGGATAGGTTTACAGGCTGCCAGAGAAAGAATCCTAGATAATAGAAATAAAAGATGGATGCTGAGCAATGTCGCTTAACAGTATCTTTTATCATTACTTGGAATTAGAAAAAAATTACTCCTTAGTATCAATTTGAAATTATTATTTACTAATTAACAAATTAGAATTAGGATTTTATGCTTAGAATAAATAATTAATAAATTTTGCAATTTTTGAAATATTTATTAAATTGCAAATAAAAGGTTTAAATTATTACTTTGATATTAAAAATTGACTGCATTGGTATTAAAAATTTGTATTTGAAACATTTTTTAATGTGAAATCATTTGGAGAGGCTTGCGGTACTTTTACGGCACAACAGATAAAAGAAATAGAAGAGAATATGAAACAGAAAGAACGAAGATAGAATTGTTTATAAGGGAGAAAATATTTGAAAAGTGATAGTAGAAAATATTAATCCAACAAAATTTTTGCGAGTAAAACAATTTAAAAGATTAACGAAAGGAAAAGGAAAGTAGAATGATGGTATAGGATTTCTCGAGGATTTCACTGCATAGCCGAATAGTATTGAATATTTCACTAAAACGCAAAGAATTGAATTGAAATATGAAAAAATTCAAAATTTTTTAGAGCAGCTTATTTATGTGCAGCTGGAATCGCTACAATACTGAAGCGCATGAGCAAACCGTATGTTACGATTGGTGTCGACGGATCCTTATATCGATTTCATCCAAAAGTGCCACGTTTGATTGATCGGAAAATTGATGAGCTACTTCCACCTGATTTGGAGGTTTGTCTTTTAATTTGCAAAATTTTGAATGAATACGATTGCTGTGCTTAGCTGCCAAAGGGTTCGAGGCGAAGCATTGATAGTTCTATTTTCTTGTTGCCTAATCTAAGCAACTTAAATTTTTGAACTAAGAAAGGCGTTATTCGACATAGAGAAAAGTTTGATTAAAAGAAAAGCCAGGAGAAAGAAGTTCTATAGATCAATAAGCAAAAGAAAAATAACCTCAATTTATTCCATTTAAAAGGCATTTGTCAAGTAAAGTAAGGAGTTAGCTCTCGCTATTTGTGGTTAGGCTACTTGGCTGTTAATAAGGCTGGAAATTTTTACCAGAGAACCACTTGATTAGAGATAGAAGTAAGCTGCCCGGATTTTTAAAACACCATATCTATTGCATCTATCGCCCAAACTTTGTACTGTTTTTGATGAAACTTATCCGCAAAAAAGTAATGAATGAAGTATAGAAATTTATTTTGTAGTATCAGCTAATGCTATCGGCTGATGGAAGCGGCCGAGGTGCAGCACTAGTTGCAGCCGTTGCGACAAGAATTAAGCAAGAATTACAGAACACTCGTTAGTTGAAGTAATTCATTACCGCAGTGATGCACCTTACAATTTTTTTGCCTTTAGCAACGGAATATGCGTAATGAATTGCACTCCTTTTTTTAAAAATTAATTCCCTAAATTGAGAGATGAAAAATATTTCGAAAAAAATTGTTTTAATAAATTTAATTGAAATTTTCAAAAATCCAAATAATTCGCTTAAATTTTCGTCGTTTCTCCACATTTTTCGAATAAAATTTCCACATTTAAAAATTTCTTTTAAAAAATACAATAAATATCTTTCAAAGATATCTCAAATTAATTAGTTATTTATCGTAATTAACAAACTTTTAACTTCAGCCATTTTTGGCTTTTTGTTTATCATTTATTAAACTTGAAATACTAATTTTGGAAAATATTACTAAAAATCCAAAGAGTTTATGGGACAACAAATATTAAAAATAATTTTATTTTATTTTTTAAAATTAAAATTCATTTGAATAATAATCACGAATAACGCTAATTATAACCACAAAATATAGAATATAAAGGATTGTCATAAGTGAGTAACTTGTCGACTTGGCAAAATTACTATGATTTTGAGTAATCTTTTTAAGTCCTATAAATAGCTGTACCTGTATATACTTATTTACTGGAAAACTCTAAGATATTAGCGGCAGATGAGCGACAAACCAATATAATTCTTCTTCATTACCATAAATCATCTCGAGAAATAGAATTTTGGCGGTTGTGAAATATTTTTGTACAAAGCTACTAACCGTGGTAACAAAGTGAATAAATTACTTTAGCACATCCCGCAAAGCATTAAAGGGCACATTAAGCGATTTTTGGATACTTCATCGAATATATAGAAAAAATAACGAAAAACGATAAACAATAAAAAAGGACTGAGATAAATCTGAGATTTGCCCGTCAAATCTTTTTAGTTATCGACTTTCAAGAAATTGCTGCCGAAAAAAATTCGAGAAATTCAAAGCCACAGTATGATAATTATTATTTTATATAAGAACACTTTCATTTTTGATAGCACTGATATTATAAATTTTATGAACAGCCTTCTTTAATCTTACATTTGATGATTCTTTAGTTTTGCACGAAGTTCCATCAATTCCAGGTAGTGTGGAAGTTGTTGACGGTGATGCACTGGAATTTCATCATTAATCTTAATTTTTAATTGCTCCGATCACAAATTTCAATTTTTTTCGAATTTTTAAGCTAAAGGCCGAGTGGCTGTTGCTTAGATTACCATATCGACCAGTTGATTCTGCTCCTGCCTCGCCGATAAGAGTAGCCTAAGAAGCCCATTCGTATTTCCTATTCTCAAATGATTTCCTAAAATTTTTAGTCCTACTAATTGAACCAAAAATGATAAGTGCCAACCACCCACTGATCTTTAAATAAACTCTTTAAAGTAATTTTAAAGTAATCTTTAAAGTAATTTTCTTAAAAAATTTTAATTTTTGCGCCACACTGATAAAGAATAATACAAATTTTTTAGATGTTGCAATTATAAATCGTTTTTTTAAAAAATTCGATTAAATTTTATAAAATCACTATTCATAAAACGAAAACATACACTGGAAAAACGGCTGAGAACGTTTTCCTTCGTTTTATAAGAAAAAATGCGATAAGAGAAATCAAAATTATAGCAGTCGTAAAGAGGATTATTATTGCCAACGATATGTTTGTGTTGACCATTAGTTAAACTGCTTTTGACTGAAATATCTAATTCTTTCTTACGATGAATTACGTGATCATAAGCAATAAAGTGACAAGAAAAGATCGCTGCCTACGGCAAAAATACAATTACCATAATAACTTAACTTCAATAACTGAATACAACTATGCTTTTCATTTTATACCCTTTATTAGTCACACAAAGGAAATGTAGTGGAAATGACGAAATAAAAAGCTTAGTAAGGAAAAATTTGGGATTTGGGAAAATAATATTTTGGAATAGTAACTTTGGATGTTATGATAAGGACTAACATTTCGAATCGTTCTGGTCAATTTTTCCATTTTTTTACCTACGAAATGGTAAATACAACGAATAGGATTCAGAAAAATGAATGACATGAATAAGAAACAACATTTAAGAGCATTTAATTGCGAATTAAAATTGTTCCTTTTGGTATTGGCTAAAATGAAACTAATTCCGGATTGGTGCTAAGAATCATTCACAATATTTCTAACCTCAAGTAAATACGTTGCGAAGGAGTTTTATTCTTAGAAATAGCGGAACCAGCCAAACCAGAAATGATGAACGCTATTAGAAGACGAAGAACGAATAAAAGTAATCGAGAATATTTCTTCGTTTCGCATCATCAATCTTTTTATTATCATATTACAAACTAAAATTTCTCGCATAATTTTTATCGAAGTCTCAATTTAAGTTCCATTTTTTCTTCAGATAAACAAGAAACAACGATTATTAAATTTTTATAATTAAATTCCCGAATAGTCTTGCGAACAGCAAAATGAATAAAACAAAGAAAGTGGGAACATTTTGGTTGAGTGAAGGAGAATTTGGTGGTGGAATAAAGAAGGCATGCAACGATATGGTTGCTGAGTTGGTTACCTTTTGTTTTATAACATAAATCGCATTATTACACCACCATCGATGCACAAATTTTATTACAAATTCTTCATTTATTTCTTCACTTTAATTGATTGTTTTGCCTAGAGATTTTTTATCGACATTTATTGCTAAAATTTTTAAAAGGCCACTCTTTTTAAAAAAATATTCTTTAGATGGAAATCAAATTGAATTGAAGATAAATAAAACGATGACTGGAAAATATCGTCGAGTGGTACATTGCTCCGGCTGAATCGAGCCGTGAATTTTGCCCGCTGGTGGCAGCAAACCCTAACTATTAGCAAAAAAGCCTATATTTGTCGGCAAACCCTATGGAAAAGAAGCCTCATCCTAACAATCTCAGAAGTAAGATAAACAAGAAATATCAAGTGCTGATTGAAAAGAAGAGAAAATTTGGGATTAATTAACGTAATACCATTAACAAATAGGGCAGAGTAGCTCAGTGAGTTTTTACTCTCGTAGCGCAGATGATGGAAGTTCCCAGTTGGAGAATTAATCTTTCAAAAAATTCGAGTGGTGCTGTCGACCTATCTCTATTTCTATCCCTAATTGTTCCTGGAAAATTTGGTGTGAAAACCCCCAGAAATAATGAGAACAATTAGAAATAATGAACCCTATTTAAAAATTAATAAATAATAAGCAAAATTTAAAATAAATTTAAAATACGAAAAAAGATGTAAATAAATTTTGTAATAAAATTTTTTTTGCGCTATAAATTGATTCTAAAAGTTTTAGAAAAAATTTTCGTCTATTTTCAAAATATTCTGTTTATTAATTGTTTCAAAATGGAAATTTCAAAATTTAAAATTTGTAAATTCTAAATATAATAAAATATAAATATAAAATATAAAAATATAATAATTCAGTAATCAATTTATTTACTAATCATTCAGTTTTTTTTGCGCCTTTGATCATCTTTTTTCGCTCTATTGTCGTCGCTTTTATTGTTCTTTTTTTTCTTCTAACAGCTCTCACCATTACTGGTTAGGCTGGCTCCAACGGTTACAAGGGTAAGACGCTTCCAAGCGACGCGATCTGATGCTATCGTCGACAGTAATCAGTAATAGAATTGGTGGTCCATTCCTTTTTCCATCGTCTAGGTCCATATATTGCTGGTCCATCTATACGTTCAAAATCTTTTCTGACCGTATCAGTCCAGGTCTTGATTGGCCTACTTCACTTTTGACGCCTTCCATCACACGGTTTGGCAAGTAACGAAATATTTGGCAACTCTTGTGGTGGACGACGGAGGACGTGCCCTAACCACCAAAGGGGACGCTCTGAGACAGGTGGTGTTTGAATGAAGATAGATACGATCATGTGATATTTTATCCACTCGACGGATCCGTAAAATATACCATAGACAAAAGAGGTCAAAGGTAGATAGCTTCTTAATTTCATCCACTCTCATTGGCCCTGTCTCAGAGCCATACAATAAGATCGAACGAATTACAGCTATATAGATTAGCACTTTCGTTTTAATGGTAATTTCATGACGGCTCCATAAAGGTTTCGTCAACCGATTTGGACAATATTGTAGGAGAAAGGACGCATCCTTGACAGACACTAGTCTTATTTCGAAGGATTCTATCAGTTACCCATATACACAGAAGCTCATAAAATGCCTTTATGAGAAGAATTATCTCTGAAATACCGTCGTATTCCATCATCCTCTAAAGCGCCTCTCTATGAATTGAATCAAAGGCAGTCGCAAAACCGATGAAATATCTGAGTTGCAAGTATCTGGAGCGATTCAAAACCTTTCTTAACGTGAATATCTGGTAAGCACAACGGCCCCCGTCTGAATCCAGTTTGATTAGGGCGTATCCTGTTGTCTCATACTCCCATAAGTCTGTTGAATATCTTCAATTACTGAAATTTAAGAATTACGGTCTGTTCAGTTAAAAAAGCAGTATTCACCAGAAAAAGCTTATATACTTATTAAAAGAAAAGCAAAAATTTTCGCCGAGACGAGTCTATTAGGCTAATTCCTCGATAATTGTCGCAGTATGTCCTATCATCTTTCTTGAGAATTGGGAGCAGAATTGCTTTACTCCAATCATATTTCTTTTTCCCATACCAGAGAGTACATTTGTTGAACTTGTGTAAATGAAATATGATGTCATGTGTTCCACTTTTTTTTAAAAGAACCTCGAATACCACATGCAATATTTAGCATCTCTTGATCACTTCTACGCTCATTTATATCACTCCCCAGCATGGTTGATTTAAACTCGAATTAAGACCAATATATTGGAACTAATGGCAAACAGATAAGACTTGCCAAATTAACAGAACATTCGTAAAACTACACTACCGTACTATTTAGATAGCTTTGAATCGCTTTGGTTTGTTGTCCATTATAAGTTTTATTCGTTTTTTTCTTTTACTAACATATAACCCTCCTTGGTTCCATTGAAATAAATAACCAAATAAATTGCTGTTAATAGTTTTATTAAAAATATATAAAATATAATAAATATATTAAAAATATAAGCTGGTTGCAGCCAGTCTGCTCTGGTATGACTTAACAAATATATAATTAATCCTAGTGTAATTTTTATCCATAGCTGTTGTCGAGAAAGATATTATATGCGAATCAAAATATTCCCTATGCACGCGAGTAAGAAAATTTATTATAACAATATTATACCCAAACCATTCTCCTTAAAAAAAAGCAAAAAAGTAAAAACATACAAGAATTTACAAAAAACTGACGATGGCATCAATCGTTTTTCAGAAGTTTATAAAATTCCGGCGAAAAAAAAACTTGATCATCACCATCGACACCAAATAAAGTAACAAAGAAAATATCAAATTTTTTGCCAATTTTTATAATCAACAAACTTCGAAAAATTCAAATATAACAGAATCGCTATCATGAATTTCTTTTCTAAATCAAATAAATAAAAATAAATTATTCTTTAAAAAAAATCTCAAGATTTGAATAAAATCAAAAAACGCTGAAAGAACATTCGCGAAAAAGAATGAAAAAACAAAAAACAGAGAAAATTAAAAGAGAAAAATTACCCAAAAATTATCACCACAATTATAGAAAGGCTAAAAATGTTTGAATTAAAAACGATAAAAATGTTAAAAGGAATGTCTCTCCATCTTTGTTGTTATCTTTCACCACAGTGGAACTAAAAAAGAAATTCAAGACACTCCCTTTTATGAAAAAATAAATTATGAAAAAAATAAAAAAATTCACGACAAATTGTCAGTATTAAATATTCTCAAAAACTCAAAAATTAACAGAAAATTAACACAATCATCAACAAAATTTTTTAAAACGATTTAAAACAGAGAAATAGCAAATATATTAAAATAGCTTAAGAATAACTAGAAAATAAATAAAAGCATAGAAAAAATCTTTTACAATAAAAAAATAAAAAATAGATGTAAAAACAATAGAAAAATTTTGCAAATATAAATCATGCAAAATACGATATTATTAAACTTTCTCTTCGGTCGCCATATTCAGCTGAATTATCCATTCTTTTTAAATTACAAAAGATTCAAAAAGAATCGACAAAAGTACCACACAAGCGAAAAAAAAAGATTACAATCGACAAGCAATTATTTCTGTTCGATCCGCATTCTTTTATGATTATTCCCATTTATATTAGTAATGTGCGTATACATATAATTGGTCTTATTAACTTTATGCTCAGGCGCTATAACATAATTAATATCCATACCAGTGTTTGATTCCAAATAGTCATCGTCCAACGGCAGATAATCATTATAAAATTGTGAATTATTTACTTTTCGCAGTTTCATTAAATTCAATGAATTCTGTGACCCCAAAGAGCACGATTTAGAATGAACTTTATCACGTAATGAATTAAAAATATTCATATTTTTGTTTGAATTGATATAATTATCTGTGGAAAAATAATCCATTACCGACTGTTTTTTTCCATACACACTAAAAAACAACTATGAAAAGGAAAAAATACAAATTTGACGGTTAGTAATTTATTAAAAAATGACGAATAACGATAAAAAATGAAACCATTTTAAAGTAAGAAATTTGAATTGATAACTTTTGATTTGATGGAAAAATAAAATGGAAATTTCAAAACCTTGGCGATAAAAAAAAATCATTCTCCTCTTCATCACCATCACAGAAAGATGTTGCTAGAGGATTTACAAATTGCATCAAAGTTCGTGAGCGCCCTATAATTGCATTAATGCATTATAAATGCATAAAAATTGAGATAAATGATAATTAAGATAAAGCAGAATAAAGGAAAAACCTGGTAGATGAGTCTTTCTTGTTTCTTGATTTTGCTGTTGTGGTTCATTAGATTGTTCTTCCGAGTCATTGTTGTGAACCTGTGACAGAGGCGATAAATGAGGTGCAACAACAAGACAAAGAGACAGCAAAAGAACAGCTAAGCAAGTGCCCGAATTTGAACTTCGCTTTGCATTATTTGCAATAATTACTTGCAATTTCCGAAGCTGCAGTAAATATGTTTGATTCAATTTCGACAACTGCTCAACCTAAAATCCTTGATAATGAAAAAAAGCAACCAAAAAAGTGCCGTCTAAAAAGTTTAGTAAAAAATAATTTTAAAAAATATATCAAAAAATACCTACCTGTTTTCTTAAGGCAATATTCTCTTGACTACAATCTTCGACTCGGTCTTCTAACGCTTCAATATAATCCTAAAAAAATTGTGAATTACGAAATTCCATTAAACTGCATTATTTTGTAAATAAAAAACGGCAAATGGGGTATACCTGTTTCCTCTTACGACTTGTTTGTGCAGAGCGCTTATTTCGAATTTTTCGTCTGATTCGCTTCAATTCTCTTTCCTCAGCTTTGGTTAATGGATAATTTTCAGGAAGAGTGATGTTTTCCTTCTTACATAATCGCTTTTCTTCTTCCGTTAATATTAATGCTGGATATTTATGAGTTCTAATGCGCTCTTAATTCAAAAATATATAGAAATACCAAATAATATATCAAAAAGACCTAACTACAATTTTTGGCAAACTATATACCAAATTTAAATTTGTTCAGGTTATCGCTTTAATAAAATATTTCCGAAAAAGCAACAGTATCCTTTATCTTTTATTTTGAAAAATGGTTATTAAATCCATAACCAGTTATCAAAAAGTTATTAATTAAAATAAATTTGATCAACTTTCATGATTCAATCGCTTTCAATTAACCTGATATAATATTCTGCTGAGAATTATTCCGGTCGATATAATTTGAGACATTGTTGCTAAGTGAAGAATTCAACGACGTGGTATTTGGCGAATTTGATAAGGACTTACTAGTGATAAATGAACCGACTTGCGAAACTGGTTCTCAAATCACAATTTAAAAAATTAATATATAGAAATGACGATAAATATGCTATTTTTCACATGCAAAGGCCAAAAAATATTGTAAAAAAAAAAAAAATTTACTGAAACGAACGACTGTTCGATGTTTGGCAACGGATGGTCGTTTTGGAGTACTGACAACTGTATTAATGGCTGGAGGAGAAGGTGGTCCAGATTTTTGAAGATTAAAAAAATCATTTTTTGCTTCCTAAAAATGAAAAATTAAGGATAAAAATTGCCGACGAATCTCCCAAAAATTTTAGACTTTACTTGAAGAAAATTGAATCGCTCATTTGAAATAAAGGATTCATTAGGCGATGGCGTCCTGTGATTACTACACGATGAACTTCCTGATGATAGCCCTTCTGCATGCAAACATTCAATAAATTAGATTTCAATCAATGAAAATAAAAAATGACTCTAATCAAATAAAAAAACTCGTTAATGAAAATTTTTGGAATTTTTTAAGCGATTGAGCAAATAATGCAAATAATTAGAATTTACTAATATTTACCACAAATAGGAAAAAATCTCTAAAAAAAATTTGATTTCTCGGTTATCGAATGTTTTACAAAAATAGAAATTGCCACAAAGGAAGAAGAACACAGAAAATTAAATCAATATATCATATAAATATGAGTGAAAGAAGGATATCTGCAAAAGGAAAATGATCCGATAACCGACAAGTATTAGAAATATTAAATAAGTATTAAAAAATATTAAAAATATAAAAATAATAAAAAAGGATATTTGCAAAAAAAACACAAACCTCCTCTTGCTTCTTCAACAAGAGCATAAGAATGTTCATTGTTATTGCTAATATCACCGATATAATTTTGCTCATTTAAATTTTGCTCATCGTGAATAAGTAAATTATTAGATATTTCCGGAAATAAGTTAAATAATTCATTATCGCAAATCGTTGAATTATTTCCGCCATAAAATGTATCAGTTGTATTAAATCCAATATTTAGATCATTCGATAACATTATATCATTATTTAGATCGGCAAAAAAATCATCAAAAATCAAATCGGATATTCCATCGACCATCGCCGTTCGTCGTTTTCAAATACCTGAAAAAAAACATCGTAAAATAATCCAATTATTTCTGCAATAACTTGGTAATTACCGCTGATAGAAAATCAAATTTAAAGTAAATTTCATAGAAATTTTAAAACTTAAAAAATCAACTGCGAAAGTTAGCTGCAAAAAATATCTGAAAAATCGAATAAATCTACAAAACTTATTAGAGATATATGGCAAACCAAAGTCGAAATCCGAACAAAACAAAGTTTCATAATTTTATAATTTTTCATAATTTTACACTAGCGTCGCTCTACAGCTTAGACAAATATCTTTAAAAATCTGCTCAGAAAGCACATTTCTTGCAATGTTTCCAAGTATTTTGAGCGATCCTGGTTAGTGTCGCTCGGTTTCATTAAATAAATGAAATATTCCTTTCTTCAATAATAATTGCGCATGCCGTTTATCTATGCCGCTAATTCATTATGAAATCCAGTTTTTCCTCTCGAAAATTAAATCGATAAAGTCCCATGCTTCAGTCGTTTTTTTTTAAAGCTAAATGAATATTTCTAGTACTATTTAATAGTCACTCTTTGGTAGAATAAGCAGAGCAATAAGAAACAAGCAAGATCATTCGATAACATTATAACATTATATCTATTCTTAAAGTAAATTTTTGAATTAAAGAAAATGATTTTTTGCATTGGTACGAAATTAATTTTAGTACGAAATAAATAAAGTTAATTACACGGCACCAGATTATCGAATGAGAGTCTCTTAATCACTGTGAACTGCTGAGATTAGGATGAAAAACTTTAATAGCTCGAAGAATTATAACTTTTAGCACTTATATGAACGTGTAAATTCCTCAAAAATGATATACCTTTATAAGACAAAATCTATAAGACTTTTTTGCCAAAATAATTTGCATATTGGAAAGGATCTGGTGTTTTGAGCCGTCCTGGCTAGTCCCGCTCAGTGAACTGTATGGACTTAGACGATCAAAAAAAGAAATGGCTTCAGTTACTGTCGACGATGACACCAGACCATGCCCCTTGGAAGCTCTTACCCTTGTAGCCGTTGGAGCTAGCTTAACCAGTCTTAACCAGTAATGTTAGAAAAAAAAGAAAGTCCCGTTCAATCCCATCAACTCTGGATTTTCGACACAAAAAACTGATACTGATACCGGTCGAAAGAAACTTTTGCGAAATTTCTAATTCCAATTAAAATCCATCATAACTTGGAAAAAACTAAAACTCCGGGTAATATCCGAGTGATAACGAGTATTAGCCCGGTACTTCCATTTCCTAATGACTGCCGGAGAAATCCTATTAAACTGAAACAGACCCATTTCTACTACTGCACACATACCACTGCATCCTCTCTACTATTGAGTGTAGGATAAGTGTTTAGAGGCGTTTAGCCCTTTACATTTTTCTAATTTTTATTTAGTTTTAGCTTTGATATCTGCCATCCAGACGTTGGCACTTATAGCTCGGTTGTTGCAATTTTTTTACCAAAGTCAAAGGAATTTTCTTTAAATCCCTAAAGCACATCCACTTTCATGACCTGTGACCCGGTAAAATGATCGATCTAATATCACAGAAAAAAATTATTAAATTTATCAATTAACGAAAGCGTAAGAATAACGATGACCTAAAAATACAAAAGAATGAACGAGAGAAGATCGCATCGATCGTACAAACCAAAACAGATCGAAATTTGTAACCTAATTCTCGCCAATAAAAATTCTGGAAAAGGTCGAAAGTGTAAAACATGTTAGCCATAATGAACTTATAGAAAAAGAAATGGTTATTTAATCAAATCAGGAAAATAAAGAAGTACTGCATTGATCAATATTTTTTATTAGCAACCATTTTGTACGATTAAAAGACAACCGCGCAATCAATAAATAGGTCATGAGCTATGGAAAGCTCGAACTCTTTTGCCTCAAACCACTAACCACGAGGAAAAAAGCAAAAAACAAAGCAATAAATGATAAAGCATATTTCATACAAAAAAATATTAAATATATGTTCATTCCACCTCTTTTAAAAAAAAATTTTTTGATAAAAATATAAAAACAAAAACAAATATAAAAGCAAATAATAAAAAAAACAAATTATAAAAAAATCATTATCTATCAAGTTTGAAACTTTTCAGCGAAGTGAGTAGCCAATGGGCAAAAGTGGATCGGATCATGTTGCATGTTGAGAAGCAAAAGTTCGCGACAAGTAAATCCACTATTAAAACCCGGCTCGCGAACTACTTGCAATGACTCCCTGGCAAAAACCTAACTAGCAGCATTAAAAATCAGTCTAACCAGAAAGAGCGCGTGCCAACCACTTATATTTTTCAGTTGTTTAACACGATGCCGATACTCATTTACTAGGAAAAAGCAACACAGATATATATTTTATGATTGTATAACACAGCAAATAGAATGAATTCCTGGCGAGGAAATAATATAATAGAATATAATAAAATATTGTGTAAAGAGATCATTTGATTGTGCACCGCAGTTATAAGCACTGAACAGTACTGGTCAATTGGTGGCTAACATTTAGGCTCATTTCACTACCTGTTGGTATGATGGCGACATTTAATACACAGAGACATTAGGAGGTAAAAGAAGGATTATGCAAATATCGTGTATTCTTTTAATGGCAGGTTTAATTCTGCCGGAAGAAAGGTCCGATCTCTGACGAGACGATAACCTAACCGATATTCCTTTTCAGTTGGTACCGTCACCGACTCGTTAGAAGCAAAAAGAAAAATTATAAGATGAGATGCGGTATGGATATAAGAAATTATCGAAAAATAACACGAAAAGTAGACCTCTCTGCGACGTAAAAACTTTGCTATGGACCAAATAACCGAAAAATTACTGCGCTCCTGCCTAACGGAAATGACCAATCCATCCGCTATAATTTACTTAACCGATTCACTTTCCCCCTCTTCATCCACCTACCATCTGAAATTGCCATCCCCACTGTAAACCAACTGTCTCACCTTCGCCCTCCCCCTCTCCCGCCTTCCCCACCTCCTCCTCTCCCCAAATTTCGGCAATTCCTCCTACCACAGAGAACAACGGACCTTGCTGGTAACGTAAACAAGACAAGGAAAAAATGTTCCTTGTTATAATGAATAAATGATTCAGCAATTTGAGAGTGATCAAAGAAAGATAGGAACATTAAAATATAACGAATTTGAGAAATATAGCAGTCGTAAGCAGTGCGCGAGTGGTGTAGAGAAAAAATATTCGTCAAAAAGAGCGCTAAGAAAGAACGAAACAAAATATTCTTAAAATAATCCAAAATTGGAGAGGTTTATACGAAAAAGACAAAGTAAATATAATTTGTGCGCGAAGAAAGAAAAAGAGAGTGCCAACTCATCATAAAATTTATTGATGTTCAGGTTTGTTTGAAATTCAAATTTTAGTTTTTCCTTAATTTTTTATCACTTATTGTTGGTATTTTTCATCTCACGTGGTACCACGCGTGGCTTACTTTTGCGGAAGTGTTTTGATGGTGGGGGAGAATGCGAAGATGGAAGGGAATGATGTGGTGTGACGTCATGTCGTACCAGCTAAGGTGGAAGGTCCGTCCACAAGAATGTCTAATTTTTCTGTGTAATTTTTTTCTACTTAATTACTTTTGCATAAATTAAATTTGTTTTATTCTTATTTTCCTTTACAATCGATTGTTTCGTTTTTCTCGCTGAGCCTTTCTTGTTTTTATGCGAACATTTAAAAAAGTTTTTTATCAATCTAAATATGGTTTTGTATAGTGTATTTAAATTTAAAGTGGTATTTACTATCAAATATCATTTTTCGAGTAATTTAAGGCTTATTAAAATGCGAATGTTTTTATTAAAATTCGTTGAGTTTTATAATTTATTGTGAAAATGATTTTAAAATAAAGGGAAAGAATGATGAGTGATCAGCAATATTCACCGTTAACTGCAACAATTATTCGATCGCTCACTGATAAATTATACGAGAAACGAAAAGTTGCAGCGTTAGACATCGAAAAGTTTGTTCATTTCTATTTGGCAAATTCGTCATTCTTTTAAAATTATTTGATTTCTGTCGATGTTTTTCGTCTTACGTGGTAGCACATATGCTTTATGCAATTACTAATTAAATTATTTAGATGAAAAAGAATGTTGGGTTATTTCAAAACTGCTTTCAGACAGGTGCGCGAACTGCTGCAGGCGAACCATTTATCGCAACTTGAGAAAGTTCTTTCTTTACTCAAAGATTTAACTTGTACACCTTCGGGAAATACGAGAAAAGGAGGTCTTATCGGATTAGCTGCTGCAGCCATCGCTCTTGGCAAAGTAATTAAATTTTTACTTATTAGAAGTCATTTTTTTTAAAGAGCCCTCACCATTACTGGTTAAACTCGCTCCATTGGCTTGTCACATTGAGCAATATGCCATGGAGTCCCTTGGCGATAGAAATACAGGTAAGTCGTCACATCCCCGAATTTTTGTACAGGCTTACTCCTGCGGGGAATCGAACTTCAGCATCGGCGCTCCCAATTGAGCAACAACCCACTGAGTCATCCTATCCCCTATTAGGAGTCGTATTTAATGTTAATCGTAAAGGTGAGCATGATGGCGGCATACATTTACCGAAAATTTTTCATGAAATCAACAATAAAGATTTTGAAATTTATTTGGAAACTATTTATCCATTTTTTTTCGAAGTAATTTATTTCCATAGTGATCAAAAAGAAAGAATTATGTCATTTATATCGAAACGTTCCGTAATCATAAAATTTATAACAAACTTCTCGACAGGCAACAAAAATTTACATTTATTTTCACTTGCTTTTTAACCATTTCGCAGCGTTATTTTCAGAATTCTTCAGAGTACACATCACAGTTAATCGAACCCGTTTTGACTTGTTTCAACGATCCAGATTCAAGAGTTCGTTATTATGCTTGTGAGGTTGATTTTATTTACAGTTTTTATAATTAAACTTTCCGATGGTTAATAAAAATTATTTCTTGAGTCAAATTTAGTTTTTAACAAATTCATCAAGAAGCGTTTCGTCCATTCTTATCTACTTATCAGATAGTTTGTTTTAAAATCATTTTTGTATATTAGACATTCTTAATGCAGATTTATGTTTAGTCATTGTATAATATTGTGAAAATTTGCCGGTCATCATCTATTAACCATTTCGATGAATTGTTCGATACACTTTGGCGAGTAAATTTTTATTTTGTTTTTTATTTTATTTATTTGTATTCTACATGCTTTGGTTTGATTTTTTCGCAGTCTATTTGCTCTGAATAATTATAGTTATCTGCCGACACTGATCCCAATGTGAGAAGCGGTGCAGAATTACTTGATCGACTATTAAAGGTTATGTTATTATATTATTATATGTTTATTTTCCAGTCTTATTTGTTGTTGAAATCTTCTTTTCATGGTTATATTATATTGTCTTTAGATAGTATATTTAATCATTGATTTATTTTTTTAGGATATTGTTATCGCTACTAATAGTTTCGATATTGCCCAACTTATGGTACTTATTCGTGAAAGAATTTATACTCAAAATAGTGCAAATAGGAAGTTCATTATATCTTGGGTAACATTAAGATTCGTTATTTGAATTTTTAATTTTTGAGTTTTAACTTATGAAGATATAGTAATAATTATTCATAAGCCATCTATAGGACTTCTTTGATATTTGATATGTGGCTAATTTTTATTATCTTTCATTGATTAGTTTTAGTTTTAATCATTTAAATTGTTATTTGTAGTTTTTAGCTTTCTGCGATGCTATCGACGCCAAATATATCGATATTGCCGTATTTACCCGAAGTGCTTGATGGTTTATTCCAGATGCTTGACGACGCTCAGCCAGGAGTTCGAGATGTTACTGAGGCTGTTCTTGGACAGTTCGTTGAGCGAATCCAGGATACATCTGAAGATAATAACGTATTTACATTTTTTTGCCTTTCTATTTTTTTTCTTTATTTGCTATTCGATTTTATATTCTTCATCATTAATTGTATCACAAAAATTTGATGATTTTAGGAAAAATTAGCGACAATGATTAACGTGCTAATAATACATGCCTGTGGCGATGGAAATGAAGTACGACGCATGATAGCACTAGTTTGGCTCGAAGAATTTATTTTATTGCATAGCATTCGTCTTTTACCGCATTTACCTGCATATTTAACTGCTGTCTTACCATTTTTGGATGATCCAAAGTTGAGAGGTTTCTAAGTTGATATTGAGATATTAGTTTTGTTTTGCCCTAAGTTTTAGTGTTAATTGGAAGGACCAAATTTCTTATTATTATTGTTATTCAGTAAACTGTCTTCTATGAAAACCGATTTAAATTGATCAATTATTGTTTAACTTGATATATTTATTCATTATGCATTACTATGTAATTTATTTTCAGCGAAAGAAGTCAATGCAAGACTTATGGAATTATTTACGGAAGATGCTGCAATCGAAGTTGATGGTGTAATAAAAGTTCTTTTAAATCACATCAGAAATGATTGTCGTGAGACAAGATTAGCGGTCCTCAATTGGATTAGTCATATGCACCACAAAGCTCCAGCTAAGGTATAATTTTCAGTTTTTTCTTTAGAAAAATAGTTCAAATTATTTATTTTTTCTACTATTTCTCGTTCGTAGATCATAGAGTAGTTTTATAATTTAATTTTGTTGTAGGGACCAGAAATTTTTTTAATGACAATTCATTATGCATTATTTTCATATTTTTATTTTTATAGGTAAATTGCTTTTTAAAGTCAATGTTTAGCAATCTCTTATTTGAATACTATTCCACTTGAATTTCTCATTACAAAAAAGTAATGCTATTCCTATAAGAGATTATATTCCAGTTTAGCATTAATGTTATGGTAGATGAAAATAACTTAAATAACTTCTGATATATTGGACTTGATATTCTCATCATAAAAGAAGATAATTCTTGGCAGATATTTGCCTATATGGATCGTATATTTCCTATCTTATTGTCGATGTTATCGGATACTTGCGACGATGTTCTTCTTCTAGATCTTCAGTTGCTTTCAGATATATGTGAAGAAAAAATTGGTAAAGAAGTTGATTTGGAGGACTTACGCTTGGATGAAAAAATCAAATCACAGGTTATTAAATCAAATCACACTTTATTAATGAATGGTCCAATATGTTTCATGTTTCATCCTATTAAGATATCCTAAAAAGTTTTTATATGTTAAAAACTTTTACCTCTATATTCACGGAATATAGTATTTATATTTCATTATTTAAAGGTGCTGTTACAGCTTTCAGGGATTTCGCCATATTTAATAAAATTTGCGGTTAGCTTGTTGGTTATGTTCAAAAATGATTCCTCGTTACGTAATGAAAGAGGTGTCCTGATTATTAGGTTTGTTTTTCGTATTTTTTTGATTTCCTTTTTAACTTTATTTTATTTTGCAAAATTTTATTTTTAAATTTATTTTCATAGATCATTATTTTTCAGGCAACTTTGTCTTCTTCTAGATTCAGCACATATTTATCGTTGCCTTGCTGTACTGTTATTGAAGGAAAATGATATAGAATTTGTATCCCGAATGGTTGCAATGTTAAATGGCATTTTACTTACAGCAACGGAACTTTTTGAGATGCGCGATCAGTTAAAAGTTCTTGAAGTTGAGGTTGCTTAATAAAGTTTGATAATAGTAGTTTGAGGTAAAATAGGTAAAATAATACAGTCGATTAGTTGTCACTCTCATTTTGGAATGCTAAATTCTACTCTTGATTATCTTTAAATTACCTATCTTTTAAAAATTCGAGCGATGCTGCCGACAAAGTGTAAGGAAGATATCCAGAAATAGTGTGTATTTTTACGAAAACGTTAATAATTAAAACCTTCACTTTAAAGCATTAATAGCGAAAATAAATTGCAGGAATACTTAAGTTTATTCGAATGCCTTTACCGATGCTGGGCTTATCAGCCAATTGCTTTACTTGGCTTATGTGTTTTATCGCAAAGCTATGTTCATGCTAGTGAATTAGCCATTCATCTATCACGTCTTGATATAACCGTTGATGTGCTTTTAGAAATTGATCGATTAGTACAACTGATTGAAAGTCCCATACTGTCTTGTTAGTTTTTTATGCTTTTAAGAAAACTTATTTCGTCACTGTTTTTCTTCAGTATTCGTTTTATAATTTTATCGTTTTTTGCTTTAAAATCTATTATAATGATTACTGCAGAAGATGTGAATGATTTAAATATTAAGAATTGCAGATGTACGTTTGGATTTGTTAAATGAAGAATATCAACGTCCTCTTGCATCAGTTTTATCTGCTCTTTTAATGTTATTACCACAAACAGAAGCTTTCAACGTTTTGCTCAAACGCCTTCAAAGTATTCCATCACTTGTAATTTTCCAGTAAGTTTTTTTGTGAATAAGTGAACAAAAATTCGACTTCTTTTTCAATGCAATTTTTTTACTTGGCAAATGGTTAATATTGCAGTATGAAGCAAAATCCTAAATCAAGATTGAAGATCAATTTCAAGCCACTTTATGAACATTTTTTACAAGTCATTGAGCAGCAACATCAAAATGTTCGAAAGAAACATCGATTATTACTAAAATCATCAATTAAATAAGTAAATTTTATTATTTATCTTGAACTGATTTTTCCATTCAATTTTTTGCCTTGTTTTTTTCGCTTGTACTCATACTTTTTTATTTTATTTTTACAATAGATCCTTTTTGTCACAATGAAATGTTAAAATATTTTTACCAAGGAATATATAAATATATTTACTATACTAAATATTAGTACTACTAAATGTTTTTACCAAGGAAGGAACTTGACAATAAATCGTTAGTATCGCCCAGATTCTCAAAAGACTAATTTAGTATTCAACCTCGGGGCAATAATATTAACTTGCTAATACGTTTATTATTTATATTGAATTGCGAAAATATTCCCTGACTGGTTTGACGAGTTTTATTTAAAAAAAAAATACGCAACAATCTTTCTTATTTGTTTTGTTGTCATGGTAATAATTTATCATTTTATTTTAATTAAAAATAAATTTATAATTTTTGTTCCGACGTTTATTTTTCATTAGAAAAATGACAAACGAAAAAGAAATGACCATATTTCACCAAAAAAAAATTATTTTAAAATTTATTCCGAAAGACAAGATAACTTTTTATATATTTTGTAAGTGGATAATGAACATATTTAAAGATTTTATGGCATAGTGAATCTGAAAATGGAGGATTTTTATTATTACTTATTGAATATCCTTCAAAAAATTCAAAATTGTAGCTGCAGGGATTTCCAGATTCAAGAAAAAAACTATCGAAATTATTATTGCCAATTAGTTAACGCTTGTCAAAGTAATTAAAAGTTGGTTTGGTACAATTACAATCTTATTCTGCTTTCTTGTTTATGTTTAAAATTTTTTCTACGAAGATAATTCGAAATAATTATCTACCAGTGAAACCAAAAAAAATCCGTTGTTTGCTTTAGTATCGAAATTTATTTTAAAAAATGTGCAAGATAAAAATATTAATGAATAATAAGTCAAAAAATGCAATAATAACGATGCTAAAGCTATATTAATTAAATAAATGGAAACTGAAAAATTTGATTTTTCTGGTTGGAAAGCATCAAACCTTCCCTAGATAGAATGAAGGATTTTTCCTACTCTAGTTGGTACTACTTGGTCAATAATTCCAGGGCACTGGTTCGTTTTATCCCAGGCTTATAAACAAAAAAATTCAAAATATATTCAAAAAGAAATGCCTGCATAAATGCAATATAAAAAATTGTTCAAATAATAAATTCTAAATCATAATATAGGAGATTTGCTTATAATTCAAAATAAGCATTTTTGATTCCGTTTTTTTTTGATAGATCAGAAGCAAAAATTTCGAAGGAAGCATTTAAACATTTTTCGGCTTCCTCGAAAACTATAATCTATAATCGCACAAAAAGTGGTTAACACGACGAAAAATTTAAGAAAGAAAAAAAAATTCAAAAAAGAATCTAATAAACATAGATTTAGAAATGGATGCTGGCACTAATGAAATGAAATATTTATATCTAATCAATTTAATGTGAAATTTACAAAGGAACGAGTACTTGAACATAAGAGATCGGAAAGAAACCAGTTTTACCTCGAAGAGTTCCTTCATACCAATTTTCATCAATTTGCGAAACGAGATCAATTACATCGCCTTCTTTGAATTCCAATTCACCTTCATTTAGTGCTTCAAAGTCATACAGTGCTTTAACCGTTGGTTTACATTGGTTGGTTGATGAATTTGTATTCATTGTTACTGCTGCTGTTGTTGCTGAATTATATGAAGTTTGATTAAAATTAGATGTAGTATTCGCACCTACTGGCATCGACCATTCACCACCATTTGTTGATGGATAAACGGATACTGGTGCAGCAACAGGTGCTGACGGCTGGACATTCCCATGATTTAATATTTGATTATTACTTTGTGGTGACCTAGAAAAGAAAAAAATTCACAAATTTTTTCTCGAATATTCAAAATATTCAGTTAAAACCAATTTTTTACTTAAATTTTCTTGCAATAGCGAAAAATTAAATGAAATATATTAGATATTACAGAAAATATAACGAAGAAAATTATTCGAAATCCTAAAACTAATTAATTAAGGTAGCAAATGAAAAAAGAAAGCAGATAAAATGAAAAAACGCTTCCTTTAATTGAACAATTTCACTCAAACTTATGATAGGAATACTTCTAAAATTTTTTAAAAATCCTTTTTTCCAGATAGAAATGGAAAAAAATTTAAAATATTCGAAATTTAATTTAATAATGAAATTGACAATTAATAAAGAAAAAATTCATATTCTTTGACTGCATTTGGTTGGCGGTAAGTATTTCAATGCAATAATTTGAAAGAAAGGGAACCTAACCTGCTTCTTGGAGTCCTATCTGTTAAAACAGGTTTAACGATATGCTCAGTGCGAGGTCGCTCGCTTGCTTCGCTTACTCTATAAAATGCTTCAAATCCATGTTTTAAACCAATGATTATCTAAATTCAATTAAGAATGAAAAGATTAAATACCTCTCTTGAAGCTTAACATGTAAACTTTCAAGGACGTTAAGAGTTTGACGATGAAATTCTATCTGCGCATTAACTAGAGCACAGAGTTGCGAAATCTGTTCAACCTGAAAATTTTCATTTGTTTGCTTAAATAAAATAAGGAAAAATAGACCTATATATTTTAAATTATGCAGTGGGAAAAAAAAAACTAACATCGTTGCTAAGTAAATTAAACATCGCTTGTTCAGCTAATTGCTTTGATTCTTCTAATTTTTCTTCCGCTTGAATTAATTCTTCATCTAAAATTAGGCAAAATTAAAAAGTAGACTTAAGAGTGGTTCATGCAAAATGGAATTTGAAAAATGATAATCAGAAATCAGAAATATCAATAAATAATTAAATGCTAGAATTACCAACTGCTTCAAGATTAGACCTATAATTATTGTTATAAGCCAATAAAATACTGGAAATATTATTAACCGGTAAATCCGTTTAAAACAAATAATATAATAATTTAAATAGTATCTTTAACAAATTTAACAGACTTTAGCATTTTTAAAAAAATAAATAAGATAAAAATTTTCTCACCCCTTGTTTGCCGCCTTTTCTTACAATCATAATCTAAACGACGACCTTTAAGTTTTGTACGATGATGCTGAAGAAAAAAAATTAAAGAAAAAAAGGAAAAAACTCAAACTCAACAACTTTTAAATTTTTTTTTTAAAGCACTCATTCTTTATGGCCTACTTGCAGGAGCATGGATTTCTCCAGGGATAGAAGAATCAGTGACAGAAAAATCAGTAGATCGCCAGCATTACCAGAATTTTTAAAAGAATTTTAAGTTTAATCCTGTCGGAAATATATCCCTGGAACCCATTTCAGTGGGTTACTGCTATCATATCGGCACTTCGATGATAGCAATAACCCATTGAATTTCTTAATATTTAAATTGCTAAGAAGTGATTTAAAGTAATTTTATTTATTTATTTTATTTTATTTTTATTTTATTTTCTTTTCTTCAGAAATTTTTGATCGAAATTTCTCATTTATTGCAAATTTTCTGGCATAAAATGATATCTTCCTCGAAAAAAATAAAAGCTAACATTAACTTCTTTCAAATCAGTTTGTAATAAATGAGCTAGTGGATCCAAAAAATTATGCTTCACACAATCTTCTAACTGGTATTTTATGTCAGCCATCTGACGATAAACTTCCGAAGCATCCATTAAAGCTAAAATTTCAGTGCAATTTTCGAATATTCGAAATGTTCAATTCTAAATGACAACATTTTTCAGTGACAAATTAATTTTTTGAATTTATTGATTAGTTATTATTGTTTTAAAATAAACATACAAATAAATTAAAAAATTAGATTACTATATATAAATCATTTAAGCAAGTTTTTACAGGATAAAGTTCGTGAATATGTTTTTCAGCCTAAATATACGATTCTGTGGTGGCATTTCCAGATCGCTGATTATAAAGAAAGCAAACCTTTCCCAAGATCAGAGTCATTCCCTAAAGCTATTCCATACTTTTGCATTGTTTCGCCCAGAAGAAATTCGGTTTGCGGATAACTTGATGATTTTGACGTTCCTCGAACTTTCGATAATGCTCCCATTGTTGCCATTTTTGCTCTTGTGGCTAAAAAGCGCTACTCCATTAATGTTTTGCAACATCTAATTCATACTGCAAAATCCTAGAAAAATTCTGCAAAAAATTAAGCCGAGACTCACCTGGACTTCTATTTTCAAATATAAAATATTTACATTTTCAAATATAAAAAAGTCTACATAAGTATAAGTCTACATACAATTTTTTTCGCAAATTAATAAAAACCTGGGTTCGGTTGCAAATATTCATTTGTAGCAGCAATTAAAGCATTTATCAATTCATAAGTTGTATCGACTTTCTAAAAAAATATTTTAAATAAATAAATTTAAAGTAATGAATAAATTTAAAATAATAAAACTAACTAATTAGTTGAAATATTCTAAATGATATCAATCATTTATCAAATAAATTACTTATATGTTTAAAAAATATGCAATGAAAAATACAAAAAAACGACTTTTTCCATCGAATTGTATTCATCATCAAATTTCGTCGGTTCTGCTGCACCCATCGTTTCGCTGAGATACTGGTAATCACATATAATTAATTAATTTAATTAAATATTAAAATTAGACATTTAAACATTCTTTCTGAAAAAAATATTTTTTTTGCCTTAAAATTGGCAAATTAACCGTATTTTTCTAGAAACTTTCATAAAAATTTCTTCAAAAATCAGTAGAAAAATTAAAAAGCAAACCTGATTAGCTTTATTAAATTGTTTTCGAAGCCCCGAAAATGACATTTTCACTCGAATTTTTCTCTTTTTCCTTCTACAAATTAAAAATTTATTATCGAATCTAAAAAATATTTTTTTTTTAAATAAATCAAACTCAAAATCGAATTCATTCAAAAATAATATCGAACATTAATAACAATAATGTCAGATGTTTTACACAATAATAATGATAATAATAATCCATTAATCCATTGGACAACTTTGCGACCAATACAGTTGATTAACGGTGAGGAACGAAGAAAAAAGAATTCTTCATAAACAATAATCCCATAATAAATTCCAATAGGCGAATGGAAGAGATTTTATAAACAAATATTGCCTGGCCTATCTAATTTCATAAATGAAAATTATTAAAACAAAAAAATGCAAAAATTGAAAAATTTGTAACGTGGAAATGGAAATCGAAACTGCGCCCCCTTATAATAAATTTTATCGAAGAGAAATATCAAAACAAAAAGTGATCATCAGTTAACTAATTAATGATTATAATATCGACAAGTCATAAAAACAAAGAGGTGCAAGTAACACCAATGTCCAGAGACAACTCCCTTAGAACAATTCAGTCTTAAATTGATCATTCTTAATGTGAAAACGAAGTCAATTAAAAATGGCTGTCACTCGAGCTCAACATTACATCAAAATTTGGATCCTACTTCCAATATAAGTAAATGTCACTGAAACAACTCGAGTGGTGTTGGATATGTTTCGAAATGATTTCATCGCAAACGCTTTTCGTCGTATTAACAGCCAGTGGAATATAAAAAGAAACGATTTAGTGCTGTACTCGCTTCTGGTCGATTAGCCAACAATAGGACATTTCATGAATCCGTCATTCCAACATTAAAATAAAATTTAAAATAGATAGAATGAATTTCGATACGATAGCCAGAAATACATTGCTCCAACTTTGGTCAATCCATCATTGGTTCAACTCGGAATCTTTAAAGGAACAAAACTAGCAGTTAATGGCGAAATCGTGGCCAAGCTAGTCCCTTGCATTTTCATCCCCAACTGACTTTCCAGCCAATAGATCTATTCAGCTTTATTGTACCAAAAGTTCAATTTATCTCATTTGCCAAGAGAAATAATGAATTCCGTTAGGAGAAAAAAGTGTCGAATTGTAGTATTTCAACAAGCTTAGCTTATCTGTGTCAAAGTACTGCATAAGAAAAAAAATTTAATAGTTGCGAATATTATGAAAAGAAAAAATTAGCCGAGAAGTGCCTTCCTTCTCGCAATCACAAACATTGATACTTGCATACTGAATAACCGACAAGTACCATACCTTCTAATGATAAGTATAAATATGCCTCCTTTATATTTCCCTTATAGAAACGATACGATTTATTGATATGATTCACAACTTAAGAAGTTTCACATAATCACTTCGTATTTCTTGCAATTTTCTCAGGAGACTTTTTATTATTCGAAATTGCCGTCATAAATAAGAAAAATAGGAATTTTGAAATTTAAAAAAAAAGTAGTATTAAAAGAAACACCAAATGATTGGATGGAATAAAGCGACTGATAGGGAAAACTTTCCCAGTAATTCATCCCAGCATTTACCTTACCTTATTTCGGAACGGCTTTAGCTATCCTCCAATATCCGACTTTTGGTAAAAATCTTCTTCATTAATCTCAAATCATAAACGAAATCTGTTCTGTGCAGAGTTTCCAGCCTGGTTCACAACAGATCAAATGGAAGGGGAATTTTTTTGAAGAATTTTCTTCATTTCCCACAAACTTCAAATGAAAATTTTTAGGGACGTACGTCAAACGACAGCAACAATAATAGCGGCTAGCATTCACCATTTCCAATAATGCTCGCCCTATTGATCATTAGTAGAATTCGACAATTTTGTCGGAGAGTAGCCATCTAGTAGCAGAAATACAAGCGAATCCATGACACCATAACCATGACATCCTACTTCAGAATGAATGAAGTGTGAAGCGAACCACGGTGTTGTGAATGATATTCTGGGCAATACGCCGAACTATTCCGCGAATATTTCTTTGTCACCGGAAGAGACTGTATTTATTACCACATTTTCGCATACAGTATTTATACATGCGAACATTTAAAAATATTAAAAACATATAAATAAAGGACCACAGGCTTAATCAAATTGCCAAAAGTGATAACGGTACAAAAAATTTACGAACTTCCGCTAAACATTTAGCCTTTCATTGGTTGTTTACTAATAAATAAGTGGAAAAAATTCATAAAACCTGTTACAAAAAAGTATGAAACCGAGGCCGCACAAATGTTATTTTCCGCAAAAAATGAACTTTCCATCCTTTCTTTTCTCTTTAACACGAGGAGAGAAAGGACAAACTGGAAAAACTGGGAAGGTATGAGTAAACTAAGATGAAATGAACAAATCCGAAGGAAAAGTTCAAAAACTAAGAAAGCAGGACAAGCGACAAATGAACAGTGGATAAAGGAGAAATGATCAATAATGCCTTAAGGCCATTATTTGAGAAGAGAGAAATGCCCGTGCCAATAATTTTTGCTGCAATCGATATAAAGTACTACGAAAAGATGTGAAGGAAGAAAATATTTTCGATTTTTTGTTTACGAAAAATATATTTGCGCTTGAATTTTCTCAACTTTTTTTTTAAACAGCAAAACAGTGTTACACAATATTCAGTAATAATAAAGAGTCGAAGGTCATCGAAAGGTCAAATGCTAGCTGACTGGTTCCTTTTTTGCTAAAAAAGCACACGAGTTTTTGCAGCCAATAGATACTTCATAAGATTTGCAGATAATTTCATAGCGAATAAGATTATCGAAAGATGGACGCTTCTGATTGAAATATTCTTATTCATTACGAAATTAACAGCAAAGCTCATTTATAACTGTAGCATTTACATTATGCAAGCGATGAAATACAATAAAAATAAAATTTATATGCAAAATCGACCCTTCTCAATGTGGTCAGTTATCCTACTTTGGGTAACTTCTGGTTTACTATATACATTGATAATACATTAATTTTTACTATATGTATTAATTTAAACTTTGCTCTTATAACTCTTTGTGAGCCATTTCCACCACCATTTTTTAAGGATTTCGAAGATCAAATAATATTTTAAAAAAGAAGAGAAATTTCAAAGAGAAAGATAATGAACCCACTAAATTCTTCGATCACTGGTTTTTTGTTTTTCGTTCTTTTTTCATCCACCAGTAAATTTTCTTTTTATAGGAAAAAATTTAAAATAAAGAATTTGAAATCACCATGATAATTATTTAATTATTAACAAAATACATTTAATACTGAGATTTTCAAAGGAAAGAACAAAAGTTAAATCATCAATTATTAAAGTTAAAGTTAAATTATTAAAGTTAAATTAGATTTTACTTTTTGTGAAACTAATTAAAATCGGCTTCAAAATTGTAGGGTAAAAATTCTTCAAATTAACAAATACTAAATACTAAACATGTATATCACGAATTCGTCGGCAAATATCATCAGTAAACGATGAACATGTACCTTTTCCTCCCAAATCACCAGTTTTTTCATTTCCTTCAGAAATTGCATCAAAACAAGCCTGTAATTGATTAATTTTCTGCATTTCTTTTATTCGTAAAAAAAGTATCAATAATAAAATAAATACTAAATGCACCCAGAAAATATTAAAATAATACCTTCTCTATTTTTGAGGCATAATTTGATAAACCCATATAACGAAGCATCATTACTGCTGATAACAAAAGAGCTGTTGGATTCGCTTTATTCTTAAATGAATTCAGTAATGAATCATTATTACGACATTCAAGAAAATATTGACAAAAAAAGAGTAAAAAGTAGCCAGAAAAATTATTACCTGCCCAGCAATATCAGGAGCTGTACCATGAACTGATTCAAAAACTGCAGCTTCATACCCTATATTTCCAGATGGTGTGACTCCCAAACCACCGATCAGTCCAGCACATAAATCCGATAAAATATCACCATAAAGATTTGGCATAACAAGTACATCATACTGCGATGGATCTTGAACCATCTACATCAAAATTATGTACAATACATAATATATAGAATGATACAATTAGTACTACTCATCACGAAGGAAGTTAGATATTTTAACTAATATTTCTTGAAAAAAATTGACATTTTTT
Organism: Dracunculus medinensis; assembly: GCA_900625125.1. Taxonomy (NCBI): domain Eukaryota; kingdom Metazoa; phylum Nematoda; class Chromadorea; order Rhabditida; family Dracunculidae; genus Dracunculus; species Dracunculus medinensis. The sequence continues at coordinate 376,793 of UYYG01000012.1, read as the reverse complement.
ATTATTATATTATGCAAAATTTCTTTGATAAAAAATTTCTCATTTAATGACTTCTTCGATGACTCAAATTATATTTATTTAAAATAAAATGAAACCAAATTAAATTAAAACAATAAAATTACAAAAAAACTGACATTTAAACAGACAGTATCAAGATACGCTTCTTTAAACTTGATGTCTGGATAATTTAAAGCTTCTTGTCGACACATGTTCAAAAAAAGTCCATCAGACATACGCATTATATTTGCTTTATGTACAGCTGTTACCATTTTACGATTATTTGTGCTAGCATAATCAAACGCAAATTTCGCCACTCTTCGCGATGCTTCTTCTGTTATTAATTTTATACTTTGTACTACACCATCAACAATCTTCAAAAACATGACATGAAATCATATTATGAAAGAAAAATAATGGTAAAACAAATATGTTGATTTCTTCATGAAATTCTTCATGACTGAAATGATTGAAATTTATTATCGAAATCTTGATTCTGCATCTTACATCTACAATTATTAAATGATTAATTTTATTTATTTACTACCATCAACCAACCATTAAACTTAATGCATCGCAAGTTTAGGATAAATTAAACCTCAAAAAATTTTAAAAAAATTGGAATTTAAAAAAATTTTTGTGCAAATTGAAATGAAGCTGAAATTTTATTCAACTAAAACACTAACTTCGTGTTCGATGCCGGAATATTCGCCTTCCGTATTTTCTCGAATCGTTACGACATCAACACTATCATAAAGAGTTTTATGCCCAACTAAAGAACGACATGGTCGAACATTGGCATATAAATTAAATTCTCTATAATTATTTTTTTTAAATTAACTTTTACTGATTATTAACTTAAAAAAATCAAAAGACATTTAAAATATTCATTCAATTAAATATAGAAATATAAATTAAACTATATAAACTATAGAAAATCAATTTTATTTAAGAAAACCTTTGAAAAAATTACTTTCTAACAGCTAAATTGAGAGACCGATGTCCTTTACCAACTGGTGTTTCCAATGGTCCTTTCAACCCAATTTTATTCTTATGCATTAATTCAATGCATCTGTGAGAAGAAAGTATTAAATACAAGATAAAAAATATTTAAATACAAGATAAATTTATAAAAACAAAAGAACAAAAAACTTATAAAATATGATCACAAAATTTAATTTATCAAGAAGTTTTATCAATTCTTGGATTCGATTCAGTAATATAACAGCACAACACTGTAATTAATTATAACACTGTAATTTCTAATAGCTCATATCACTACTGACTAGGCTACAAGGATAAACACAGACCATTTGGTTCCATGTCATGCTTGAGATTAAAAGAAGTTACAGTCACTTCTTTTGCCAGCATTTAACCCATATATTGCTAGGCCATCTATATGTTCAAAATTTCTCCTGACTGTATCGAACCAGATTTTTATCAGACTTCCTCATTTTTGACAATGCTTCACATGGTTTAGGTTTAGCAAATAGGGAGATATGTACCAATTCCTGAGATGAGCGGCAAAAAAATGGCCCTACCAAAGTATGCGACACTTTATGACGATATTTTGAATAGAAATAGTATTTGAGCGAAAATGAACGCAATGTGCGACGATCATGTGCCTTAAATACGAATGGCCAAAAGCAGATAACTTCTTATACTCTCATTGGCTATATTTAGCTAAATAATAAGCCGATGCGCAATTCAGCCATAGAGACCCGAAGTTTCGTTTTGATGATGTTTTCGCCAGAAAAAATAACGTACTTCTAGCTGGGCACTACTCGGACTGCAATTTAATTTTTCTCTCGGTCAGTAGTTGATTAACAACTCACAAAATTCACAAAACTGATGAGAAACAATATCGACATTATGACGTTGAATAAGTCAGAAATTTCGAAATAAAAATAAAACTACTTAGAAGGTATACGAAAAATTCCATCTCTACCCTTGACAGGCGTTACATCAACCGGATCCCATTCAATCGGTGCTTTTGCTGCTTCGAATATTTTTTGTACTGACTGTGAAATTTCTGGCCCAATACCATCACCTCAACAGAAACAAAAAGTATAAAAATAGAGATATATTTATCACCAGCACACTTATCAGCAAACAAAGAAATAGAAAATGGGATGTTTGTTGACCACATAATAATCTGGATCAAGTTTGAGAAATATGTGCATTTAGGGAGGCAGAAAAGAAAGAAAGGAAAGATAATTCACAAAAATAATTCACAAAATTGATAAAAAAAGAAACAATATCGACATTATAACATTGAATAATTCAGGAATTGAATATTGAATCTGATCTTTTGTAATGATCTTTTGATAATCTTTTGTAATAATAATTCAGGAATTGAATCTGATCTTTTGTAATGATGAAGTGAAAGTGACCTGGTATGAGTGTTACTCGCCGAATAGTCGTCGAATTCGATCTAATAATATTAATCAAAGAAAAATGCCCTTCACAATTTAGCACTTGTCTAAGCATCGCCACCTAAGGTCAACAGTTCAGAACGAAAGGCAAATAAGCTGAAAATCCTTTGAAACCATCTCATTTCTGAATATTTAAGAAATCGTCGCTCGTAGAAAGAAAAAAAATGTTTAAACTTAAATCAATCAAGTCAATTTTTAAAATTAAATTTTTAAAATTTTTCGAGGAAAAAACAAAAAAATGTAAAATGTAAATATAAGCATTCATAAAAAAAAGGTAAGTTGAAAACTAAAGAAAAAATAAAAATAACTGGCAATTGTAATTTTGAAGAAAATCCTTTGAGATACTCCTACTTTGTCTGATACGAATTCTGGCAACCTTGTGTGGTATGGATTTCCACCTTATCCGATGCGAATTTAGGAATTCCCATCTTATTTGGTGCATACTTCGGTGCTCTCATTTCTCCTTCCAATTCCTTTTTCCCGGCTCTTAACGTTTTTCCCTTTACTTCTCCATGATCTTATAATCCGCTCCTCCTCTCTCTCCGCACCCTCCTATCTTTCCTTGTGTCGGACGTAACGTAACGTTCTACTACCGCCCCACCATCTTCCAGAACGCTAAAGCCATAGTTTGCTTCAGTGTCCCTTCCAGTAAACTTCCACAACAATACGTAAATTTAGTGCCATAGCAGATAACCTCTGTTTATCTCTGTTTACAATTCAGAAATCACCCAAAAATCATTTGTTTAATGTTATTATTTATGTTGTTCAATGCTTAATGTTATTATATCAAAAGGAGTCTCAATTACTGACCCAATAAACCCACACACAACAAGCCAACAACGAGGGTTGAAGTAAAACAGACCCCCTCTGACGAAATTCGGAAAAATAAAAATCTCTGCGCACTATTCTGCAGCAGCTGTGTAACTATCCGAGACTGATGGATAGAAACCGTCGGATGTGTAGTTGGCAGTTTTCGCTTAATTTAAATACGTGAAAAGTTGAAAACTCGTAGAAGGATGGAAGGAGGGAAGTGCGATGTGTTTGTTTCTGTCTTATTTATGGTACTTTTGGATTATTTGGCCAGCGGCGGGTAAATAGTCGACAAGTGTCGAATTAGTATTTGTTGTTATTTAATTTTAATAATTTTCAGCTAAATGGTTTCGATGGATTTGGAGAAATCGCTCGAGTTTTATTGAGTAAAATAATTTATTTATTAAATATTTATTAATGTCGTCGATAAATGGCGAAGATTTAAGTGAAGAAACGATTGAATTACGTTCAAGATCATCGAGGAATTTTTCTTCATCTTCAAATTCTCGAAATAATCGTTCCTTGGATGATATAAAAAGTTCTTTGTCTTCTAAAGTATACCCTTTTTTGATCCGAAAAGTTTCACTTTCTATCCTATAATTTCCCTGTTTGACAGCTGTTTTTCTGTCTGTCACTTATGTGTTATTTTAAAAAGATTCATTTGATATTTCTCTCTTGGCGTTGATCAAAGGAGTCGCACTTGACGAGTAAATCACATAGGCCAGTCCTTTTTTTGTTATAATTGTTCAGTGCCAAATGCCAAATGTAGTGTACAAGTTTTAATGTACGAATATTCGGAATATATTGCAGATTAGTCAAAATATTTCAATTTTATAGGAATTAGCTCGAAATTATGGTTTCATTCGGGTTTATATAGATAATACTGCTAATATTGCATGTTTGATGCCATAATTTTATAGGTTTTAATCGAAAAGAAGGTCAAAGGTGACGATACAATCAACAAAATTTCTTTGCAGTATTCTGTACCGGTACACTTTTTTCGTTCTTCCATAACTGATTAAATCATGGTTAAAGATTTGGTTGCTGTTTTTATTTGTCTTGCAGGTTTCAGAAATAAAAAGAGCCAATAATATTATAACGGATCAAGATCTTTATGCGCTTTCTTTCATTAAAATTCCAGTAAATAGATTAAGGAAGGAATTAAATTTTGATCAAGATCGGCATTTATTCATTACTGAAAGTGAAAATTCAACGAATGTAGATTGTGATGACTTCGATGATCGAAGGTTTTTTTTTCAGATTTTAAAAGTTTTATTGATGTTTTTGTTTCTTGGTTTTTTAATTATTTAATTATTTTATAAGATAATTAAGATAGATTTCAGTTGATCAGATATAATATAAATGAAAAAACATTTTTAAAAATTACAAATATTAACAATAATTAATAAAAACTGAACTAAAAAAAATAAAGCTGGTCGAAATTATTTTATTTTAGGCCACTTATTAATAAAAAAAGTCTAAATACCAGAAGCGTTGAGGAATTATTCGAAAATACAGACGCTTCATTGGCACAGATCCGTGATGGAAATAGTGTCGATACGCTGACTAACGGACAGTTCCATTTTATTGATGCTAGACCACCACAGTCTCACATTAATGTAAATTTTTTATCATCTTAGCTATAAACAAGGCATTTATCCAAAATATCACCTGAAATTTTGCGCTTGCTTTTGTAATTTTAATTTATAGTAAAAAAATAGATTCCGAAGTTTAGGGCGTCTGGCTCATAGTTTGTGGTTTAATTCTGATCTTCGTCGTTGTTCCCATCGTATTGACATTGCTGGAAGAGAAATCCGAAGTATCAGAAGAACGAAGTAAAGTAACACCGTCAGCTGATATTCAGTCAAACTGATTGGACCTTTTTGATTTAATCGGTGTTTTAATCTATTGTTTCTTTGTCTTTATATATTTCTTAATATTATACTGTTACTGAATAGATAGTAATATTCGTACATATCTTTATTTTTTTTGGGCTGTTTTCCTTGTTTTTCGAATTGCTAACTGCAATTCGTTTTTGTTTTGTTGGCTAATAACGAGACTACGACATTTTCACCAGAGAATCTGTTTCGAATAGAACTGCACTTAGATTTGACTCTTAAAGGCTGATCACGGAGCCATTCATGATATTTGCCCTCCCTCTAGCTACAGTTTACTTTATGACATTCATGTCGTTATTTTACTCTATATTTATTGAATATAACATTTTACATAGTGTTTTATAATCTTTGATTTTTAATTTTTATTACATTTTTCAGCAAGTATTTTATTTAAAACACTTCATTAATTATCAGTTTTAATTAACTTATTTTATATACGAAGTGCGGGGCTATAAATATTTTGAATCCACTCATATCTAATGGCCAAGTGAAATTTCAATATGGTCAGCAACAGGAAATGCGTTTTTATATCTGGCAAAATCTTTATAGAATCGTGAAATCACCATCGGAATGAAAGTTAATCTTAAAATTAAAGTTAATTTCAATTTAGTTGCAATTCGCACCATTCTTTCATATAAAATTATGAGTTATAACTAAGAAATTAATGAAAGTAATTAAAACTGAAACTGACCATTGAGAGTGGAAGATAGTAAAAATTTATCTTCTTTTGATCATTCTTTTTTGCATTTTACTTGCTCGCCGAAAGAATAAAATATCATAATTGAACCTATCTTCGTTCAGATATTACTTGCATCCAAAAAAATCATCATAGATTATCGCTGCTTAGACCATATTCTTCGGCGTCCATCGCAAAATATCTGATTATTTATTAAGAAACGACCGTTTGATAATACCAAAAACGAGCAGGAACAATCAAAATTTTCAGATTATGGATTGATACAGTCAAAAGATTGTGAACATATTTTATATTCTCAAATAGCATCAGATCGAGCAAATCTTGCTTTTGAGACCAGTGGAGCCAATGTATGAGTTATTAGAATTTTTTATTAGCAATTCTTTTTTACAACAAATTATGGTAATTTTTTGATTCAGTTTTATGTATGACTTGGCTGGCTGTATGAATCGACATGACGAAGCGTTCCGCCAGAGGGTTTAAGGAGCGAAGATATGCAAGATTTCTGTCGATTCCAAGAAGTGCTTTGTTTCTGTTAAAAATTAGAAATCGAAGCACACTTCTTGCCATAAACCCAATGCCTATAAGGTGTACCATTTTTTAGTGGATATTTAAAAACTTGAACGAAATCATTTTGGACAAGTCACATCGCCTTATTATAAACGTAATAAAAATTTTAGATATTTTTTCATGCCTTTAGAATATTTTTTAAGCATTTTTGAATTGAATACATTAGCATCAAAGAGGGCATCCCGGCAAAGAAATTTGTTCTTAGATCATTAAACGAAGAAGTAATCAAGAACTTTTACATTCCATTCAATACATGCATTGCGCTAATATAACATTCTCATAACATTCCGAATAACGTATAACCGATAATTATTACATCTAATACACCCTTACATGACGCAAAACGAGTGAAAATATTGGAAAATTAATTGCTCAAGGAAAAAACAAATTCTGACATTAGTGATTTGAACTGTGAGACTCGTTTCATATCGCAGAATCAGACTGGAAATCAACTTTGTTTTTTTGAAATTTTCTTCGAATGAAATCAATTAGCCCATTTCTTATCTTCATCTTATCTTTGTAAAGAACGAATTATTTATTAATATTAATATCTTCTGGTAGAAAACGAATTATTTATTGAAAATATATACATATATATATAGAAAAATTAGATGCTTCCTTAGAATGAGAAATTTTTAAAAAAAATGATAAATTTTAGAATCCGAAAGCACCATTTTCACCAAAGGCAAGAAACAAAAATAAGGCAAATCGAAATTAGACAAAATGGAACGGCAAGAACAAGTAAAATTTAAAAAGCATAAGTGAAACATTTGAGCCATTTGAGCCACTCTCTTTATAAAATAAGTGAATCGTAGTAATGAAACAATAAATGAAGTAATAAGCAAAAAGTCAAGCTAAAAAATCGAAAGAAAGTTATTTTAAGAAAAAGAAATATGGTGAAAAATGACTCGCTTACAACAAAAAATCAAAAATTAGATTTTATTCTTTCATTTTCTTGAAAATTCATAAAATAAAGCCCTTTTCATTTTCCTTTATTAAATTTTTCCAAATGCATGCATAAAAGACGAAAGTCTACGGAAAATGAAAATTAACTGCTATAAATAGTGTAAAAATTACAATTGTTCAAGAACACGAGAAACAGCTAAACGTGATCTTTCTCTTGCTTTAGTTCCCCATTCGAAGCAATATCTATTTGGGCCCGTTGCGTGACCTGACAAATGTTTTACCGTTCCAGCATCCACCATCATCATTGCTATACTTGTATCAATATTATTTAAACGAACTTTTACATCGCCATTTTTAAAGCGTCGTACCTAAAAAATTTTATTAAAAACTGTTGAATTTTAAAATAAAATATTTAATATTTACGTTTAACATAAATTAAAAGAATATAAAAATGTTAGTTATTAAAACGATCTGTTCGACCCCATAGCATTTTATCATTTCATATCAGAAAAAGAATAATGTACAATCTTTACTGTATAATCTTTAGATATCCATGCAAAACTGTCATTGTTCACTAAAGAAACTTTGGATCCATCACAGCGTTCACTAGATATTTTCGATGCCAATCGTTTTGTTTTCGTACCATCAGGATGGAAAGTACTCACTGTTCCATCCTCTTCAAAACTGAAAATTAGAAGCAAATATTTTCAAAATTATTTGAAAAAAAAACACGAAAATTGATTAACCGATGTTACCGATGTTTTTGGATGCTCAAAAATAAAAAAACGAAGATGATAAAATAAAATTTAAAAAGCATTATAAATAAAAAGGAATAAAATAAAAAGGAGAAAAATAAACATAAAAAGTAAAGAGAGAAAATTTAAAAATAAAAAAAAAAACGAAAATTACATTTCTGTATATAATTCACTATTAGGACGCCTAATCGTTTCAATTCGTCGACCACATGGCATCACAAGGGTTGTTTCATTGCTTTTTCGATAGATTTCCAAACGACCGATAAGAAAATGACGAATTATTGTTTCTCCATAATTGATTTCCAACGTTGTTGAACGGGCTTGACCATAATAATACAACTTAAAAAATGAATATATTTTAACAGTTATCTTGGCCTTTATTTTTTATTTAAAGCGAAAAAATATGCATAAAATAAATTTTAATATCAAACCATGAAGCGTTTATTACGATAAATCCATCTAACATCAGTATTGCTATATTCGTAGCAATGGCAACCACAATATGTTTGCGTATACACTGTGAAATCACCATTCGATCCTTTATATAGTGAGGCACAACCAAATATATTTTTCTCTGAACGCGTCAAAAGCTATAATCAAAAATTGTTAATATTATGTGAAATTTTGACCTATTAAATAAGATAACAATTAATTATTAATCTCAAATAACCATATCAGCATTTGGCTCCAGCGATACAGCAGCAGCAGTAGATGGAGCAATTGCAGTTGCCAATGGTTCATTCCAGTGTACAATTTTTCTGCCGCGATTCATATTACCAAATTCATTTTCCTTAGCATCCATAGCATCCAACATATGCAATTGATTATTAAAAATTGCATTAAAAAGATTGGTATTAATTGAATTTTAAAAAAATTAAAAAATACAAAACTTTTACAATACAATACAAAGCAACTTTTACAAATTTTAAATAGAGTTTACACATACTGCACACTCATCATCATTTCTGATATACTTTATTTTCGTAGCTGCACAAATAGGAGCTTTATTAGAAGCTCGATTAACAGCTTGCGAGTGTAGAGCATTTAACGCTAAATTTCCACGTTCATGCGCTTTTTTTGCCTAAAAAGTAATTTAAATTTGGAATCATCTGGTGACAATGAATATAAAACAAAAATGATTGGTTAAAGATTCTTCAATACATACAATTGACAATTCAAGGTGTTTTTCTAGACGCTGTTTATTTAGTTCGTATTTCTCGATTAATTTGTCTTTTTCCTTGATGATATCCTCTAATTTCTTCTTTTGCGACCTTTCTGCTATCTTTTGCCTGTCAGAATCAGCCAATTTTTTTCGTAGTTCATCAATCTAAAAACCAAAATCCAAAAAATTGCATAAATTATTAATCTCTCATTTCATACGTATGATTTAAATAAATTAAAACAAATGACTTGCCCGCTTTTTTAACGGCTCGATTTCGCTTTCTTTCGATTTTTGGTTACGTTTAAATAAATTAATTTCTTTTTTCAGTTTTTCAATATCGGCATCTTTTCGTTTATACATGTCTAGTAAACGATTATATTCTTTTTTCCAATGTTCGCCTTCTTCTTTATGGCGAATGGCTTCATCTCGACACTGTTTCGCAATTTCACGATGTTCTTCAAACTGCAATTGTTTTTTTGCTACTTAATCAATATTTTATCGTAATATTTCTGGAACTTGAAAAAAAATTTCTTTATCGATCATTTTCTGCTATTTTTAAAATTTCAAAATTTTCGAAATTAAGCTAAATTCTTTTAATTTTAAAAAATTTCAAAAGAAAGAATCAAAATAAATTATAAATTAAATTATAAAACGATTTCTTTCCTTTTTATTTATTTTTCATTCTATTTTCTATTTATTTTCCATTCTCCTTAATTTTTCTTTCATCTTTGCCTTTGAAAGAATGAACCTATTATAATATCCGAGTGATTACTAACTGTAATTATGCCCCAAGTGACTCTATGGTGGAAGAATCACATCTTTTTGGCAATTTTTTCGATATTCTCGATAATTGGCAAATATGGGCTCTAGTGCGCCAATGGAGTACACCTTCTTTATTACAGGATGAATTTTTTTTACTAAATATGCTTCCAGCAAGATAAGATAAATGTCGCGAATCAGATTTCATGTTATTGTTCGAATCAAGATTCGCAAAAAAACTCTCCTAAGATGTCAAGAAACGACTCTCCTAAGATCTTTCAGCTACTTTGAAGTAAAAGATTCGAAGGTAATAAGCGCATTTTAAACCGATTTATTGAAATGTTATCTTTGCAATGGCAGTTGAATATTGGTCGTAACTAAAGGGACGTCTTCGAAAGCCAGCCACTTTCATATTAGGATATGCTATTAAGAAATGCGCTATTTAGATATCGGAACTGTACAACTGCCCGAAAAGGCTGCCAACGTACAAATTTCACGAGATTTTGACTACTGTATGCTTAATAACGACATTAGCACGCAGAAATCGCTATTTGAGCGATATTGATTTGGCGATAATAGGAAATATTGTGCCTTTATAAAGCAACTCGAAGAACGATCGGTGAAGTGATGCAGGATAATAATGGTGTACCTGTTAAGATTATTAAGGATCACCTCACAATGTGAAATTTTCTGAGATCAAGTTTAACTACGATACGTTGTTCTGGATAAAAATGAATAGCTCGTCAAGCCATATTCTTGCAATGCAAATCGCCAGGATAACAAGGAACAATCTCTGCCATCCAGAAAAAATAAAGCCAATAAAATTCCATCAGAAGATCATCTCTGGACTGAACTATTCGAATATCCGTCCTTCATAACAAACAAATGCACTCTTTGACAAGAAAGAAAAGAAATAATATCTCAAATGACTGTAGTAAGACAATTCTGCTCCCAATTCCTAAAAAAATTCCTAAAAAAAAAAATGATAGGACATACTGTGACAGGAATCAGCCTATTAGTAATTTCCGGAAAAACTTTTGCTTCCCTTATACTCAGTAGTCTTATGGCAATTCGAGACAGAAGAATGTCTAATCATGCTGAACTCAGACCGGGACCAGACTGTGTTGGCCAGATATTCACGTTAAGGTTGGTGTTACAACAACACTTCAAATATCTGCAACCCACCGTTACATGTTTGTAACTGTTTTCGATTCAATTGATGATGGCATTAGAGAGTCGAAAGAGACATTTGTTTTAACAGCGTATCGGCACGATCTATGGCATCGAAAACCAGTGCGCCAATGGGAAACGCCTCCTTCGTTATGCCGAAGAGCATGAACTCTTTGTCACTCATACTTGCTTCCAGCATCGCAGAAAATATTCAGTTACGTAGAACTCCTCGTAATACTTCATCCAAATTGATTATAACTTGGTCAGTCGCCGTTGGAAAAATTCGTATTAGATAATCGTTCCTATTGCGGCGCTGAAACGGGCGATCTTCATGGACCTGACTATGTCATGGTTCGAGCCAAGATCCGCATAAAATTGACAACTCGCAGAAAACAACATTCTCCAAGATCCTTTAACTATCTCAAACCAAAAAATTCGGTGACAGTGAGTGCATTTCAAACTGAATTATTGAAGCATAATATAAATATCAATAACTTTTCTGGAAAAACAAATGAATACTAGTCCAAACTAAAGGAATGTCTCCGAAAGTCAGCCACTTCCACGCTAGGGCATACTAGTAGGTAGAAATTGCGCTAGTTAGATATCAGAAGCAACTGTCCAACTGTCTTAAAAAACTGCCAAAGCACGAATATCAGGTGATCCTGGCCACCGGAAGCTTCGAAGATTTGCAATGAAAGCAGCACGGCGGGTCAAAAATCACTATTGGAGTGACATGCCCTTGAGAATGGAAACGACGGCTCGATTAGGCGATAACAGGAAGCTATTCTGATGCAGGTCTGACTATATAAGGAAGTGACAAATTTCGAAGGTCGAAATAAGAACTGGTATCCATCAAGGCTCCTTTCCCCTATAATATTCAGCTATGCGATGACTGGATAATGGACACCGCTTACACTCAAGAAATGTCCAAATCAATCCTGAGCATCATATCCCATATTTTGAATACGCTGATAATCCTGTGGTCATTTTTGCTGACAACTAAGACAAATAATGCTAATAATGCTAATGCAAGTAATATTAAATAATAATAAGTGTCAACGAATGCGAAAGCGAGAATCGGATTCAGGGTCAATGTAAACAAAACGAAAGTCTTTTCGCTTTATATGCAAGAAGCTGATAAAATGTTTTTTTTATAAATTCATTGCCGGTTGAGGAAGTGCTTGATTTCAAATATCTTGGGTCCACTCTAATACCAAATGATCAGGCAAAAGACGATATTACAACCCAGATCAAGGCAGCTAAAAATGCGTTCTTCCGGCTAACGAAACCTTTATGGATCTTTCATGAAATTACCATTAAAACGAAAATCCGCATCTATATAGCCGTGATTCGTTTGATCTTGCTATATGGCTCTGATACATGGTCAATGAGAGTGAAGGATATTAAGAAGTTATCTGCCTTTGACCACTCTTATCTAAGGCACATTTTACGGGTCAGTCGAGCGGATATCACATAATCGCATTCACTTTCCTTCAAATACCATTTGCATAAATGATGATATCACAGAGCGTCGCCTTCGCTGGTAAGGGTATGTTTTTCGTCGCCCACCACAAGAGTTGTCGCATATTTCGTTACTTGCTAAACCCAGTGATGATTGGCAACAAAAGCGAGGTAGGATTTTGAACGTATAGGTGGACCGGCAATATATGGACTTAGATGATGGAAAAAGGAATGGCTTTTATGACTGTCAATGATGGCATCAGACCGCGCCGCTTGGAAGCGTCTCACCCTTATAGCCATTGGAGATGGCCTAATCAGTAATGGTGAGAGCCATTAGAAGATAAGATAGACCAGATAATCGCCTGTCAGCATTCATAAGGTATATAAGCAACCCAAAGTATAAACTTTGCATACGCTGATGATACAGTCCTTTATGCTGATAGTTGTGACGAAATGCAAATAATGCTAAACAATGTGTCGACAACTACAGCGAGAATCGAACTCATTGTCAACATTCATTTTATGCCAATTGGATAAAATCTCATATGACTGCATCCACCTTTGATCATATACCAATACCAATACCATCACAAAGCGTCGTTTTTGCTAGTTAGGCCATGTTCTTCATCGTTCACCACGAGAACTGACACATCATACTTCGTTACTTGTGACGTCAAAAATGGATCAAGACCTGACTGACACAGTCAGAAAAGATTTTAAACGTATGGGACGTATGGGATGATATGTGGTAGAAAAAGGAATGGCTTCTATTATTGTCGACGATTGTGTCGAACCGAACAGCTTGGACACGTCTTGTAGCCAGCGGAGCCTTTGTGACCAGTAATGGTGAAAACTGCTAGAAAAAGAAGAAAATGGTTGGTTGATTTCTGGATAATTTCAAATTTATAATCAATTTATCAATTGTAGAGGTAATGCCAATAGCAATCGATCAAATATGACCATTTCTCTTTTACTTCAGAGAATGGAATATTTTAGAGGGCGACCTTTTGGATCGTTTAACTTCTTCGGTTCCAAAGTAAGACTGAAGCGGTGCATTTTCGCGAATCCAAACGATAAGTGGTTTTTTAAATATAATTCTATGAGAAAAACGGTCCACTTCCTCATAAAAATATTTTTTCATCAAAAGTGTGACCTTTCAATTTCGGAAACGTATTTTGTTGGAAACGAATAGGGTTGATTAAGCGCATCGTAACTGCCATAAATGAAAAGAACGTTTTCTTCGGCGAGATGGAGTAAAACATGTCGAACAATCTCACCCAAATACATACCTGAGATCATTTTCTCAAACCTGCAAATATTATCACAAAATTTTTAATGCACATTTGATATCACTTTGATATAATTCCCCTCGGGAATTTCATCTTGGGTAACTTAGATCTATATTTTTTGTTTTATTTGATTTTTATATTTCCGTATGAAAAGAGATAAGCGCCAAGATGGCGGATGGTTGCGTCGGTGGCTCAGTGGCATGTAATTGCCACCGAGAATCGAAGTTTGGGTTCAAGTTCATTTGTCGACTCACCACTTTTCGTAGGGTGGCATTGCCATCTAATAGAGAATAGGAAAGTAGAATGGCTTATTGGGTAGTTGTTCAATTCGGAGCTGCTGAAATTCTATTCGTGGAAAAAGTAAGCCTGTACAAAAAACCGGGTAATGCTGGCGAATCCTTTTCTTCTATCGCCAAGGTACTTCCTGGCGTACTTATTTAGCGCAAAAGCTAAAAGAGCGTGTCTAACTAGTAATGATGAGCGCTCTAGGAATAAAAGGAAGTAGGCAGATAGCATCGTTTCGAATAAGGCCGAGTAATTCAGTTCTTGTCGAGAGAGCAAACCTATAAGAGGACAAATTCGTATCATGCTTGGGCTTTATTTAATTTTGGGCTTTATTTTTGTCTCCAAGTACCCCTATGGCGAAAAAGCTTTAATAACCAATAAGTTAAAGTTGGTACACAAGATGGATCTTTGTAAGCTTTCTGCAATGATCTCATATGATCTCATATGTTTAATTTCAACATATTTTAAATTTCTGTGTCTGAAGAATTAATGAAAAAATTAGTTACATTTGGCGGCCAGGATTTATTGTATATTTATCAACCGATATATCATAGCGAGTGCGCACAAAATCGAGACCGCCATCATCACCAAGTGCGCCCCATTCCATATTTATAATCATCTGCCAATAAATTTTACCGTTTTAAAAATATTTTCGAAAATTTTCGTGCATTTAAGAATTATTTATTCCGTTGAATTTGATTCCGCCATCAAAGGGTTCGGTCACTGGCTATGGTAGCAGCAAACTTTACATTACATTAAGAATCAGAGAGATATTGACGGTCCACTTCTGATCTTCTGGCTAAATCGCCCTCTAGAAAAATTTCTAACTACACTAATATTTAGTGAAACCAGAAATGATGCTAATTACCACTTGCTTACTTTCTTCATTGCAAGCATTCTGCAAAGTGAGTATTGAAGACAGCGTCTTAAATGCCTCACCTCTTTTGGATACTCATCATTTTCGAGTGCTTTAAGTTTCGGACACTTTTCGATCTTTTCCATATAACATGCATTGGAGCCTGTACCAAGTATTACACCAATTTCACAAGAATTCTCTTTAAAAGCACATGCCATCAGAGTTCCGACGGTATCATTAAGTAGAGCGACAATTTCGACGTTAAGATCCTCAAATTGCTAAAATTATTTTTGTCTCTATTATTGATTCTTACGTCTATTATTTTGAACCTTTGATAAGTCTATGATAATAAGAATTTTCACTTTTCGACGTAAGCATGCTTCATGCAGAAGTTGCACGACATTATTTCCAATAACATCGCTCGCATTAAAACCTTTTGTCCATGAAATTAATTTGGCAACATTAATGGTTTCTTGCAAGCATGGAAATGAGAATGTGAATCCAACAGGTAATTTTGTTGTTTTTAAATCTTTTCCATCCAGAAAATCTGCGATACATGCAGCTATATGATCAAACAACTGCAAATATTTTTACTGATAAATGAGATAAGACTCAGCCATCAGAATCTCATCGTTCACTTTCATGATAAATTTACTCCACTAACAAAGGAGCAAAAGGCAATTCAGTAATCGCATCCCATCTAATAATTTTTCAATGTATAAAAATTTATAGATATTCAGATTGCTTTAAAGCAAATACTGTCAACCATTAGCATTTCCGTCCGATTCAAAAAATTGGTCGCAAATAAGCAATCGACAATTGGCAACTAAGAAACGCACCGCTATTCCACTTCCTTTCTTGACAGCATCTGGTATAGAATAAATTTTTCCACTCATTTCAGCTCCACGATCATTTAATCTGATCAAAAGTACTCGAAAATTTGTACCTCCTAAATCAAGAGCAAGGTAGTCGCCGCGTTCGCTGCCATTTGGTAGTGAGCGTACGAATGATGGCAGCATTTTCAGAGGCGATTTTATGTCTAAAAATATTTAAAAATTTATAAAAAGTTATTTAATCCACCCTTTCTGAGGTGAATATCATTTGAAAAATCAACATGAAATTAAGGGAGCTGCAAAATAAATTATGGATCAACCTTGACTGGAACAGAAATAAATTAGAAAAATCCATAGCGGCAAAATATAGATAAAGACTAAGAAAATAAGAAAGAAAAAACCCGGTTGATCGCTTAAACCTTTCTCCATTTTGTCAGCCATTTCATTCATAACTTTTTTTAAAGCTTCATCTGATAATATAAGACATTTGCATAGCTGACGAATCTAAAAAACTAAGCTGACAAGCTGATCTTGATATCACAAAATTTTCTTTAGCTAACTTCACACAAAAAATTATCAAAAGACAAATAGAAATATTCAGTTCTTGTAAAAATTTCAAAATCATTGACTGAGGCTCAACCATCAGAGGCTCAATTTGACTATTCGTCAATTTTTTTAAATTGATTTTAAAGATAGCTATATTAACAATTATTTGAAATGCCTAAAAGGAAAAATACTTTTTTCGAATTTGCAATTTCCAATTTCTTAATCGCGGTGTCTGATTTGAATCGTTCAGGTGATATTGGCTTTCCATGACTCAATCTACGAGGCATTATTGATAATATGTGTCACAAAAATTTGAATGGTTCCTCTAAAAAATAAATTAGTCTTGATATACGGAAAATCCTATTTTTTTGCTGATTACAATTCTGTAAAAGTACGCCACTTCTTATAAATCCTTCTGTTTGCCTACTTTCGCCGTTTAATTATTTTTACATTTAGCATTAATTATTTTTTTCATTATTTTACTTTTAAGAAATCGCATCGATATTTTTTAAATTTCATAGAAATTACATTTATTTGTTAAGTTAACAAAAATAAATTTTAAATTTTACAACGAATGGAAATAGCCGAAATTTCCCAAAAATTTTATTAATATCTAACGAATATTAAATCATTTTTATTCCCATAAAAATGGAGGAAAAATCAGATTTCCTCTCTTACGCGACAACGCGAAAATGAACCAAAAATGAATGAAAGATTTTACCAACGACCGCGCAAAAATTCTATATTCAATAAATTTTAGAAAATTTAATCAGAAAAACATGAAAAAATAATAAATTAAAATAGATTTTGAAAGATTAAAAGAATATTAGTAAATAGTAATTTTTATTTTATTCATTTCCTCCATTTCTATTCTCCATTTTAAATATAAGAAAGAAGGAAGTATGGATGGGTCCCCCACATCATTCCAATTTTTAATGACAAATCTGCCAGGTGAAAGAACTGAGCCAAGCTGCCTCCTCGATATGATGCAAAGTAAGCGACAGTCACTCTGCGATTTTTGCTTTGAAGGATACTTTCCTAATTCAAAATCGCTATCAAATAAAATTTTTTCTTATTATTGCCATTTTTTTCATTATTGTCATCACTCTTGTTGTTATTAATATTATTTATTCTATTTATTTATGAAAAATAAGCGACAAGCGTCATGTGCTTGCGAAAGTAACACTAAAGAGATATGAGAAGGGGCTGACAAAACAAAGTCACATTGTTGAAATAATATTTTTAAGAGGTTGTATTGGAATTTGATCCAAAATTTGCGCAGCCAAGATTTACAGTTATTATTCTAAAGGTGTACATCAGATTTTATTTTACTGTCTTGATTTTCAAAGAATCTAAATGATAGATCAGATCTGACTTAATATGTGGGTTAAGATTTAAACGAGAGAAGTGTTTCTAAATAATTTTTATTAATTTGCTTGATTTAGAATATTGGGTTGTGTATAGTTAGATAAGGAAAATCTCCCATTCGAAAGGGCTTATTGAGTGAATTCAATATTTTAGAAGACTCCCTCGCGATTAGCTCAAAGATCAGAATTTGAATTCCAATCGAGAGTTACGCGATATATTTTCCACATAAATTTTTCAAAGGAACATTATCAACCTAAATTGTTGGAAATTAGAGTGTTCAGAATTAATTCGCGAAAATCTTCGTTTCGAAGGATAATTCGCTCATTGCCATTCGAAGCCATTTGGTTGTTTTCATTCGGGTGCAGTATTCTACAGTATTTCCAAATCCCCATTTTCCAGTCGCTAAATAAGTGGTAGAATCAGATGGAACTTTGGCGACATCAACACTGAACAATGGACCTATGCAACTGTTGTTGTTATCATTATTGCTGCTGTCATTATTAAATTATTGCGATAAATTTTGAACAATGGTTTGTTCTATCACATGAATATTACATAAATGTTTCTCACCATTAAACCGAACATTTGCGAGTAAATTTCTTTGTTTATGAGTTTTTTTATAAAATTTTACTATTTTTATAGCTATTTGATTTTTTAAATTCTTTGTCAACTTAATTTAATTTATTTATTTGTCAATCAAACATAAATCTGTCGATAAATGAAATATAAATTTATTTAATCCAACGATATCCAATCGCAAATAATTAAATTGGTTAGTTCCATTATAAATTCAATTAGTTTAAGAAATTTTCTGTAGAAAAACGATAATAAAGTAAAATAATGAAGAAAGATTCCAAAGAAAATATTATTTATCATCAGTGAAGCCAAGTAAAGCTGAAATCCTTTAAACATAAAGGACCCCTTATGGGCAAACAAAGAGAGATCTGACTCTTCCACCATAGAGCCACTTGAGGACAGAGGTACAAGCGTATGCCCACAGCCACCCGAATTTTTGACACTGACAGGTTTACTCCTGGAAAAGAGAAAAATCGAAATAAAACTCATATAGAAAAAGGATATTTATCGTGTTTGATAAACTTATGCAAGTGAGTTAGCAATACCGCACGGCTTTATTGTAGACAGATTCACTTCTATGAGAGATATTTATCGTGTTTGATAAACTATGTGGAATTCTTATAAATGCGTCAATGCATCCGCCACTTGTACTATACTAAGCCTCGTAAATTCCAGATTTTTGATTTATAAGCACATAAAATTATAATAAATTCTACTTATAATAAAATTTTAAACTAATATGTTAAAATTTCAATTCAGTAATTAAGCGGTGATCGCTCACCATTTCTGATTAGGTCTGATTTATGATTAAACTCCTAACTATTAATAACAACTGCCTTATAACATATAAATTTTTTTCCATCCATCTTTATTTTTTATAATTTAATATTTGAAATTTTTTTATTATCATCAGTCAGCGTATAGTCAATAAATTTTGTTAATATTTTAACATATAATTGGAATAAATTAAGTTTGTGTGGAAATGATGTTAAGTCATTTGCCGTGCTGTTTCATTTATTTCCGCTAAAAAAGTCGTCATCATTCGTTAAAAATGTTTCGTTTAACAATGAAAACCGGCTGTGATTGCGTTTATCAGCCTTCAGCTGGTGATAGAATTCGATTAATCAATCCCCTTCTGACAAAAAAAGGGAGAGTTGATCCACGTAATCATAGCTAAGAGAATTCATGTCAACAGATTTTCCTTTCCTCTTTAAAGTTGTTTTGTTAAGCTCGTTAATTTGAATAAAATTAATTTACATTTTAATATTTTTTTCTATCATCAAATTATTATTGTTTCTAGGATTTCTACATCCTCGTGAATCCAACGTGTTATTGGATATTGTAGACCCAGCTGTATTCTTAGGATTAAGAAAATTTCGAATGTCACTGTACTAGCAGTTAGTAGAGATTGCCTAACCGGAAACGTTGCGCAATAATCATCACCGTTGTTATTTTTTGACAGCAAAACGAGAACAAACCACGCTTAAAACTTAATTTTTTAAATCCTATTTTAATGTATTCATAAATTAATGAATTAATGAAAATAAATAAATAATTTTAAAATTTATTTTATAAATCGTTTTTATAAATTTCAAATTTTTGAAATTTAAACTTTTCGCAAATTTCAATAAAAAAGTGAAACATGCGAATTTTCATAGTAAATCACATGAACAAATGCACAAAAAAGAATTTATTAAAATCATATTTGAATATTTGATTAATAATTATTTTATGAATATTCAAAGATTTAGTAATAAAATTAAAATTTTCATCGAAATTTGCATTTTTTCTTTTGCAAATAAAGTGAAAATACAATTAACAATTTTCGTGTTATTTCTGCTGTTTAGATATTTCTGCTGTTTTTTTATGAGGTGATGGCGATTATTTGCTCACCTGTGGCCGAGGCCATTTGCCCACCTGTCGATTGTTGTTGTGGCAAAGACAATTACTGCAGGAATGCACTCTATGCATCAAGCTTGTTAAAATTGGTTAAAAAATTGCCTGAACGAGCAAATAACGAAAACACATAATGTCAGCGCAATGAACTGACTTTTCCAGTCATTTTAAGGTGCATCCCTGGCTTACTGCACCAAACGATAAACGGTAAATTTGCTAATTTTTCATGTGTTATTTTTAATTTGGACAATTTGTCTGACCATAAGTTATTTTGCATTATTCCAATAAAAATTCCTTTTTTCTAAAAAAAAAATTTTGAAATTTTTAAAATTTTGCAAATTTGAGAAATAAAATCAAAAATTCATTCGAGTCTTTCAATTAGTTTTTTGGGAAATATTCAATTTTAAAAAATTAAAATTTATAGGAAAAATTAAAATTTAGATTTATGGAAAAATTGATGAAAATTGATGAAAATTCTTCCTTCTTTTTATTTTTCTTCTTTGAAAATATTTAAATATCTAAAAATAAAAAAATTCTTTTTATTCCTCCAATAAGTTAAAAATTAATTTTTTAAATCTAATTTTATCAAAAAATTTTAATTTTCTTCCATTAAAAAGAAATAAACTTTTAATTCTGAATCCGCCCGCGAACCGTTTGCTTTTCTATGGCCAAGTGATTCTCCATAGAAAAATTTCACACGGACATCCAGCCGGAACGGAAATTTTTAGCACCTTTCCGCATGAAACATAAAAGCTGTGGATATTTTCGTAAATATTCCTAATTTCTTACAATTTTTTTTTTTATACTTAATTTTTGTTAATCGATCGTGCTAACGCGATTCTTGCAATTGCATTATTAATATTAACAAAAAGGCGCTTTAGGCACTGCGATTAGTTGATAGGGCCGTCCATTCTGATCAAATTAATTTATGGGCAAATTTTCTCTTCGATGTACTGGTATCATCACTGTCCAGTGACGTCATTACTATTATTTTTTATTCATTTCGTTAAATTTTTAATTAAATTCGAAGAAAGAACAAATGATTTCTCCTGTGTTATTACTTATTTTCAAAGCATTTATTTTGCATTCAAAGCACTTATTTTAAAACGAAAATCGATTTTTTTTATTTCTCCAATAAACAATAATTATTCTCTAAACATTTTTTAATGCTAGGCGAATTTTTGTGGGCGGGGTAATTGGGTGGGCGGTACTTATCATTGTTGCCAAGTATATACGTGCAATTTCTGTTCCATATGTACCAAATTAATTTTTTTTCCCTATCGCTATGGTTCTATTTTTAGCGACATTCTCCGTTTAATTTTCAATATTTTTGACATTTGACCCTGGCAAAATATTCCTTGACCTTTTGACCTTTTCGTTTAAAAACATGGTCGAACTTCTTAGAGAATGAAAAAAACAAAAGAATATTTTTCGCATACTTGCTTTATAGTAACGTTTATTTAATAATTAATATTGATATTTAATAACTATTAATAATATTTAAAGGTAATATTAGTGCCGATTAATTGTTATCAGTATCTAAATAGCGATGTTTTATAATATCTAATTTCTCAATAGTGGATATTGGTGCTGAGGACCCTCTGTACCTCAGTAGCTTTGGTTCCTCGCAGAAATGCGCCTACAGCTGAAGCAAATATTTACGTCTAACAATATTTATAATTAATCATATTAATAATAATTAAACAAAGCACGATTTTTTTCCGATGAGACCGGTTTCTATTACGTCTCGGCGATCCTTCAAGTCATAAAAATCAATTTTATATTCATTTTATGCACTGAAACGAATGCGGCCTTTAGGCAGTCTTGGCCGCTGGCCTCTTTCTTTTCACGGCCATTCAACTAAAATTGAGTGGGCAAATTTTGCAAATTCTTCTATTTTTATAATTTCATTCGACTTTTAGCTGCAAAATCGTATGATTTTTAGTCATTAAAGTTTCTGCGATATTCTTTTTATCTTTTTTTTTGATAAAATTTATGGAAAAAAAGATCAAAAATTAGAATTAGTGCAACGAGTTGAATATTTTTCATTTATATCGCTCTACTCTATGCTTCCAATTTTTAGATTTTGTGACAATATTATTATTATTACTATTATTATTATTATTATCATTATTATTATTATTATTATTTTATTATTATTATTATTAATATTATTATTATTAATATTAATATTGTTATTAATATTATTAATATTTTTATTATTTTTGCACCAAACGGCTTCTTCCATACGTATCGATTTCTTCCTCTCTTACTCTCATTGTTCGTTTGATTAACTGTCGGGCGAATTTTGCTGCAAATGGAATTGGTGGTAAAAGTAGAGGTTGGTCGCCAGCATAGCGCGAAATGTTAATTTGCTTCGTTGCTTTTTGCGAGCGATTTTCATCATCGTTTTGGTTTGCTCGTATCATTTGCGCTTGTTGCGTTTCGATCTGTCACTGTCACTGCACGTCTCGCTTCTAGTCTAATAAATTCGTATAGCCCCCAGGATCGGAGTCATTTCGGTGCTTCGGTGCGGGCAACGCATACAACGGTGAGGTAACCGCTGACCTATTGGTACTGCTACTGCTACTGTTATGCAGAAAATAAATAAAATTTTGTGTCTTTTCTTTTTATTTGGCACTCCTTTCATCTTTTTTGTTATCTAACCGCTGATTAATAGTACGAAACAACTTCAGAGCACTTATCGCCGTGCTGTCTCATTTCCTCACCAATGACATTTAGTAATTCACTTTGTTTATCACGTCTTTATTATATAAGTATTATAAGTATCCACTGGGATCAGATAATTAAGCTTTAAAATGTCTTATTTCCTCATTTAGGACGAAATTTTGGAAAATATGATTTACGAAAAAGGAAGAGAGGGAGAGTCAGCGCGTGGCACGCCAAAAGTGATGTAGAAATTTTTCGAATTAAGTTAGTCTTTCAACAAATTGCCTTCTCTAAAAATTTTCGGGAAAAAGCACATTTAATATTTTCATAAACGAGAAATAACGATGGTGAAAATTTTGTATCGTCTTTTATCGTTTATTTTGATGTATTTTGGAATGATTTCTTTTTCAGTTTAATTTCACATAATTTGCAAAATGACAGCGTTATTGGAAAGAATCGGCGATGGTAGTATTATTGACGATTCACCGCAATATTCATCCAGTGGTAGTCTTTTTTCTTGAAAAATTTACTCAAAACGATAGAATTATAATTAAATTTGGGAAGCGCCATTTATAACTTATAATTCGTCAATAGTGCTAAGTGCTCATCTTCCTGGTTAAGCACGTTCTGGCATTGGCTGTTCGATGGTTAAAAATTTTTTAACAGGGAATCGAGCGACGATAGAAATATAGGTGAGTTGCCAGTACCACTCGGCTTTTTAATCACAGACTCCTTCCTACCGGCAGGTTGAACCCTTGCATCTTAACATGGTGATTAACCATCCATTACTTTTTCCTTTGCCCCAATAAATATGAAGATGATAAAATTAATAAAAAATATTGTTAAGGAAATAATTGTTTTTTTTTCATTCATTTCTTATGGAATTAATATTTATTTTAATGAATTATACTTGTTTATCATGCTTATTCCCATTGGTTTGATAAACTTTTAACAATTGGTATTAAATATTCAAATAATTCAAATATTCCTAAAAAAAAAATTAGTTTGTGAAAATTAGTTTATTAGTTTGTGAAAAAGACAGTAAATTTATAAAGAATAAACAATAAATATATCTCTTCAACCATCCATTAAATGCTTAAATGCTTATTTCTTAATTAATTCGATGATGTAAAAAATTTTTAAGAGAAGGCGAAAACTTTTTTAGTGCCTAGTACAACCATTTAAGAAAAAATAGAAAAATTTCATATGATACTCATGTCATGTATCATAGATCAAATAATTTATGATATTAGTTTTTTACTGAAATGAAAATATTTAATTTTTTTATTTTCAGTTGCGCTGGAGATGGCTGATGCAATTCAAACAACATATTTATCATCCATATGGCAGAATTTAGAAAGGTTTTTAAGAAATTTTTTTTTTATGTCAAGATGAATATATGGCAAAATTCAGTCGTGCCTCCGTCCAATTTGACAATGTAATATATGGTAAATCTGAAGTTTAGCGTTTTTCTTTGCTTGTTAAACCATAATGATACATTTATTATATAAATTATTATATAAATTTTCAGATATCTGACCTCACATCCGAAATATCATAAAGTTTTCTGCGAAGCAATCGATCAATTATTTTATGGTTGTGGACCGATGATACTATCTGATAGGCATTTTATTGCGCTTATGGTAGTTTTTTAATCTGATTCTATTTTAAATTGTACAGATTAGGTCGCAAATAACGATTATCGATTGTAAAACACGAATATCACAAAAATTTGTATCATAAAAATTCATTAATTCCATTCGAAATTATTAATGTTGTTATTTTTACGTTTTTTAATTTCTATTTTTCTCTGAATGGAAGATGGAAATTGCTTTGCCCATTTCTTTTCTTTATTGAACAGAATCTAAAATTTTTTGTTTATCAATGATTAAGGCAGCAAAAATTTCTATTTTTTCAAAAAAAAATCGGCGATCATTGACCATTGAACAACTTTTTCTTCATTTCTGCAATTATTTTCCTTACTATTATGATATTTGCTTTCTGATGTTTTAATTCTTTTATCGATTATTTTTTATAAATATATTGGAACTACTCGAAATTATTGAGAAACTAAAAAGTTTCAATGACTTCGGGAAAGTTTTAAAAAAAAAGAAATATATTTAATAAAGATTCTAGGCATCAAGTCGTCACCAGTGCAATAGTTTAATGCAGTTACATAAAAGAGAATTCGAACGATTAGGTGGTAATATAAATTGGTTAAAAGGATTGCAATATGTTCCATTAAAAATCAGGAATCTCGACATGTTAAGCGCAATTCTTGCTCATCAGCCTTGGTCAATTGATGTTGATCATTTATCGGTTGATTTTTGAAGTTTTCAACTTTCATCTTCGTTATTGAAGCAAATGTTTCATTACATCGAACAACGATTCCAATAAATTTTTTGTTCATAGAAAATTTTACTATAAATTTTCGATAATAAAAAACAATAAGAACAAGGAAAAATTAAACTTTTGCTTAAATTTTTGTTAAAAGAGATATTGGAAAAGGAATTTGGGCCTTAATTCTTCAGAATTAAATTTTAAATTTTTGATTGAAATTAAATATAATTCAGATGAATTGAATAAAAAACCATATTATCGAAAAAACCATATTATCCATATTATTATTTTCTATTGATTCACCATCATATTAATGCTTCTCAATAAACTTTAACCAATTTTGGTAGTTTAAATAAGCTTATCAGTTTTTTAAATCAAATAAATAATTTTAATAATTTTAAAGGCATTGACAAAATGTGCCCCTCCAGCGAATTGGTCTTTATCAGAATTATTACAAGCGGTTATTATTCTTGCGCAAACTCATGTTCTTTGTTCGTTTATTCTTGGTAGTTATAATGACGAACGGCCAAAATTCGACAAGTAAAAATTAAAATTTGAATTCCAATTATTTCAAGAAATTTCAAAAAATTATTGTTACGACATAATTTTTTGCTTTTTTTATTCTCTTTGTTTTGTTTATTTGTCAGAGAAAAGATAGGAAGTAAACAAATGGGATAGGAAGCAATTCTCGAGAGAAATTCCTTTATTAATTTTTTTTCCTCTTGCACTTGAATACTTAAAAACTTCACTTTTTAGAGGAACTGTGGCGAATGCTCAAAATAATTACGATAAGCAGAAGATCGGTGAAGTGGAATCATTACTAAAACGAATGAATGAACTGAAAGAAATTCAACTAATGGTTCATAATGAAAATATTAGTGAACAACAGCGTCAAAAACATTTTTTAGAAGTTCACAGCGAACAAATTTCAAATGATAAAATTTCACAAGGTTTCTGTAAAATGATAATTTATCTTGAATGAAGAAGGAAATATGAAGAAGACAGAGGTAGTTGATGTTAAAAGATTCGTTTATATGGAGTCATCCTGACTTCATATAGGTCATAAGTCATCCTGACTTGATATATTTCACATGCTCATATGCACTTTGGTTGAGATCGAGCAATATGGATTCGATTTCTTTCTCCTTATACAAATAAATCTGTCATTAAAATTGCAATATGGATGGTGCAGGCGATCCTTTAGATTAATTAAATAGATTCAAATTTTTCATAATTTTTCACTTTTGCCAGTTTTCTTAATTAATCGTATTTCCGTGTTAAATTAAAAAAAGGTCTCTTTTGGGTGATATGGGTCATTCTCAACTTTGAATCCTCTACTAGGGGCTTGAACCAGGGCAAATAAGCTTCCAGAGGGTCTAGCCCAAGGATCCTTGCCAGAAACGTAAAGAGGATTGGCTGCGATTCGAACGGTCACACTCTCATGTTAATTGTCTGCTATCCCAGAATTATATAATCTAATATCGATTCGATCATGCTATATGGCTCTGAGATATGACCAGTGAGAGTGGAGGATATTAAGAAGCTATCTACTTTTGATCACTCTTGTCTAAGTACATTTTACGGGTCCATCAAGCCGACAAAATATCACATGATCGCATCCATCTTCAAATACCACTTGCATTAATAATGTTATCATAGAGCGTCGCCTTCGGTGATTAGGGCACGTTCTCCGTCGTCCACCACAAAAGTTGTCGCATATTTCGTTACTTGCTAAGCCATGTGATGGATGGCGTCAAAAGCAAGGTGGGCCAATCAAGATCTGGACTGATATGGAAAAAGGAATGGCTTCTATCACTGACGATGGCATCACGCCGCTTGGAAGCATCTTACCCTTGTAGCCGTTGGAACCATCCTATCCAGTTATGGTGAGAGCTGTTAGAAAAAGAAAAAAAATATAATTTAATATAATTTAATATATATATATATATATATATACATATGTATATAATCTGTTGTAGGGAGCTCACCATCAAATGTTACAATCTCTCAACATTTCTACAGTTTATTCACCGATAATATGAATTTTTGCTATGTTGATTTCGCAAAGCGAGCTCGAGATGGTTTCGCAAAAACGCACAAAATTCATGTCAGTTTTTAAAAGAATATCATGGTTTAAAATATGAAATTATAATTTAAATTTTTTTGTAACTTATATGAATTTGAAGATTTAAATTATAATTTGTTTTCTGAAAATTCATTTTTCAAATACTTTAAGGATATTTCGTGGGAAGATCATGGGTACAGTTGTATGGATGAACTTTATAATGAAATGGCTGACATTCTTGATAAGAAATTCCGACTAACACGAAGTCTTACTTACTTTACGTAAGTGATTCCTTCTGCTGACATATATCTAAGTTATAAAAAAAAGTTATATTCTCAGGTGGAGGTTTTTTTAAAATTATGTTATTCTTTATTACATACCTACTTTATAGAATGGGTGGATATAGTCATGTGGATACAACTAAGTACCGCACTGCCATTTGGATGTATATTCAATCGTTATATGGTAATATTTTTCATTTGATTTACCAAATATGATTTTGACTCATGACCCTTTCGCTTTAATGTTTTTCACTAAGAGAGGTCACTGACCGTATAAATCTCTATTTAAATTTAGTTTCTAAATTTCTTCTATAGCCACTAGTACTCAGATCGGATCATTTTAAAATTTAATTTTATCTACTTTACAATTTAATATTTTCTGTAAGCCTCAAGTAAGTAGGATTTCATTTATATAATATTTTGTTGTTTTTAATCTATTATTTTTATGGCTGGTAATATTAATTGATTTTGAGGAATAAGACACGATGATTATAATTATTCTGAAGTAAACATTATGCTAAGTGGTGAAATGAAAACTTTTATCAAAATAATTAGTTGTTTTCCCGAGAAAACCACAGCTTCTCTGAGGGATTCTGTTATGTCTGAATTTAAACTCTCAGAAAAGGTTACCTTTAATTTTTTATCTAGTCCATATGTTTTTCTAATATAAAGAATAAAGAATAAAATCTAAATTCAATTATAGGTTCATGTGATTTTATTGATAATGGAAGCGCGATTTCAAGCTGAATTAATTCATTTCTTTCGGGCGCTTATCAAACTTAATAGCTCCTCTGATAATAGGTGATAGTAAGTAATGAAGTGATATATCAAAAAAAAATTTAAATTCAGGTGATATACTGCCATATTTTTTGTCTTATATATTTTGTCAGGTATTTAAAACAGTTTATTATTTATAATTTTTTTTAAGATAATTTGCAAATCATATTTTCTTCTTTGAATTAAATTTTTTCTTCGCCGCTGCTTTTTTTAATTAAAAACCCACAATAATTTTGATTAATAATTTTGATCATATTGTAAATGAAATATTGAAAACTGATTTTATAAAAATATATACATATAATTGTACATAGAACTATTTTTACTTTTTACTAATTTGAACTACCGCATGATTTTCATCTAAAGTTTATGTTAATATTTGTTTTCTCGTTATGATTTCCTTTTAATATTCCTAATTGCTAATAGAAATTTTTGCTGTAATGATTTAATTAATTATCAATAAAATAAGAAATTTAAGCACTTACAGATCGCTATTTAGGTATATTTTAGCGTTTTAGAAGGTATTGCATCTTTTTTTAGGTCAATTATTTTTTCAAATTATTTTCTTTTGGGAAAATTCTTTGCAAAAATTTTGAAATTAAAAATCGTATATTTTGAAAAATATTGAGTATCGCATTGATAATGATTACCTCAACATAATTTGCTGGTAATTTGTACGACATTTAATTTATAAACTTTTAAATAAAACATTTAAAAAATTAAAATATACTAAAATTAAAATATATTTTTGAATTTATTTTTTGCTACGTGAACATTTTGTCATCTTAAAAGTTTTTGCCAATTTCGTGGCGTCTGGGTTCGAGGCCTCATTTTTTTATTACCATCCAATATTATTTGATTTGATTTGAATATTCGATTTATATCGTTCTGCTTACCGTGATCTCCAGTTTATTTTCGATGTGAAATCGGTAGCTGTAACTGCTAGCCTTTTGACTTTTTGGTTGGCTTAGTCCATTTGACATGGAACTGCGCGATTTCCAGAATCTGGTATTTAAAAAGGCTAATGGTGAATGTAGCTTAGGGCAAAAAAATAAAAAAGAACTGAATGAACGTCAAGTTTTGAAGAAGATAAAAAACAGCGGGAAAATGGTTCGCGAAAATCAAGTGGGAAAAATGGATATCGAAGGTGTCATAAGTTCTGGATAGCCCTCAAGTTCTATAAATAGATTGGTGAAGAAACTGAGCTGATCCCAAGAGCAGATTTAGCAGATAAGGGCTTCTAATTCCGTATGAAATCTCTTGCGTACTATGAATAAAGAGTTTGAGCAAATTTCGATAGACTGAATGAATGTCAAATGAAAACATATTTGGAGGTCTAATACGATACAGAAATGACCTTTTTCCGGTGATTTCTTAGTTGCTATTGGACATTGATTTTGTTCTGCTTCGACAACCTTGAAAAAAATAGTGAAATGGTTGCGGAAGATCGAACCTCCTCGGTCCATGCCAAGACCTTTAATGTTAGAGGACTTTGATCACTGCATGGTGGCCTGATGGAGAGGTGATTCTGTGCTGCTTCTCGACATAGTAAAAATCGACCTCGAAGTGTCGACCGGAGATTATCGGAGATATTTCCTCAACAGAAAGGGTTCCATTATTCTATAAGATAAAATCAAGCCTCATGTCACAAGAATCATTTGTTAAAATTTGCTGTGCTGAATATCGAATTTTCTTTCCCCCATCCACCACACTCCTAGTTCTTTCATCAATAGAATATTTTTCTTTGTCTGAACAACTTCTCTAAAGAGAATAAATACTTTCGAACATACTAGGACTTCGGAACAATCTTCCTTGACTCCATAAATTTAAATTTTATACGAATGGAATAAATGCACTCAATTTGCGTTGAGTACAAAGTATAATAATTATAATACGGTATTCATTTTGGATAAAAATATTGATATTCACTGAAGTTATGGTTTTACGAAGTAATCGACACCAAGCCGCAAACGACCACCGATTTTCAGGATAACCTAATAGGCAGAAATTGTTTTTTCATTGGCTTTTCGTTCCTTACATTTATGATTTAGTTGAATGCGATCAGTAAAATAACTTTACTGGCATTAAACTAACTTTCCGGCTAATTGGTACACGGTGAACGATTGAAATGCCAGCCCATTTATGCTGGCTTTCTTTCATTTCTCCTAAAGGACGACCTAAATGTTCGAATGTGGGCGTTTTAAAATGTTTGCTGATGTAAAAAATAAATAACAAAAATGAAGCAGTGGGATTATGCTCGCTTGCAACGCGTTAATTACATTAGAATAATCTTGATCCGACTGCTTTATGAGGACAGTAGAAAAAAAACTGTTCCCGCGCGAATTGATAGAAATCTTTATTCGTTACTTCAAACTCAAACTTGGGTAATTAAACCAATTAATATACAGACAGAAAAAATAATATTCGATTTGAGTTAAATCCAGAGATAACTATTTCAAAACAAATAAGAATGTTTAAACAATGAAAAGCATGTTAAATAACAAAATGCATAACATTAAATATTGAAATATTGGGATCCAACCACTCGGCTCCTTGATGGCACCAAAAAAACAGTTTTCTTAAAAAGGATATCCATTATATACTTATAAATTGACCTCTATCCTTTATTGACATATGTGAAGAATTAATAAATAAATGAAAGACTTCATTTGGCGGGTCGGGGTCACTATTTTGAAATAAATTTAAAATAATAGAAACATCGCATCTCGCGACAGCTCATATATGGTTGATAAGGCATATGAGCTATTCAATGAACTGCCAACTTGCAGATTTTTTTCTGATTATTCAGTGGCAAACATTAGTTTGATACTAAATGAACAAGTGGTTGGCGCCAAGCATTTTTGATTCTATTGTCTATTGGAATGAACGAATTTTTCCAGAGAGTTACTTTGGAAGGGAATAGAAGTAGAGGTATAAATGGGCACAGCAGAATGCAGATTGGCAGATTTGCCCTCGTGATAGCCAAGCTGAACCGCAATGCTTGCATTAACGACGCAGACAACAAGCCAAGCTAGCGCTTGACTTAATGCTCGAATAAAATATAATTTATACTGTTTATATTTTCATTTTTATATTTATATTATTTATTACAAAAATGAATAACTCTTCTACAGATGGTCCCAATAACTACGATGACGATATTTTCCCCACAGACTTCTACGCATGCGACCCACGATCAATCGCTTCCTACCACGTTCAGCTCGTTTTCTTATTTTCCTCATGCATTTCACAGCAGTCGCAGGCGGCTTTGTCATTCTGCCGAGCACTACTTTGATCGAAATTTAGCGTATAGCCGACTGTGACCGCTTTTTACAGTTTATTTTCCTACCAAGTGTAATTTTATGTTAAAAACAAAATTTGTATTTCGGGGTGCCTCTTCTTCGGTTTTGCTTCGGTTTTGGCGATCGGATTTGGCGATATTCGTTTTTAATATTCGTTTCATTGTCGTAATATTTAAAAAATTAGTTTTATTTGCTAAAATCCGCAAATAATTAATTACTTTTTTTTGTGATACAAATTAGCATTAAAAAATATTTTCAACTTTATAAATTTACATTTGTTTCTAAACGCTTTTTTGTTTTAATTTACTTCGGAGAGCTATTTTTCCCGCGTGGCGCGTGGAACGTTTCTCGGCAGATGGCAAATTTGCGGCTAAAATTCAGTCGGTTCCGATTAATTTAATCCTATTTAAATTAATCAAATATTCCCTTCGGTTTTAGCTGAAAACACTCGCTCGAGCAGCTTCAGCAGCCGCTGCATTTTAGGTTTCTACTGCATGAAAACTGCGTTTCCTTTCAAAGCCGATTCGTCCAAAAATTCTAAACATTTCACCGAATAGATAACGGCTATGAATTCGTTTGCTCTAAGGAATAATGCTAGTAGAGCTGCGTTTCTGTGCCATTAAACGAGAGGAATTATTTCCATGACAGCGTTCTCAGTTTTCACTCACAAGCAGAAGCGTAAGACGCCTAAGGGAGCGAATGCGCAGAGAGCACGAGAGAGAGGGAATTGAAATCATGGATTGCAAGAAGCGTTATGTTAAGTTATTAGTTGTACATGCAGCCGAAAAGTGCCAAAGAGTGCCAGAATTTATTTATTTGTCTGAGAAAGCAACCAAGCGAGGCAACAACAAGCGTCATGTGCTTGAGAAAGTAACACTAAAGAGATATGAGAAGGGGCTGACAAAACAAAGTCACATTGTTGAAATAATATTTTTAAGAGCAAAAAAATAAAAGAAGAGGAGAAGCAATGTGGAGTTGGAATAAATTTTTGAAGGTGCAACTTTATCTAATTTGTTCTCAACGTTTGATGCTAGCACTACATTCTTGCGCATTTTATTGCAGTATTTTATCCGCGCTTTAAAAAAATGAATCTTTGCTTTGCTTTTGCGAATTATTGGTTTTAACCCATTGTTTTGAGTGCAGTGAAGATTTTCCTAATAATGGAATAATTTCTAAATTTATTGCTGTTTTATTTATTACTGATCAATGCCTACTTTAATGGTATCAAAAATCCATCTCTTTTGATAACATATAATAAAATGATAATGAAAAAAAGTCAAAAAAAGGTCTTTTTTACCATATTAAGTTTCTGATTCAAAGAAAAGAGTAGTGAAAATTATGAAAATTGTAATTGTATTAGAGTGCAATGTATTTGCAATTTAAACGATGGTTTATTCCTATTTGTTATCTTTTAAAGATAAATGATTACGAAATTTTCTTATTTTTTTTCAGTTTCGTTTCTTATTCGAAGCGAAATCAATCATTTTAATCGTTTGGCCGATTTACTCGATGTGTGTTCAGTTAAATAAGATTTATTATTTTATGGTCGTTCAGTCATTTTACACGTTTGGTATATTTGAGATTTTTAAATTTTTGGCATTTTAAAATTCCATTCAACTTATTCGAAATGACGTAAATATTTGATTATTTTATTTGTAAAAATTTATCTTTAGATTTCATTTCATCAATTTGAGCCGATTAGAATCGGAATTATTTATTTCATTAGAAAAAAAAGATTATACGTATTATGCTTGTTTTACTGGTTTTCAGCTTTTCAAGGTCGATTTCTATTCCATGTCAAATCAGTCCTAATTGATTAAAACTATTTGCTTTTTGTTACATCAAGTAATTTCCTTTTTTCTGTTTTCTGGTAGAGTTTTCGAATTTCTCTACTCGCTATTTTATCGATTTCTATATTTCTTTGGGAGAAATTTTCACTTATTAATTTTCACTTATTCACTTATCACAAATTATAACTTTATAAATTAAAATGAATGAATGAATACATGGGTTGATCCATTTGTTCCATTTTTTAAAGTTTGTTTTCAGATTTTAATTAATTTTAATTTTTTAAATAAAAATTGTTTATTATATTTATTTTTCAGATTCGTTGAATTATGTCGACTATTGATGGTTTTTTAAATACGAGTTATGAAAAGAATTCAAAATCTTCCGAAAGTATTCATTCATTTCAGCGCAAATGTTTATCCAGCAATGAGCAGTCCATGCCTTGGTATCACGGAAATATATCACGCGAGCAAACTGAAAAGTAAACTTGAAAATTTTTGTATTTATTTTTACCGATAAAAATAAAAATTAAATTTTTTAAGATTTTAAGATTTTAATAAGATTATATAAGATTTTACTCTTTTTTATTCTTAATGCTTTAGTGCTGTGCGCTTAATATTCTTTTAATGTGGTTTAATATAAAAGTGTTATTAGAATAGTTTCACATAATTAATAATTTATCCTCTTTTATCAAATTTATCAAATTAAGAATTTAAATTTCGTGAAAGAACTAAAATTCAACCTTTTAAATCTCTTTCATTTGCAGCATTCTTTTAAATAAAACAGACGGAACATTTCTTATCCGAGATTCGACAAATTTCCCTGGTGATTTCACATTATGTTTAGCTTTTAATGGAAGAGTCGAACATTACAGGTTTTTATATTTTAGATCATTTTTTAGTTTCTAAATTGTTTTCAATCTGTGCAGTTTTCTTATTTCTGGATAAAAATGGAATGGAATTTAAAATGAAAAAATTTTTTTTTCAACTGATATTTTGTTTTTGTTTTACTAACTGCTAATGATAGTTTTATAGTTAAAATTTTTTTTAGAATTTATCAAACAAATGGGATTCTAACTTGCGACCATGAAGAACATTTTGATAATTTAACACAACTCGTTTCGGTTATTTTTATTCTTTTTATCTATTCTGAATTAGTGGTGAAAGCATTATTTCTTATCACATGATTGTTTTCTCCCGTTTTAATTTTTTAGTTTACATATAAATTTTATCTAAATTTTCTCCAGCATTATAAACGAGATGCAGATGGACTTTGTCATCGTTTGGTAACTCCAATGATTAATGAAAAATATCGTATTCCTCGCGAAGCAATTTCTATAGAAGATCGCATTCAGGTTTTCAAACAGACCTCATTAGTGATCCGCAGAAGCAATCTTCGACTTGGTGATACGATTGGTCACGGTGAATTTGGAGGTAAATTATATCAATATATCAAAATAACATTCTTTTAATTGTTATTTTAATTTTTAATATTTCATATTCAATAATTAATCTTTCATCCACTTGTTTAATAATTTAATAATTCATTTTAATTTAGATCTTGAATATTTTATTTAGATGTTTTGCTTGGTGATTATATTGGTCGGAGAGTTGCAGTGAAAGTATTAAAAAGAAGCGCAATGGTCAATTCTTTACTCGACGAAGCAAAATTTATGATGTAAGTGGAAAAAAAAAACAATTTATTTTTTCGTAACTATATCTTATAAATATTTTATATATTGATCCTTAGACTGCTACCATTCGAATGCTACCATTAATTTTTTGTTAAATTTATAATTTATGCTAAATAAGCACTATAAATGAATATTTTTAATTTTAAATTGAGTTTAAAATTTAAAATTTAATTAATATACCTCTATCCCTTGCAATTAAATAAGATTTCGATTAAATAAGATTTTTTCAAAAATAATGAGCTGATAAGTTTCATTGACAAATTTATATCTTGCAAAGATATATTTTAGTGGATTGGAACATAAAAATCTTGTTGTGCTGATCGGCGTTGTACTGGATGATTCTCGAGATCTTTTTATGGTTACTGAATATATGGCAAATGGAAATCTCGTTAGTTTTCAATTACTGTTTATTGTATTTGTTATTTTTAACTGTATTTGAAAAATGAGAATAATATAATAGTCTCAAAATTGAACGAAATCGCACGAGATGTTAATTTAACTAGTTTAATATGCTTCTCTTTTATATCATTTCTATCATTCTCATATCATTATATCATTCTAATTTTCCAGTTAAAATTTTGTTGATTTTTGAGTAGATTATTTTTTGAAATACTAGATTGATTAAATACTAAATTTATTGAATTAAATACTAAATTTAGAATGAATTTCGTTTTGTTGTTGTACTACTTTTGAGAAAATAATATTTCGATGATAGGTAAATCATTAAACAGGTGGATTTTCTGCGATCACGGGGACGTCATCACGTTGAAAAATCACAGTTAACAAGGTTCGCAATTGACATATGTGATGGAATGCGTTATCTTGAATCAAAAAGCGTTATTCACCGTGATTTAGCTGCACGTAATGTGTTACTTGATGATTTGCTTGTTGCAAAAATTAGTGATTTTGGCTTAGCGAAAAACGAAAATGAATGTCAATACGCTGAGAGTGCAGTCGGAAAATTTCCTATCAAATGGACAGCCCCCGAAGCCCTACGATATAGCGTAATTTTCTTTTTTCTGAGCAT
Source organism: Dracunculus medinensis (assembly GCA_900625125.1). Classification (NCBI taxonomy): domain Eukaryota; kingdom Metazoa; phylum Nematoda; class Chromadorea; order Rhabditida; family Dracunculidae; genus Dracunculus; species Dracunculus medinensis. The sequence continues at coordinate 340,584 of UYYG01000012.1, read as the reverse complement.
TCACAATATATTAACATAATGTGCTGATTTGTAAGAATTTTTTTTGAGAATGCATATTTTCTCGCTATTCTTTATTTGCAGCAGTTTTCAACAAAAAGTGATGTTTGGTCATTCGGAATATTACTATGGGAAATTTTTTCATTTGGAAGAGTTCCTTATCCTCGTATTGTAAGTTTAGACTTCAATATTTATTATAACTATTTTGTTTTTCTTATTATATTCATATTTATTGCTCCAATTTTTTATCTAATAATTATTTTTCCCTATTAGCCACTTAAAAGATTTGCTTTGCTTCGTTTTCGATTTTTAAATGCTTTCGGAAGAAATATTACAGTTATTTTTCGCATGTTTTTAATAGTAATTCTTATCTGTTTTCTAGATATTATTAATAATATTTTCTGTTTATAAAGTTTTTTAGCCAATTCAAGATGTTGTTCGTCATATTGAGAAGGGATACAGAATGGAACCGCCTGAAGGATGTCCAGCAGAAATATCACGTTTGATGAATGAAACTTGGATACTGGAGCCTTACAAACGACCAAGTTTCGTTGCTGTTTTCCAAAGGCTAAAACTTATTTTCTCGAATTTATATTCTTTAAATATTACATCAAATTCTGTATCATGAATTTTATTATTAATTTGTTACAATTAGGATATATTTTAATTATTTGCGAAAAACAGTCCTTCGTTGCGCTAGTGTTTCAATTTTTATGAAAACATTAACAATAATTAATAATAATGGAATATTTTGTACAATTATCTTATGAAGTAATGTAAAATATAATTATTTTATAGTTAATTTAATTAAATATATTTAAAAATTAATCCAGCTGCTGTATTTATTTTAATTTAATAAACAGAATCTACTTCAATCATATCATTTTAATCGCCAATACAATGCTTTCTCTTCATTTCACTCAATTTTTTTACCTTATATTTCTGTGATCTAAAATATTTGATATAAATTTTGATATAAATTTAGATGCCTTTTTTTGCGAAATTTTTTTTGTTAAATATTGCCTTAAGAGAAGTATTCATTGCTTAATTTTATTTTCGTTTCCCAAGCCGTAGTTTTTTTAATTGATAAAAAATATGTTCACATAAATTATTTGAGGCATTTCATTTGCACTATCAAGGACAATTTATGTATCCAGAAGCTTTCATTTCAATTTTTTAAATTAAGATGGCGTTATTATTTCATTTTTTTAACTTTTAAACATTAAATTCATTTGTTTCGATTGGATAAATTGCCCAAAAAAATCATTGAAAATTCTTAAGACACAGTTCTTCATTTAAAATATTTGTGGATTTCTCTTTTTTTTATTTTTTAAAACTTTTCGAAGTCTTTAAAACTAGATATATATTTGTTTGAATTAGGAGGAGAATTTCATATTTATTGTTGTCTTACAAAATGATAAAAACCCATGTGAATTATGAGAAAATTGTAAATATTATTTTAAACAAGAAATGAACAGTTTTTTTGAAAAAATTAAAAGTTGAAACGCTGTAGGGAACAATGAAAATGATTTTCTCTTTACAGTTGGATTCGGAATTGGAAATTGATATTTTAAATGTGTTGAATGATGTATTTCTTATGAATCTCGATTAATAAATTTTTTTTAAAATAGCTTTTAGTGATTACTTTATTTCTCGTGGAATACTCCAGTGAGATTTATTTTTATATTTTCTTATCGCATAAACAAAAATAATAATGAATTTATTCGGGAGGAATATAGTAAATTAAAATAAAGATAATTTGTTACCTTGATTCATTGTTTCATTGATTCATTGCCTTTTTTTTTCATTGCAGACATTTTCATTTCATATCATTTGGGTCTTCTCGGTCGATGACTTAAATCTTTCGCTTGCAAAATTAAATGAGTGATATGTCAGATCTCTCTGCAGTGGAACACAAAGACAGTTTTCGATCGTATGTGGCAACATTCAACAATCAAAATAGGGTAAAAAATTTGGAAATTTTCCACATAAAATATGAAAGTTGCTTAAGATTTTCAGAATATTTTCTAAGCGAATTAATCGATACCGTTTCTCCGTATTATAGTATTTCCAGAAGATATTTTTTAAGTAATGTTAGCGAGCTAATTTAAGAATGGTAGCTAAATTAATGATACTAGAGGCGTTAATGCATTTTTTTCATATACTGATCATTTTATTGCTGCCAATTATTTAAGTTTTGGCAAATTTTTTTTCTTTTTTTCAGCCTGATCCCATCAACGATGAACCAGATTTTCTTTTGCTTAAAGGTAATGGTCTTAAAGGCCGGTATTGTTTTCTATCTTTTTTTGTTGAATTATATTAACTTAGCACTTTTATAATTTAATTATTTTAGGTGAATTAATTTCTTCACAATGTGGCGATGTGCTATTAGATCCTCCATTCAGAGAAAATCTTTTTGGAAAACTTTACTGTACAAATTTTCGAATATGCTTTGTTCCACTCATTGAAAAGGTTGACTTTTATCCTCGGTTTATTTGTTTGTAATCGGGAGAGCAGTATTTTCTTTCTAATTGTAAAAAATTCCGATTATTTATCATTTCAGTTATTTATCATTTGATTTATTTTGAATTAAAAATTTCATCAGTTTCGTATTTTCAGCGGCCCGATCCATGTTGCAGTCGAAACCTCGTTTTCGCTAATGATTTCCAACTTCCACTTTGTTCTCTTGAAACAATTTTTTATTCATCACATCCGATAAGTAATTTTAAAGACTATAAATTTAAGATCAATAACTTTTTTAGATAGAAATTATTTTTTATTTATGTACTTTTAATTACTCATAGTTTCTTTCTGGTTCTTCACTTTTTTTGCCATCTGTTTGTTTTATCAATTATAGCAAAACGAACTTCATCTTCAATGAAAAGATTTCGATTAATGACTTCACCTGCCTCACAGTTGGATATTGTTTCTTGCATTAAGGTTTTTTCAAAGGTTTGTTTGACTTTCCTTTTGTTTTAGAATTTCTATAAAAAATTTTATAATAAAAAATTAGAATTTTTGACTGGGTTTTCTTTAGAAATATCAAATTTATTTCTTATTTGATGAAAAAAAATTGTTAAAAAAAAGTAAATGTTGTGAAAAGATAGTTGGTAATAGTATGTATGTAATATGTAATATGTAATTAGTATGTAATTTTCTGCACCTTTGATAAACAACAGATCTAAATTTTTAAATTAGTTTTTATTTCTCAACAATTTTGTTTTTTTTTTAGGATTTTCGAATTTGGACATTTGATCTTCAAAGGAGCCAATTTGCCGTTAATCTGGCGAACAATATTTATCATTTTTCTCACCCGGTGTCGTTATCGAATTTTTTTCATTTTCCAGTTGAAATTTCTTACCTGGATCATTCTTGTTAGTCTTCATTTTTAACTTTTTTTGTGGAATCGTGCATTATATGTCATTGTATTGTGTACAGTATCTTCGAAATATGATTGGGTTTTTCTCATTCCTTTAGCTTCAATCCGTTTTAACGAACGAAAGGACTGGATAGATGAATTGCGTCGTTGTCATGCTGATGAATCGTCATGGCGTATTTGTTTTCTTCATTCAGATCGCACCAGCCAAAAATATTTGGTTGAAACGTATGTTTTCCGTTAAAAGTTCTTGTTATATTCGGTATTTCTCATTTCTATTTTAATTCTATTTTTTATTTCTATTTTTATATTTCTATTTCTTTATTTCTATTTCTATTTCTATTTTTTATAATTTCTATTTTTTTTATTTTGCCATTTTGTTATTACTTATTTTTTTTTTATAATTGATTTATGAAAGTTTTATGAAAGTCTTATAGATTGTATTTTGCAGAATAATCGACTTATATATCCCTTAAATTTGATTTTGATTTTCCATTTCTTAACCTTTTGCATTTTTTCAGCTATCCTTCATGCGTTGTTGTCCCATCAGAAGTTTTTGATGTAGTAATAATTGAATATTTGATACCGAATTGGAGTAACGGCCGATTTCCGGTAAATTGTTATTCAAAATTTATTTATTTTATGGAATAAATCTTGCCGTTTTCACTTTATTTATAAAAATTTTCATTTTATAAAAAATTATAGATTTGGTGTTGGTCTGCTACAAATGGTTGTGCGCTTCTTCGATCATCTTGTTGCACTCAAGATCTTAATTCCTCTTATCTTTGGGAGAGGTAAATAGATTGTTTTTTTTTTAAATTCTATCTTAGTCAGACAGAAGAATTTTTGATAAACATTCTAGAATTTAAAACTTTAAAATATTAAAGAGATACGGAAAAATATGAGCTTCTGTCTTAAAAGAATTTTACCAAAATTACTATTTTATATAAATTTATGAAAATGATTTTTTAATTATTGATTCTTTATTTTATAGGATTTTAACTCCCATTTGTAAAATGCATCCTCGAAGTAGACGACCTCTGATTATTTCCATTGATATATCACCCTCTCAAATTTCAAATGCTTATGAAAAGCTTCGTGAACTGTGCTCGATCGGTTTGTATTTCTTTTGATTTGTGACGCATCTAGGAAATGGACATTGGTTGTTCTTGCCGAATAATGGGTGGGATTATACCGTTCGGAAAGGGCAAAAGCAAATAGAAAAAGAGGTAGTCTATTCTATTTGCTTTTTGCTGGATGTGTCATTTATTTTGATATTTTATTCGGAAATACATAATTTTCCTATTGGGATATTTATTTTTACTATTATTGGTTATAAAATTTTTGTAACCAATGCATAAATTATTATACAAATTTTGATTTTAGAATCTGTTGCTCAATTTCTTCAACGAGATAAAGATTGGTATTCATTATTAGCTGAAACGGGTTGGTGCAAATTGATATTTGATTGTTTGTCAGTAACTTGTAGTGTTCTTCATAAGATAACTGAGAATCAACGATCTGTGATTATTGCAGGTTTTAATTTTACTATATTTTAACTCTCATGTTTTCGATTAATAAAGGAGTTATTTTTATAATTCATATATATTATTTTCGAAAGAATTGCTTTTATTCAGTCAAAAAGAAATTTACATAAAAGGTATCATTTATATATACATATATATCAAGATGAAGATGGCTTCAATGGATCTGTCATTGTTTCTTCTTTGGTACAGATATGCGGTGATCGGTATTACCGAACTATTGCTGGTTTGAATTCGCTCATTGAGAAAGAATGGATTGCTTTGGGCCACCCTTTCGGCAAAAATATTTTTAACTGTGGATTTGTTTATAATAAAGTAATTATTATTTAATTTTTTCATTTTGTTCTAACTTAAGCCAGTCGAATACATTTCTCTTTAAATTTTTTTGCAGACATTGCGTCAAACTACACCAACATTTCTTGTCTTCCTCGATGCTCTTTGGCAGCTGTTACGAATATTTCCTCTTTATTTCGAATATTCGCAGTACATGTTGATAGCATTGTGGGATCTCTCAATTACTGGCCTTTCTTCGTTCGTTCTTAAAATAAACAAATTGTTCCTCTTTGACTACCAAATTTTTTTGTACATCATTAGTATTAGTATTAAAAAATTGTCCATACTTATATGATTTTAAAATTAATTTTGAGTTTTAATAGTTGAAATATTTGGTTATAATTTTGCAGTGGGTTAACCTATAATTCCGTCAGCGAAAGGTTGGCTTCAAACAAAGTTGCTCCAACCTTTCCACTTTCTCAGTATTACTCTTCAAAGTATTGTGCAATGTTTACAAATACCGCTTATTCGCTTAATCTTCTTTTTGCTCTAGGTTTGTTTGTTTTTTTGTTATGTTTGTTATTTGCTTGGGATGTCTTATTTTAAATTTCACTTTCATTATATCAGTATTATTTGAAATGATTTTTTATTTAAAAAGTGAGGTATAAGTTTTTTTATTTTATTTTTGATTCTGCTTTATATTTATTTGCATTCTTAAAAAGTTGGACATAATGCGTGCAATTTGTTTTTGTGAGGGTCTTTCAAATGGATTCATGATTTTATAATTTATTTATCTTACGTTTTAGACCCATTATCACGAGAGTTTCTTTGTGCTTGTGCTAGCCCTTTTGACATTGAATTTTGGACAGATTGCTATTTACGATGGGTTCCACCTGCCAATGTTAAAGTGAACTTTATTTGTCTTTTAAAGTAAGCATAGATAAAATCAAATTGAAAGAGATGGAAATCTTGTTTTATAGTTTATATTTGCTATAAATTATTTATTTCTATAAATTTTTTGTAAAAATTATACTTCCTGGCTATAAATTTTTGAATTAATTATTCCAAAAGAAAAAAGATTGAAAAAAAAGCTAATAGGATGGTGGAAAACTGACTCAAGATATTGCATTATGTTCAGTAATTTCAATGGCTGCATCTGCTGCTTCCCCCACATATGATTCTGTCCTTTCACGTCATCAGTTTCATCCAGCTTTTGATTCTTCTAATGTATGACTTTCCTTTTTCAGTTAATATTTTTCTTCATACTTTTTAGAGAAAAGGAGAATGTTTAAAAGAAGAATGTTTCTTTAAAGTATGATAAATGCGGGTAAAATTTTCAAAATTTTCAACTGAAAATTTTCTTAGGAGGAAATCGTTGAAGGGAAAATTATTAAGATTTGTTCTTTCTAATTCCTCCATAATTGATTTTTTTACTATTGATTATTGCAGATAAATTCTGCGTTTCCATATATTGATACATTATCTCTCGCTCCAATCTTTAATGATATGGATATAATAACGGAAAATTCATCAGTTAAATCAATGCGTTTGCATTTTGAAAATGTTTTGCCGTCTTCTTCTGTTAGTTCTTGTTGAATTAATAGTAATTTCAAAATCCGTGCTTTAATAGCATTTTTTCATTGAATTCATTTAGTTATTTTGAGGATTTTTTTATTTAGGATCACAAATAAATAATAATTTTGAAATAATTTTTTTGAGGTATAAATTTAATTTCATTTTTACGATATTTTTTTTAGTGCTTCCAGAAATTCTTTCAGTTTATATTTATTCATCTTTAATTCTGTCTTTTAGAAACAAAAATTCTTTTATTTTAGAAATTGTTATATGAACGGCGTCTTTCCGGTTCGTTTTTTTTACCACATCTCAACAATGAAGTTGAAGAATCGGGTATCCCACGTTTTATCGCTTCATCCGATAAACATTCTACAAAGAAACGAAATATGTCGGCGGTTGGGACTCTTGTTTAATTAGCGTTGTATCACAAATTTCGTTGTTAGTCTTCACTTTAAATATTTATTTATTTAAATCTTTTGAACGGTTTCTTTGTTTCTTAAAATGATTTGGCTGCTATTATCAATGAAACAAATTTATTATGAAAGTAACCTTTATTCTTTGCATCAAAGTCGAAATTCTTAGAGATTTTGCTTATTAGACTATTACAAACTTAGTTTCTGATTTTTTAAATCATGTTTTGTCGTGGATTTTTTTCAAAATTATGGTTGTTAACCTATTTCTTAGAGCAAAACAAAATTGTTGAGATGGATTTAACAACGATTCGTTTATATCAAATTTTTTAATTTGATATTTGTGATTTCTAAAGAGTGGACATCAAATTGCTAAATATTTTCAGTTTTACTTGATTTCGATTTCATTTAGATTTAAATAACTTAGATTTGATTTCCAGACTTGAGTATTTAATAATATCTGTGATTAATAATATGCAAGTGTGTTTCATAAAATACGGGGTTTTTGACGAAAGTGGTTTTTTTTCTTAATGCTAATTGGCTAACAAAATTCTTGTATTTTGTGAAAAAGTTTTAAAAAGTTCTTATAAAAAGTTTTGAAAAATTATTTTTTGTTTTATTCATAATTTTCACTTAGAACAAATTATAAGTGCGGTATAAATACGACAGTGAATTTGATATTAATACATTGCATAATTTCACTTCTTTTTTTCTATTATAATTTTATAATTTTGTTGTTATAATTTTGTTGTATTTTTTATACTTTTCGTAGATTTTTTAAAATGTTTTTGCATTTTAATTCAAATATTCTCTCTTGAATTATATTTTTTACAAATCAAAATTTTACCAATTTTTTCTTCCGTAGAAATAAAAATTGTGAACTAAAATGATGCTTTTTCGCAAATGTTTTAAAAATATTATGGAAAATAAGAATTTTGCAAATTTTTTTTTACTTTTTTGCGTTATAATTTAACTAACTGAGATGTGATTTGGCATATTGATTCATTATTTAATACATTATTTTTTAATTATTTTCGCCTTATAAGTTGGTTTATTCGGCAATAAATATGCAAACTCGTTGTTGGACTGCTTCGCTTTTCGTTTTATCAATTCATATTTTTATTGATAATATCGTTGTTCTGGTTGTAACATATAATTTATTTGTGATTGATTCCGTGGTGTCTGAATGGTTTTCCCATGGATCGGGCAAAAATATAATTCATTCCATTCTTATCGGGAAGAGAAAAATATAATATTTATCAAAGTGGATTCTTTTATACCGATAATTTTAATTTTAGGCACGAGTGGTTTCTTTTTAAGGATTAAAAAGGAATGTCTCGTCATCGCAATCTTCGTAAATTAGTTCATGATGATGGTAAGTGAGCGAGGAGTCATTTCCCTTCATTTTTAAGATTTTGTGATAAAGAGGGTAAACAAATAGTTTTCGTCGTTCTTTAAAAGTACTGATCAGTTCACTTGGAAAACTTGAAAAATATTTCTCTTTATGAAAAGCTTTTCTCGCTAGTTCGATTTTCTCGCTTATTTTATGCAAATCCATAAGCGAATTTTTATGGCAAATAAACTCGTCACTCCGATTGTTATTAGATTATAGGTGAAAACCTTATCACTTAATCTACGCTGGCTCTCTGGAGTTGTTGCTACATAAATAAAAAGATTCAATTTAATATATTTCAGATATTTTTCCGCTATAAACTTCGTACTTTAATAAATATGAGAACATTTCACGAATATTTAAGCGTGCTTGACACTGTTCTTTTAAAAATTCTGCAATTTTCATTTTATTTTCTTTTGTTTTTAATTAATTTCATTTCAGATTATGATTATTACGATGAAGAATATAACCGTTACAGTATATCAAGTGACGATGATCATGTTATCCCCGGTATACGCTGATTATAAAGTTATTAAAATTCGCTACTCCTATTTTTGGATTAAATGCATGTCACAAGTGGCTTAAAAAGATAAAACCACTGTTTTCAGCAAGCTGTTTGTACGGAAAATCGGCGAAAGATGTACAAGATGATACTCAGAAAAATTTATATGATTGCGTTTTCGATCGGTCGAAAAATTCTTTAGAAAATGCAGCAGTTGATATTAATGGCAAAAGCAGGAAAATTTTTTCTGTAGAGAGTATGGAGACATCAAATTATCTTGTAATTCTTTGGGATTTTTGAATTTATTAAAATATACTTTTGGATATTCTTCAAGTTGGTAAATTGATTTTGAAGAGTTAGAATGAAAATTATCCACCAAGATGTCGAAATAATAGCTTTAAATCTTTCAGAGTTGCGATATTCCTACTATTTTACCTATACAACAAGTGCAAAACCTGAAAATTTCAAGTACTCATTCTGCAGAAATGCATCGAAGTACATCGCCTTCTCCATCTAGATCACTTGTTCCTAGTTCCAGTTCTAAAAGACTTTCGGCTTTAGCCCAGGCGCAAGCGACCATATACACTACTCCAAAGTTTGTTCATCTAGTTTTTATCACTATATTTCTTCAGCTTTTGTTTCATTTATGGTTGAAAAGTCATAAATATTTCTTATTCTCTTATTCTTTCTTTTAATAGGAAATTTAATAGGAAATAGCTTAGGTGAAAAATTATTTAAATTTTACATGCATTTAGATTACAAAAGCGTGTCGGTGATGGTAAACCATTGATAAATTTAGTGATAGTCGGACATGTAGACGCTGGCAAGAGCACATTAATGGGGCATCTTTTGTATCAAGTTCATTATTTTATTCTTCAAATTTGTTAGCAAATTTTCAATTTTTTTCATGATTTTCTTTTCTAGTATAAATTTTTCTCTCGAGGATAACGTTTATTTCTTATGATTATAAAATATTATTCAATTTTTAGATGGTAATTTTTAGTTGTAAAATTAATTTTTAATTTTTTCAGATGTGTTCATTTTGTTTACTTTAATTACAGATGAAAACCTTATCACTTGATCTACGCTGGCTCGCTGGCTCTTAATAATAAATCATTACACTCTTAATTACTTTTGTTTTTTATAATTTTTATAACAATTTTCGGCCAATTTAGCTTGGAAGCGTCGATGAACGTACAATGCATAAATATAAACAAGAATCAGCCAGGACTGGAAAGGCTTCCTTTGCTTTTGCATGGGTTATGGATGACACTCAGGCATTTCCTCTATATTTTCGATTATTTTTGAAGTTTTATAAAAAAGTTTTATATTTTTGAAGTTTTATCTCCATTAACTTGTAGGAAGAACGACAGAGAGGAGTAACAATGGATATAGCGAAAACCTGTTTTGAAACTGATCATAGGCGAATAATTGTTATGGATGCACCGGGTCATCGAGATTTCATTCGAAATATGATTAGCGGTTATTTTTATTCTTATTCGTTTTTTTACGCTTTTATTTTGTATATTTTTAGTATTTATTATTAATATTTAATATTTATTCTTTAAAATTCTTTTGTGATGATAAGTTTAGTAAGGTAAATTCTTAAATTTAAGGTGCGGCTCAAGCTGATGTTGGTGTACTTGTTGTTGATGCCACACCGGGTAAATTTGAGACTGGTTATGACCTTGGAGGTCAAACTCGTGAACATTCTATGCTTCTTCGGGCATTGGGTGATTTTTTAAATTATATTTAATTACATTTAATTATATAATATTTTTTGTATGATATATTTTCGTTAGATTGATGATAAAATTAAAATTTGATTTTAATTTGATTTTGATAAAATTTCAATTTTAAAAAACAATTCATCAATTATTTCTAATTGCTCTTAAGGTATAAATGAACTAATCGTCGTTCTGAATAAGATGGATATGGTTTCTTGGTCTCAAACTAGATTTGATGAAGTTTGTGCCACTTTAAATCCTTTTTTAAAGAAGCAAGCGGGATTTCGCTTGTTGCATTTTGTTCCCGTATCTGGTCTTCATGGTATAAATTTAACAGAAACAGTGCCCATGGATCATATGTTACAGTGGTATAAAGGATCATGTTTAATACAGACCATTGGTAGGCTACCATTAATTCTCTATTATTATTCAGAAAAATTTCATTTTTTTCTCGTTTTTCCAATTTATACTTGGTAAAGTTTTCGATTTTAGACGATTTGATTCCTCCAAAACGAGCTGAAGATGGTAAATTCCGAGCAGTGATCAACGATGTTCAAAAAAACACGCAGTCACTACTAACATTAAGTGTTAAAATCGAATCTGGCTATGTCGAAATCGGAGAAAAAATTTTCATTATGCCTAATGCTGATCCTGTTTTTGTTAAAGGTTTATTAATTATATTAATTAAGGTTTATATATTAATTTTTTGTCGTTTCAAATGAGTTGTTTTTTAAAGCAATTACTCAATTTTTATGAATTTTATCCACTACTACTGGGTTTGTTGAAATTATCTTTCTTCTTCCTATGAGGCATTTCTTTTATAGGAATAGTTTCTGATACGCAGTCTTCTTCGGATTCATCGACTTATTTTGCTGGTGAACAAGTCATTTTGAATATAACAGCTTTAAATAATGTAGAGCAAGATTCGATTACGAGTGGCTACATATTATGTCGTGGTGGCCAAGTAATTTTATTTTTTTTTATTTTTGGACTCTTTTAGTTGATTAATTAAGCATTAGATAAAAATCCAAATGAAAAAATCCGATGAATAATGCCATAAACGATTTGTGAATTAATGGATTGAATATGCTTTATTATTTAATGGGCTTTTGAAGTAGTTAAGTATCAAAATTATCAAAATAATGTCTAATGAATGCTGATTTTGACCACTGGATGCTTCTTTTAAAAGTTTTATCGCAAACTTAATTCAATAATAATTATCAATTCGTTTAAGGAATGTCTTTTACCTGGAAAGCGTTTTCTTATTCGTCTTGTAGTTTTTAATATTGCAATTCCAATAATAAAAGGCACTCGAGCAGAACTGTATGCCCACTCATTGTGTCAGCCATGCACGGTTGTCAGACTAAAGGCTGCTCTTAGTAAAGCTGATGGCGAAATTTTAAGGCAAAAACCAAGGTATTCATTTTTTCTTTAATCAGCACTGATAATGAGAAAGTAATTAATCTCAGTGCTTCATAATTTCTCTATTTGTTGCATATTTAAAATTTTAGGTGTTTGACAAAAAATATGAGCGGTATTGTAGAAATTGAAACCGACAAGCTTGTCTGTCTTGAACCTTACTCAGAGTGCAGAGCACTCGGTCGTATTACGTTGCGATGTGCTGATCAAACAATCGCAGCAGGCATTGTCGAAAGATTGTTGCAGTGACTATTGATAATCAGTTTTTATTTCATCCTTCCGCTCTTTTGATTTTTTTTTGCGTAGCTTTTCTTTATTTTAATATTATCCATTTTTCAAGCTTTAATGCGGGTTTGATTTTAATACCTTCGTTTTTTTTTGGTCTTGAAAAAATTCGCCTGAAGCTTTTTCCTTCACTTCATTTCTACCATCAGATAACAACAATAATTGAGCGATAAACTTAAAAAGAATGTACAGCAGAATACCTTGATCATATTCTTAGGAGAAAAACGCAATAAAATTTCTCAAAACTGTATGCGTTGTAAATTAAGCATTAATTAATTAATTAAAAGAATTAATAAGAAATAAATAATTATTAAGAATTTATTTAACTGAATAGTTCCATTTTATATAGCTGCTCAATGTTTAATTGTGATTTTTTCTCTCTTTTTTGCTCTTTTTTATATTCTGTTCTTATTTTTTTCTTTTTCGAATACAACACCCAATTTTTACTTCAGATGATGAATTCATTCCCATCAAGAAACATTTAAATAGCAGTGGATTTTAAGATTTTCCGTAATAAGAAAATGCTGAAATTGGATTTGTTATTATTTAGATTGCGAAATTTTCAAATGAGTTGAGTCATATTCCAAAATGGTACGATAAAGGTTTTTTATCACTTGCTTTAGACACTTTATTATTGGGTGATGTTACTTCTTTCCAAAAAAAAGTTTAAAATATTAGCATAACTGAATCGGCGGGCAATATTTTATTTTCCTTCTATTTAATTTATTTTTTTGACATTTTTTATTTGCATGATTGTTTGAATTTTTGAAATAATTGAATAAATAATAACAGTTACAGTAGTATAAATAAGCATAATAGTTGTTGGAGTTTTTTCTACTTTACTGCAATACTGAATGTTGAATTGGTGTTCCTAATCATAAGCCAAAAATCGAAGTATAATTTTAAGGATAGGTAGTTAGGGAGAATCGATAATCGAGGATACGCCGTCAAAATTGAGGGTTTTTATTATAAATAAATCTATCTTAAAAAAGCTAGATTTGTATTAATGATATTTTGGCAAGACATATAAAAAGTGCAGTAGATAATAGGAATAGACAAAGGGTAAGTTGGAGAAACTTAGGTGAGCATTTATATTAAATGACTGTATTTACAGGGTCATGATCATGGTGAAATTAGTGCAGCATAGAATCTTCTAAACAGCACTCTATTATTTTAGAGTAAGGACTATATACCGGAATATCGATAGACCGGATGACTACGGCATCGCTGTGTCAAGTCTGGTATTAGTCAACTAGACATTGGTGGTTGAGAGGCTTACATTCCAAGAGTACATTAGAGCAGAAATTGGTGAATCCGAGCTTTACCGTGCCAGAATAACAAATATGCGAAAGGAGCATAGAATTGATATAATGATAGATAGTGATTAACTTTTCAGAGATAATCGTTGAATTACACTAATATTTTGTCCGTTAATTCCATCAATTTATATATTATGAATCAGTACTAAAAAATCGAAGTAATCGGCGAGAGAATATATTAAAGAATAAATTAGTAGAAACATGTGAGAAAAAATTGCCGATTGAAAATTTTGACATTAAATACATTGACTTTATAAGTAATTTAAATATTAATGTTAATCCTTGGTTTGAGAATTATATTTTCGGAGATTGATTTGCAAGAGTTTGCTCATTTTGTCATATTTTTGTACTTTTATCAGTTGATAGATCAGTCGTTTCGACAAGCTGCTTAGATGCATTCGATTGTCCTTTCGCAGAGGAAACATAGGCTTTGAGCGAGAAAGAACTTCATATGGCCCTTAATAATGTTCAGGAATCTTGGAATTAAATTCTTTGTCGTTTGATAAAAATTCCCTAACATTCATTGAGGCATCGTTAAAGATTTAATTTCTTATTTGTGAAGAGCTTCATCGATACACTTAATTGTTACAATAATATTGTCGACATAGAGATTTTTTCTGATCTCGTTGGCGAGCTCATTGCCGTAAATCCAAGTGATAGTTAAGTGTAGCCGATAATAAAAATGGTGAAGATAATACTCAGAATGTGCCTGGTTGAAATCGATAGTATTCAATATTCCCCGTATATCTTTTAACCAAAGGAATCTGGTTCAGTTTTTTTCTGTTGGTAATATATTCAATTAAAAAGGCCTTTTCAATATCTGCCACTGTTTCCATCATTCGGAAGCCGTATTCCTACTAAATCGAGAAGAGTTATGGGTCCCCGATATAATGCATCGTTTAAACCCTTCCCCCTTTTGGAGTGAGGATGCATCATAAACAATTCTAAGTTCGATTGTTGCCTTACTTGGAGTTATGATTTCATCCTGAGGAAGATAATGAATAATACCAACCTGGTCCATTTTTGTACATAACTTTTCGATAATATTGTAACTGGATTCATTACAAATCGTTTCGTCGTATTCGAGGAGTAAGCATTCATTGTTCTGAATTAAAGATTTTATGTACCAAAATATAACTCAAAAATACCGTTTAACTTGATCCTTGATCCTTTCTGTGGCCAAGCAACTTAGTTTTTGCGATACTTTCCTTGAAATTTTTTTAAAACTTGAGGTTATTCTTGTGTTTTTATGAATTCCAGAATCAATCAATCTCTGGAGCCTCGATATTAATAGATGTAGGTTTGGTCCTAACTCTGAATGGGACAACATTTGGTATATGTTACCATCTTGTTGAGGCGATTACCATGTTTGCCTAATATCACTTCCAGCAATCATTGGGCCGACTATTGTGTTGATTAAGGAAAACCTGGAATTTATAGTTTGGATGTCTCTAACGAGATAAATTAAAGAAATGGTCGACTCCAATAATTAACTCGGATTGTTTCTGCTAGTTTTTTTCTTTTAGTGGGAACTAAGTTGAAATTTCTGGTATATTGCCTTCGTTTATAGGTATTATTCTTAGCTTAATTGTTAAATAGTCTATTACTGTAGCTACAATGGGTTTAATATCTGCTCCTATAGTTTTATTCCAATCCGCACCTTAGAGAAAAGCGATATTTAGGGTTCCTATTGCCTGCGAATTTCATTTGCTCGTAATCAATATCTTCTAGATTTAGGCCCTGTAAGTTTCTTCGATATACAAGTTGTTTGAACACCACTATCAAATAAAACTACGACTTATTTGAAACCTCTGGTATATGTAAATTAATTACTTCAACCTTTTTATAACAAAAGTAAAACTTCTCTAGCATTTTGTCTCGAGTGTTTTATTACTGATAACCTTTTCCGAGTTTGTCTCTTCTTTGATTGGATCGACTGACTGAGCTCGATCATTATATTTATATAGCATAACGCAATATTATGACGACCTTTGCAATAGAAATAAACAAGTTTTTTTTTGTTGCAATAGATTGTCGTATATCCTGATTGAAGACAATTCAGACAAGCGTTATTTTCTTTTAGTCGTTGCATTCTTTGTTCTGGACTGGAATAAGTTTGGCATTCATTATTCTAATGATTCTTATCGCAAAAAATACAAGGTCTTTGAGTTTTACTAATCTTCTTCGTATTAGCCTTTGTTTTATAGTTACATATTTGCAAAGTCGTTATAGTTAGGGCCAAAGTTTCTTGTGGAAAATATCGTGAATTAAATTTATTTTTAATTACCTTTAGCTCCTTCATGATGTCGAGAGATTGGCTTCTTGTTACTTCTTTATTTCTCTAAGAACTGTCTTAGTTTAGCTACTGACCATATTTCTTGTTCCTCTTGTTGTTGATATACTCTATCCAGAATCCAGGCTGGCAGTTTATTTTCAATGATAATTTCAACACTGAATTGTTCAAGGTTTTCAAGGCCCATTGCTTCAAGTTGTCGAAGTATTCTTTCGATGGCTTCTGCCGTTACTTTCCATTCTCTGTTATCCTTCTTGATGGTTACTCACTATGGAGCTATTTTTTGGTGTGGTTGCCCAAATTTTTCAATAAGAACCTTTCGTGTCACATCATAATTTTCTGGAGCTACATCATAACTCCTGATGGCCAACAAGGCTTCTTCTTTTAGACATGCAATTAAATTTAATTTTTGGATGGTATGCTAAATGAACTGTAGCTCAAAGCTATTCCAGAATCCTCTCCATAGTTTTGGATTTCCACTGAAGGTAGGCAGTGTTAGTTGTGGTAAAATTACTGTTGAACAGCAGGTTATATGAGTTGGTTGCCCCTTTATTTCGCCTTGTTTAAGGCATTGGAGTACTAACTCTAAATCATTCATATACATAGTTAAGGTTATGACTTCTCTACCTTCATTTATTAAGTATAAAATACCTTATTTACCTTCGACCGTTTGGGCGTATTTGTCATCCTTTTGTTGTTTCTTTGTTGCTGGAACTTGTTGAATGTATTAGATCCAATTAATATTAATGATTCCAACATGCAGCTTGAGACGCATTATTTTTTCTTCAATAATGCTTTTTCTAGCCTCGCGTAGTTGACGGGTTTCTTCTCTGGTCAGCATTTGGCGTCAGATCCATTCCTTTGAATTCCTTGAGAAAAGCTTCCAGTTTCTCCTTTACCGGTTGTGCGCTAAGAATTATAGTTGCAGACATCTACTGTCTCCTCGCACCGATAAATTTCTTGTTCAAGAAGTAGTTGAGGGAGAATGAATTGATGAATTTTAATACAAGAAGTAGTGGCAATTAACTCGGGAAGGATGTGGTTAATTAGTTTGAAATCTAATGATCTGTCGCTGAGCTGACGCTGAGGTTTTTTAAATTTTTATTAACTCAGAAAACATAAATAATTAATAAATGGTCACAATAAAACGATTAAAAAATAAAAATTAAGGAAATGAAGTAAGCAAAATAGAGTTTCAACATCGAAAATGAGCCTATTTTGACATATATATATATATATACATTAATAGATATAAGATTTGTTACAAGAGATTTCGCACGCTTAATTAGTTTTTCAGCTATACAAAAAAAGGAAGTGGAATTTTTTAAATCAAGGTAATGAAAAAAATTATCGTAGGAATTTGAGATTCTTTTAATTTTTTATTTTATTGTTTTTTTTGTTCGCCATTCGAGAGTTTCTGATTTAACTCATCATCAAACATGGCAATTAAATGAAAAATAAAAAAAAACTTGATAATATATTTTGGATAAATTCGGCTTGTTTCACTCGCCTAAGAAAATGCGAGACAAAATCACGTCGTCGAGTTAACAACTTTTTTTGGCTTAATACTCAGTGCGCAAAAATGAATAACTTTAACTTTTCTGAAATATTAACCAATAACAAATACGTACAGCAATAACATTGATGAATTATAGGTGCTTTTTAGAAGATTCCAAGTTGAATAGTCATAATGTTGAACTCTAAACTTACAGAATTAACCATTTATGGATTCAGTGAAAGAATGTAACCATCTAAGTGTGATTAATTGTATGTGAATGTAATTCAGCAATTCAAATTTGGTCAAATTTGGTCACAAGTGGATCTTTTACATTTAATTCTCATTTGGTTAAATTTTCTCATAAATCATAAAATTTCAATAAAATAAGCCTTTTCTCTAGTATATGCATTTCTCTAGTATATGCATAACAAATGGGCTTAGGACAGTTTGGCTTCGAGGAAATTGCACAAAAGCAAATAATATAAACAAATTAAATATATTATAAAGGAAAATGAAGGCATGCTTAACCAATAATAAAATTTTTGATAATAAGATAATTAGATAAGATAATTAGAAATGAAAAATTAAAATTTTCAAAACTGTCACCCAGCTTGACTATTTTCAAAACAAATATATTTTTGGAGAAATTTTTTAGTATCAATAGCATCGCAATTGGCTAGCAGTTCAATTGGGAAAAAATATTAAAATAAATTGAAAAAATTAAAAAATATTTTAATGAATACTCAAGGTCACTCTCCCATACAATTTCGTGATGAAAATTCAAATTTATCTGTTGTAACTTTTGCTAATATATTTTGTCAATTTTTTTTTTAATATCGTGTATAATATGATATTTAAAAAATGAATTGGTGCCATAGCTGCCATTCACCGTTTAGTTACACCATTTGATCTAAAATTTTTTGGTCCTTTTCGTGCTGAAATCATGCGAAGAAATTGAAAAACTTGATAAAATTATAGAACTAATTGATAAAATTTAATTGAAATATAAATTCAAATTTAAATATTAATTTAATATACCACATTTATCGAGTATCTTTTAAGATTAATAAAAAAAGGTAAATAAATAATTGGTTAGCGTTCGCCATTTCTCGCTTCGCCACTAGCACAGTTGGAAATTTTTGCTGGAGAATTTCCACTTGGCGACAGAAAACTCTTTTCTTTTGGTTGCTGGCATCTGAGACTTTTGTTATTTTTTCACTTTGGAGCGAGGAAGAATCATTGCACTTCAAAGCCATTGTGTCTAAACCACTATCCACTCAAGTAACCTACCGTCTTTAAATATAAAAGCTAAGAAAATTTTGACCTTAAAAAAAATGCATTTATTATGTATAGTAAGATATACCAGATAAAGACTACTATACCAATAGTAAATCTGATAGCATGAAGTTATCGTTTATCGTTATTTGAGAATTTTGTGTCTCCTCTACCATCACGAAAAAGTTTGTCATTGCTGAAGTTTGCTGAAAATTATTATCATTTAGATGGTTTGCTATGGTATTTTTTTTTAAAAATTCGTAAGTAAGTAAGTAAAAGTTTTTTAAAAGGAAATATTTTAAAAAATTTAAAAATATTTTCCAATATTTGCATCTGATTGATGGCTTTTTTCTGGCGATTTTTGCGTTTTTAATCCTTCAATTTCTCGTTTATGGTCTAGGCATCTTGGTTTGTAACGAAATCCCTTTTTTTAACAGAGTTTTCACCATTACTGGTTACACTTGCTCCGCTGGCTTGTCGCACTAAACAAATGTGCCAGAGAGTCTCTTGGGGATAAAGATACAAGTGAATCGCCAGCACCACTAGGATTTTTGGACAGTTTCACTGCCCTGGAAATAGAACCTTAGTATCGGCGCTCCGAATTGGGCAACAACCCACTAAGCCATCCTATGAATTAATGAATTGATATGAATAAATGAATTGGTTTATAACGAATTAATGGGCTCTATAATTTTTTTTTAAAACAATGGAGCATTATTTTGTTTATCTTTAGACATAAATGCTTTTTCTGTCGATTTTTTTCAGTGTAATATTCATGAAATATAGAAACGACCAGAATTAAGGAAAGCAGTAGCTCGATAATCAAATACAAAAATTGAATATTATAGAATATTAAATAGCCGTGCACATTAGATAAGAAGATGACAATAATAACAATAATGATAATAATCGATGGTAAAGAGTTTTAAATTTTGAGTGAAAAGCTTTCGTTCAGCGTCAAAATTTAATGATTTCATGGTATAGGAAAAAAGTAATCAAATCGATGACGTATATAATTATCGATAAATGAACTCATTGCATTTCAAACAAATTTTAAATCATATAAGCACAATTAAAATTAGGAAGCATTTTTCATCGCTTCAAACCATTCATTCGATTAAAAGAAGGCCTTCTAACCAACTCATAGATGAATGTGATTATCACTTATTGCTTTTGCTTAAACTCGTTCCATTAGCGATTAATGGGATGAAATAGTCGATGTAATCTCACACAGTCTTCCCGCAACAATTGATGAAAACAATACAATTAAATCAAATCACTTCATTCCGTACTTTTACAAATGACATTGTTGATATCTCTCAAATATTTTTCTTTTCTAAAATTAATCAGTCATTGTTTCTCATGAATAAATGAAATATTCTATAAAAATTCAGCGCAATTTTAGACGAAAAAACATTTTCTTATCGATTTTTGCTATAAAGTGACAGTAGGATTGATTTGTAGTGGGCGTTTCATGTTGCATGCCAACCAATAGAGTAAGAAGATTTTGATAAAATTTAAAATTTTGATAAAAAGTACTGTAGTTGATGGTGCTGTTGATTTGTTTCATTGGTGAGTATGAGCAGAAATTTTCAAAAAATCACTTGCTAGGAATATAGATGGATCGCTAGCATCACCTGGATTTTATTTATTTTAATTTTTGTCAAAGATCTAAATTTTTGATTCTTAATCAATTATATGCAACAAACCACTCCGTAACCGTGTCGCTTATTTGAAACAATGCCGTTATGCAAAACTGGCTAAACCCAGTCGATTCAACTAAAAATGGTGACTAGATGATGAAATAAAGCCAATTTTGGCATAAAATCACTACGAATATATGGAAAAAAATAAAAAATATTTGGAAAATTTTCTTGAAATTGAAATTTGAAATTTGAAACTTGAAATTTTCTCGTCATATTTCTTATTACCGGTCATTTATCAAATTTTTAAATGAATCAAATGGTACTGATGATGGTGCGATCTTCTATTTCTTAATATGACATCGAAGATAAAATCTTTCTAGAACAGTATTTATTAAATATTACACGTTTCGATATTTCATTTCGATTAGATTTAACAAAACATAATCAGAAATTTCAATATTTAGATTGAGATAAAAATCGGACTCATCGTACTTGAATTGTACTTGAATACAAACAAAACAACATGGCACTTAGCTGTTGTTACAAAATTTGGAAAAATATATGATCAGTCCATATCAACTCGAATAGACAAAAATCAGACAGATGGAACAATAAAAACGATTGGATAAAAATGAAATTGAAAATTTACAAAAATTTCCTTTGAAATAGTTTGCGACTGAGCAAGATTATAATAGTTCTTCCTTGCATTTACAACAAATTTTAGAATACTAATAAATTTAAATCATTGAAAAATTGAAAGTTGAATCATTGAAAATCTTAAGAATGGACCAGTTAGTAATCTATTAAAACAAATCTCTTGAAAAAGTATTCTTGTATCTTATGGATAAAAGACAAGAAACTTCCACATAGCAAGAAACGATAATTATTCATTTATGAATCTGATTTTTTGCTATTGCTTCTTTCCGAAATAAATGTGAAACATGATAAAACCAACAGTAATTTTATTATTTAATAAAAAAGGATCCACACTTAATAATACGATTCGATAGGGATGGGCTGGTTGAATGATATGTTTGTCTATTATCATTCCATTATAGTTCAAGTTCTTTGTTTCTATGTGGAAGTAAACCTATTGTCAAAAGTGAAATCTGAGTGGTACCGAATCCATCTGTTCTTTATCAAGCAATGGCCCTATGATGAACGAGTTTGATCTTAATAATCAATGAAGCTAGCCGAAATAGAAATGGTAGAAGTAAACTTATTGTTATCCACTTTATTCAAAAATTCAATAAAGATTTAAAAATTTAAAAATTCAATAAAGGTTTTTAAAAGCTAAAACAAAAAACAGATGAAAAAAGAAAAATATCGTTTCAGTGAAAATCGTAATAATTTGCTAATCACGTGGAATTTTACAGAAAACAATTTTTGAAATTTATAAATTTCTAGGTCAATCGTGGTTAGCAAAGAGAAACGTCGTCTGGCGGAATACTTCAAGTCGACATTTTCCATGAAATTTTCAAATTTTCATTTTTTTTTTGTAGAAATAATTTAAGAATTTCCTCTTTTTATTTATTCACTTACAATAATGATAGTTTTTGGATTTGCATTCTTAAAATCAAGAAAATTATTCGTATTTCATATGAAGAAAAAAATTAAGAGAAATTTAATTTCAAAATTGCCTCGGGCAGAATTTTATACAAAACAAACGGTGATGTTGATTGAACTGAGGACAACTTTCTACATAATTTGACTCCCAGTTTTCTCCTTTCTTACGACTCGTATTTACAATAATTTGGTAATTCGGTTGGAATGGCATTTATAGAATTTTCTGAATTGCTTGATGTTTCCATACTGTACTCATTGAATTATTTCACAAAAACATTTCATCAATTCTCTTTCGAACATTGTCAATCTTTTGTTCATCTGAATAAAAAAAATTTAGAAATAATATTTTAATATTGTACTTTGATGATCATGATAATTATGATAATGATCACTACTGGTTTGATAGAAAGTAAAATGAAACTAGAAATCAGAAAATGCCAGAAATTAATTGAAACAGAAATGTAGCTATGCCCAAGTATCAGTCAAATTTCAGATTTCAGGTATCAATCTCATCAATCTCATATAGAGACCCATTCTATTTCAATTAATTTCTGGCAAAAAACTAAGGATTGCTAATAAGGATTTTTAAAGTTTCTTGAATGCTAACCCATAAAATGAGATAATAAGTCGTTTAAAGTTTGCCCAAATGCATTCACATCTCCTCTACCATCTTGAAATAGTTGACATTTTTGGAACTGAAGATTTTTGGTAAAAGCAATCATATATAATTCTTTTAGCAATTAATATTTTTCTTGAATAATTTCAAGCAGAAAATTACAGGATACTGACATCTCTTAGTTCAATCTTCTTTTTATCCATCTTCATCTCATAGCCAACTGCTGATGGTTGCTCGTGGACATTTGGTCCGCATGGTTTAGTGGTTGACTGTTCGGCCAATGAGTTCTCTGCTGATTTTTCTGGTTTTTCTGCTCCCCTTTGCGAGTTTTTGATAACTATTCTTTTCCTCGATTTTCTTTTATTTTGCTTCATAGTTTTATTCCATCCAATTCTTAGAACTTTTAATAAAGCAACTAATAACTAAAGTTACCAATGACGAGAAATATATTCAAGAAGATAGAAAAAAGTAAAATAAAATAGCATTTTAAATTTCTAAATCAAAGCAGCATAAAAGCGCAAAGAAAATATGTTGAAAATATTCAAATATTATAAATTTAAAAATCTAAGTAACGCTGGAGATTCACCAATCCCCGAATGAAAGCGTCCGCTCATTCCAACGAATGAAGGCAGCCAAATTCAGAAATAGTTTTAGGTGAAGAAAATAAAAAATAAATAGTAATACTCTCTGTGCGTTACAGTCAACAAACAACTTTCGGTGGCGCAAAATCCAGCAAACGTTGGAAATCAAAGTTGGAAGATTTCCATATTTCAAAACATTGATTACGTGGATTTATCGAATTTTTAAGATAAATAATATTCAAATTTTATAAAACTATGAAAATTTTCTAATAATTTATAATCAAAAGGATTTTTACCAAAAATTTAAAAAAAAGTCCAAACGAAACCATTTTAAATCTGAAAATGGTTTTTTCGACAAATTTTTTAAAAGTAATTCGCAACGATATATGACGCATTTAACTGCTTCAACCTTTTCGAGTTTTCTTATACGGAGACACGATGACCGAGTGTTGCCAAGTGCCATTTATTTTATACTGCATTTACGCTAACAATCAGTAGAATTGGTTTTGCCGAAAATGGACTCTTAGTTTTGCCACGGCTCAGTGGGGTTATTGCTATCATTTCAGAGCAGTGTTACGGCTGTTACTGTTTCTGCTCGGAGTGAGCTTGTCTTTGGTGAAAAGTTCTGCTATGATAGCGACTTACTTGTGCGTGTATCACCGAATAATTCTCCTCTGGTAACAATTCGTCTGATCCGACAAACCAACAAAGTAAGCGACTGAACTAAAATGGTGAGAAAAGAAACTATAAACGACTTTAAAATACCGCATAACAGCGAGTAATTTAAATGGCACAAAATCAATCAATAATAAAAAGTTAGGATCTATGGTTCGCGGAATTTCTTCTCATCACTCATCAGAGTACTGCTTTTATCAGTTGCAATTCTTTAGATTGATTTGAAAATCCGGAAAAATTTGATTTTTATGAACGATTAACGATTTAATATAAATTGAATTTCTCGATAACAATTGATTCAGTGATTTTGGAATAATTATGCCTCTAAATTTCACAAAGTTATTGGCCTAGTGATATGTGATATTCGCCTAATGATATGCGATGTTAGATGCAAAAAGCTATCTGCACATAGGAAGTTCGATGGGGAAAATTTATCTCCCCATCGAACGTTGCGAGGTTTTATCCATATGAAATGCTATTGCATGTTTGCAGACAGGTATAACCATAGAAGTACACGAGCAAAGACACTTATGTGTAGTCGTGTCAACGATGCGAGAATATTCTGGACATTCTGGACAAATCCACGTTAAAATAACTTGATCAGACACTTCAGGAACTTTTCTCAGAAGAAACCCAATTGTCCGAAAAGGCTGCTGAGTGTTCACCTCAGAACATCCTAACTATCGGATATTTCGAAGGCATCCAACGACAGTGACATGGCATATTGGAGAGCTACGAAGCGCTACAGACTAGGGATAGTGAAGAACTTTTGTGCCTTCTTGAAATCGCACTAAACAAATATGCCAGGGAGTCCCTTAGCGATGGAAATACAGGTGAGTTGCCAGCATCACCCATATTTTTGCACAGGTTTACTTCTGCAGAGAGTCGAATCTCGACATGGGCGCTCCAAATTGAGCAATACCCACTGAGCCATTCTACCCTTCTTTCCTTCTCTCCATCAGACGACACTGTAACTCGACGAATAGTGGTGCCGACAAGCCAAATTCTCAGTGGCAGTCATATTGCCACTGAACTCCGATGCACAAAACACTTAGAAAGGAGCAAATGGAATATTGCGAAATAAAGACGGACCACACGTTGACCTTACAAAGTTTTATCGACCAGCTCATTCACCACTTCAGATATGAATTATCTCGATTTATATGATATGATTATAGCAGCAGACCACTACTGAGTACGAATCTTTTATCGAAAAGCTCATCTATAATAATTTAAGGTATTTTACCAGAAAACGTCGGTGCGATTCTGCTTGTGTGGATAAGAATCCGAACTGGGTGCGTCAAAAAGTCGTTCCTCATTCTGAACTCTTAATGAGTCAGTGAAATTCTTGAATTCAGATTCCCTCACAAACTTCGGTTACACGATATTAAATAATGAACATTAACAACGGTCAATTCGTCGTCGCTCGCCGTTGTCATAGCAGTCAGCAAGAAGAGAATCAGATCGGTCCGACGTTTACCATAGAACAATTACAATACATATCGAACGCAGCAGAAGTTGAATTTCAAATCAGCTTAAAGAAGATTTCTTCCTTCTCACCAAATCCAATTTTCTGGATTCATTTGAAAAAATGGATCGAGAATCATTTGAAACTTTGCTTCCAACTTGTCGGCAGATTTCTTATTCGGACCAATTCACTCTTACAAAGTCGGATGGTGCTTGCAGTGCACATGTTACATCACCAAGCTTACATTACCGAGTGTACCCCGGACTTAGACGATGGAAAAAGGAATGGCTTCCATTACTGTCGACGATGGCATCAGACCGCGCCGCTTGGAAGCGTCTTACCCTTGTAGCCGTTGGAGCCAGCCTAACCAGTAATGTGAGAGCTGTTAGAAGAAGAAGAAGTACCCCTGACTATTTTTTTTTTAAATCCAATTTCGAAACTTCTATGTCGCCATAAACTATGGTTAACCGATTGTGGCTGAATTTCATTGTTTAGAGATTTTTCATAATAAATTCTTGAAATTTTTCTTCCTCAATTCTTAATATTCATCATATACGAGTAATCAATACGAGTATACTGTAATATCTGACTTTATTTTTTATTTTTTTATAATGGTTTGTCAGATTTTATAAAGGCGAAATCACATTTTATAAGTGCTTTATAAGTGATTTATTATCCGAAATTCACTATATTTTGGAGAATATATTAATGTTCCTGATCTATGGAAATTTGTGCAATTATTAGGGAATTAATAGCTTCTAAAGTCACTCACCGTGTCGAAAAGCAAGAGTTTTTTTCCTGTCCCCAACAAGAGTGCATTAATGGGACGCAATTGTACTTCTAGCCAAATGATTCCCTTTCTTTGTATGTACTGCATTTCAAAACTATATTTCAAACTAAAAATATAAATGCAGTGAAGACAAAAAAAACAAAAAATATTAATTTTGTCTTCCACATCAAAATTCATTATCAACAAAAAAACTTTTAACAAATGATAAAATTTTAGCAAAAATTAGCTGCGCCAAAATTAACAAGCAGATTAATTAATTTGAACTCATAAATGATATCACACTTTTCTGCCTTGGAAATAATCCATTACTGGTATTATTCCTAGATAGTTGCCAATTAAATATTGAACGTTATCAGGAAGAAAACTGAAAATAAATATTAAAAATAATGAGATTAATTAATTAGATGCATCTGAGACAATTTTTTATAAATTTTTATTTATTTTTTAAAAAGATATTTCCATAAAACATAAAATTCATAAGATATCATGTTAATTAATTAAATTATAAAATAATGTAAAATCATGAATAAAATTGAAAAACAATCACCTTGCAAAAAAGAGGGCCAAATAGGTTGCCTTAGGAAGACATAAAGTTGTTTTATTAGTTAAAATAGCTTCCATAGATTGTTCTACGACGTATTCAGGTTTAAGGATAGGGAACATACCACATAAACTGCAAGAGATAAGAGAAATAGACATATAAAATTAAAAAAATGAAAAAAAACTTTTTTCTTTTTCATGCTTAAAATTATTCCTTATGATATTTTAAATATTTCTTTTACCTACCCTTTTTCGACACCATGAAACATCCCTGTATCTATAAAAAATGGACATATCGTAGTTACGTGAACATTGTCTTTCTTTAGAGTCCGCAATTCTGATGCTAAAGCTTCTGAAAAGCCAACTGCACCATGTTTGCTGGTACAATAATCTACCAAACCCGATATTACAAGTTTTCCAGCTATCGATGCGACTACGACAAGATGACCTTGATTATTTTCGATCATGTGCGGCATGAAGGCTTTGCTTAACTGAAAAAAATTGAAATATACAAACAGAAATTCCACACAAAATCGCTTGTCTACGTCGTTAAATCAAGAACAGTTATTCAAACTAATTTGAAACCTTTCAAATCTCCAAAAAATTTCGAAATATAAAAATTCCAATAGTTCTAACAAACCTATGATAACTTCTGCTTCTATCGTAAAATTATGAAATTGTTTAAAGATTGCAGACCAAAAAACCGGTCAAAAAAATTTATTATTATATTATTATATTATATAAATTTATTACTATATTATTAAATTTGCTATATTATTCAAACTTTTAAATTCTTCCATTTCTTCTATAATAAAATGATAATCGACAAAGAAACTTAATTAATTAAAAAATCAACTTATCAGTCGAAGCAAAACTCACGAAGAACAAAGCGTTCGTATTAACATCCATAACGAACATATTTTCATCATCATCCGATTCGAAAAATCGCTTGCCATTCGCAACACCAGCGTTACTTATAAGAACATCGACATGACCAACGTTGGATTTTACTTTTTCAGCGTATTTATAAATTTCTATCCGTTTCGATAGATCCACAGTATAAGTAAAAGCCTTTAACAGCAAAATAAGATTGAAAATTCTCAAAAATTTTGCGAAAAAATTATATTAATAGTTTCTTCGAATAATCTCAGAAAGAAATCTCATATAATCTCATCAAAAATTTCTTTTTCAAAATCTGACAACTGCTGAGTCCAACTTGAATTAACCCGATTTTTTAGAACTGCCGAACTATTTAATATATCGAAAATATAAAATTTTGCGAACAAGCTTCTTGACTTACTTTTGCTCCTTGTTCTTCAACTAGTCGGCGAGTTTCAGCATTTTCCACTTCGTTTATATCCCAAAGTACCAAACGACAACCTAACTTAGCAAACTAAAATTATTAAATTATTTTACATAATATTATCCAAGTGAAAAAATGAAGATATTTGAAAAATTATTATTACCTAAGTCTTCATTCACTCGAACCTCAGTATCACCTGGATTTCATTTTTAAAGACTGCTTCACCCCTACCAAATCACTGGCATCTAACCCGCAATGCTGCGGTCGTAGCAGTCACATCGTCTCATCTCTTTATTCTTTATCATCAGCACTGCCATCACCTTTTCTACTACAACTTTTATATTAATACTTAATTCGACAGCAAAAAGGCGACCAATGCCACTTGCTGAACCTGTTATGAGCACAATTTGGTTGGAGACATCCTTCCTAGGCAGAAATCCTGTCGGCAAAACTGCTTTCAAAGCACCAACCGCAGTATACATTATCACTTTGATCAAAGTTAGAAACATACCTAAAAACGAAAACTATAACATAACTTTATTCACTTGATAAATTAATTAATTCAGGTAGACTGAACACGAAAACAACATTCAAATTCGGCACTCTTCATTCACAGTGAACCCACGTCGCGTGGCCTCAGTCGCAGTCGACTGGTACACTATTCGGCTATCCCATCCGCAATATTGACATGGCAAGGATAATACGAATGACAAGAAAAATGAGTGCGGTTTGCAAGAAACAACCAGTTTCGACAACAAAACATAAGTTATCAATGAATCTGGTCATCGAACGAATGATCAATGATCATTTAACAGATATTTTATGAATTATGGCGAAAATTGTTCAAAAAAATATATTTTAGGCCATTCGATAGAATAACTATATTAATAAATCGTAAAGAAACGAAATTTATAGAGAGCAACAGCCACAACGTAATATTTATAGGAAAGGAACAAAGGAACAAAACCGACCAGCTGACAGCAGCAAATACTAGTTGTCGGCAACTAAGCATTTGCATTTAAATGTACACACGTGGGGTTGAGAATTTGGAGAATTTACGGTTAAAAATTCCCGGCCGACGTGAATCAATCAATTCTTTGCGGACACAACAGTAAACAACAATAAATCATTTTAATGCCAATGAATCACTCGATCAAAGGTTAAGTCTTTTCTACGCGAGCAATTGTCTAAATTCGTAGAACTTTTTCCAAAAGGCGATTTTCCACTTCGACTGCTCCTCGTTATTTCAATTTCTCTCGAACAAGTTTTCAAATGTATCATTTTGTAAATGCAAAATGACCAGGTCCCACCGAGATTCGAACTCGGGTCGCAGGATTCAAAGTCCTGAGTGCTAACCGCTACACCATGGGACCACACTGCAGTCGTGCAATATTTTCTCATTTTGTCGAATAATTGATGATTATATTTCAGTTCTATGCACTCATAAATTAAAACCACAAATCTGGAAACCTGGATTTGAATTCACCAAATAATTCATTGGATCAGCAGGAAATCTCTATCTCTTAATTATTTTCGGCAAATAAAGAATAATTCCATCATTTTAGGAAGCAATTCTTTCGAATAATTTAAAAATTTTGATTTTTTTAAAAAAATTGAATTTTTGGTTCAGAAAGCCATCTGGAGATAGGCCGATAGAAACCATTTAGAATCGCAACTAGCGAACTTTTCCGTGAATCAACGCTTGATCTATTTAATTCATTCCCACAAATTTTTATTTAGTTATATTCTAATTATTAATTGGATATACTCGGTTATTTTTTTCTTGGTTAAAATCTTTTAAATCATTTCAATTTACTCTTTGTTTACATAGAGAATATAGACTTATTGAAAGGGGAAAATTGAGTCTCGGCTTAAATCAATTGAGTTCAGCTCGGTTCGATTTGGATATATTTAAGTGATTAAATGAAAAAAATATAGCCATATCCAAATATATCCTATCAAAAACTTGATTGAAGGGATGATCATCAAAAATTATGCAGTTATACGTCAAAAACCAAACGTTAAAATATTTTTTATCGACAATTTGAAAACAAAAAAAACATTAAACATATAAAATGAAATCTGGCCAAAGAATTCATTTCAAAAAACCATCAATTATATCTTTTGTCCATTTTGCTTCAGAAAAAAATATATACATTATATCTTGATCACCTGAAATTTACTTAAAACCAATTGAAAATATTAATGAAATTTTGTAAAATAATTTAAAGTGCAAGCAACAGAAAATGTTAAATAATTATCAAAAACAAAATTTACATGATTTTGAAAACAATGAAATATATAAAACAAACATAACTAACCAGAATTAAAATATATTTTAAAAATATTCATGAAATCCAATTTAAATTTTCGCGGTATTTCATCAAAATTATATTTTACTGTACCATCTGAATACGAATACGTCCACAAAAGTACTTCAAAAGAAATCCTGATAAATCGTAACAGCGAATGACGAAAGAAAACATTCTATAATTTAAAAAAATTAACCAGTGATTATAAAGAATTGAATAAAACAATGAAAACTTAAGAATTTCAAAAAATCTTGCCGTTGTATTAAAAGAAGATTTTGCATATAATTTTAATTGACTTATTGCCCCTTTCGTAAATGATAATTTTCGCTTAAATTCTGGTCCAAAAAAAATTAAAAGCGAGAGCGGATTATCAAAAATTTCCTGATTTCGATAATCAAAAGTATTCGTAGACAACAATAAAAAACAGAATTCAGTTTCAAAAAATTTTAATAAGAAATCCCTTTCACGTTCGTTTCCATCAGAAACACTAAAAAAATTTCAAACTTCAAATTGCATTGTAAAAATTATTTTAAAAAATATGATGCATTTCGAATTTTTTAAAAAATAGATAAGAAAAAAGATAAAATTTTGAACAAATTTCAAGGAAAACCGATCAAACTTAAAGAAATAAAGTGAATCAGAAAATTATAATCAATCGACTATATAAGAAGAAATACACGACAGTTGCTTGGACAGTGGTTTATCGTGTTGAGAAGCAAGAGTGGTAGTGGTGGTTAACCTATACTCAAGTGATTCTCTGGCGAAAATTTTTGACCATACTAATAGCAAGCGGAACAAATCTGACAAGAAGTGGTGAAGTGTGTTTATTTATATAATATTGAAAAAATAACCTAAATAAACTATTCACATAAAGTCGGAAGGCGTTTATTCGTTGAAAATTATCGCTCCTCTCGTCACTTTCATTCAAAAACATATTTAACCAATATTTTCGACTTTTACGACAATTTGGAGGGTAAATTTCAATAAATCGATACAAAATTGTCCAAAAATCGTTATTTAAAAAAGAATTTTGAATCAAAGGCTAAAATTTTCTTCAAAATTTTAAGAAAAAAATTGAAAAATTTTAAGAAAAATTGCAGAAAAATTCCACTTTTCATTCTAAAAAAATTGTTAAAAATTAAAAGAGAAAAAAAAATATAAAAGAAACAAAACTAACATGTTTTCTTAGTTGAAAAATTAATTGTGCTAATTTTCTAGGAAAGATGAAACGATTTCCGATAATAGTATTGGAAAGCATTTGTAAATAATCCTTTGCAAGAAAAATATCAAGTGAGGAATGATTGACATTATCGAATATTACTGAGAATTCCTGTATGAAATAATTGCTTATCGAAACAGGAAATTCTCTTAACTCCTAAAAATAACAAAGAAATAATCAGAAACAAATAAAAAAGAAAAATAAAAAGGATGAAAACTTATAAAAAAACCTGATTCGAGATGAAAAATTTGGATAAATTTAACGAATTATTTATTAACCAATAATTATTTGCTTCATTCATTAAAATATGATAAAACAAACTAAGTGGAGAAATCCTGAAACACAAATAATTTTAATCAAAGAACAGCCAACGAGGAATTTTAATATCTTCGGTCGATTGTTGTGTTACTGATCTTCAGTGGCTGTGACTCGTCTGCTTTTGATTAATAATTCTTGATTGTAAAGAAACTCAAGATAAACATTTGTTCGCCCGTTTTTTAACAGGAATAAACCAGTTAAAATTGCAATGGCTGTCAGGAATCCAGATCTATCCTTACGTGATTCTAGGATAAGCGATCTCAAAAAGCGTCCGCCTTTTCCGGCGAGCATATTATCGCTAACTCAATGGTATGTTGAATAATCAGGTGATATAGCCCACTATCGAAAAATCGAACGGACTTAAACTGCCTCTCGGAAGTGGTCCATCTTCTTAATTCTGCATAAAAAGTGGTAGCTGGCTCGGAGAAAAGCTGCACGGTGTATTACATTAATTTAGTTTTGGGTGTATTTTGGAAAAAAACGGAGTGGGATGGACTCGTGATTGTTATGCCGAAAGTCACAACACCTCTAATAGTGTGGAATGCTGAGGTTTTGCCTATGTTAAGCTTTAAAGGACAGAAGATCTATGCCGAACCTTCCCAAAAACAATATAATTATTACCGGTGGAGATGGGAATGCACGTGGCACTATCCGTCTGCATTTTACGACAAGTATGGCACTAGAAGGTGCGTATTAACACCATCGTTTTGCTGAACAACACGGAGCCTTGCGCCATCGGTATATCGGTTCTTAGTAAAACGAGAGAAATCACATGGGATGCATGGAACTCTCCAGATAATCGACATTCGACCCAGAAGGACCAACTGATCAATCGCCCTTTTCCTCGACTACAACGAAGTGCAAACCGAGTTGGAGCTTTAAGCGAAGATCCGTGCGGAACGACTTGCCTTCAAAGTATGATTTCCATCTATTGTCATATACAATTTTACACAACCCTTTTTTTTCTTTTAAACCAAAAGTATTTCGGTAATTTGAAGGAAGGTTTTGATGAAAATGCCTATGGCAACTCATATTAGCCTTCGAAGTTCCAGCAGTAATACATATAAAGAAATTTGCCTCAGTCAATTTCCTGCTGAGTGAGAGGGATGGAGATTTTACTTCCCATGAAAAGCGTTAAGCCTTTCCCGAACCTCGGAGGCTGCGTTAAAGCCAAGTAGAAAGCCAAGCTTTTACCTAAAAAGTAGACGAATAATAATGAAAAGAGTCCAATTTGCTTCACCCCACATTTTTATTTACCCCACTCACCTTACTTTCATATACAAATAATTTGTGAAAAACATTAAAAATTTGTTCCCCAGCAGCCGCGCTGAGCTTTAGTAGTACTTCTTTAATTGCATGGATAAATTGCACCAAATTTCCTGTGAATTTTTTTCTCGCAGTTTCATTTGTGGCTTCATGCGCGGTTCCATGGAGACTTTTAATTTCGACAACGCCACGGGCGCTATTTTGCAATTAGTGTTGCTTTACCGAAAGATAAGCGCAAAGGCATCGCTGAGATTCGAATTGAAAACCGCTGCGACTCCACAAATGAATATTAAAATTAAACCTCAGTTCTTCCCTTTACTGGGAGAGCGATTTATTTAAATAAAATTATATTTGTATTCGCTTATATTTAATTACATTTCTAATCGTACATTTGCGATGATTTAATTTAAGTTTTCGTCGAGATGATAACTTTTCTACGATTTTTATCGATAAATATAGAAAAGATTGCTCGCATTTAAATTATCTTCCACTCCTCCACATTGGTAACGGAACGGAAGCAGAAATGTCCGCCGCCACTGAATTTCATTTCTAATGACAGCTTTATTCCCGTTGACTTTAACGAGTGGAAAATGCAAACGGATTTATTGTTCGGAGATATAACATTTAAATCTGATTGCAATGCAAAGCAGCGAAAAATTTA
Organism: Dracunculus medinensis; assembly: GCA_900625125.1. Classification (NCBI taxonomy): domain Eukaryota; kingdom Metazoa; phylum Nematoda; class Chromadorea; order Rhabditida; family Dracunculidae; genus Dracunculus; species Dracunculus medinensis. Next base: position 306,737 of record UYYG01000012.1, on the reverse strand, counting down.
TAAAATTTATAAATTTATTTCTAAACAAACAAACAGATGAAAATATTTCTAAAAGAAATGCTACTATGACCTCTCTTCTCGTTTTACCAGTTTATACTTACCTGAAAAATTGTTTCATATTGATCCATTTAAGGACTTGGAAAAAGAAGCTCAAATAAGGCAATTGCTATACGTTTATAACATTCGTGTTCTTATCATATCATTCGTATTTTCGCCAAATGACATTTGTTTCATTGCGAATATTTCACCATCTTTACTTTTATAAGTAACTATTAAAATTTATAACTATTAAAAATATAACTATTATAACTATTAAAAATTAATGTTTTGCTGATTTACCTTTGCTTTTTAATTTCCTATATTGTATATCTCGCTGTTCACTACTGTTGTTCATTTTTTTCGCCGAAATATTCGGTTCCTGGAATCTGGCAATTCTTAACGCTTTTTCTTCTCTTCGCACACTTTTTTTGTTTGTTTTAGTGAAAGATCGCAGCCTTTTTTCACTGTTCGCTTTTAATAATATATGTCTAAAAATTTGGATTTTTTAAATGAAAATTAGTTGGTATTAGTTAAAATCATTTAAATAACATAATTCACCTTATAAAAACCAATGCCATCAGTGTAAAACAATTACGACGGCAAACATTTCACGATGCTAGTTTTTCGAGTATTCCTGGTTATGAAGAAAACCATAGAAAGCAAAATATTACAGCCAATGAGAATTTTCAGACACAATCGTTTAAAAAAAATAAGCAAAACTGTTTTCACTTATTATTATACCTACTGATCTATACTTTTTAATTCAAAAAATATATTCAAAATTTGGAAAAACGTAGTTTTGTTTGCAAACATTTTACTTGATAACATTAAATTTGCGTAGTGCTAATGATGGGAACCCATTTGTAATTCTATCCTCAAAAGTGATCTTGTGAAAAGTCTCGGTAAATTGCAATCAGCTAAACCAGAATTAATATTCAATGAACAATGTTTGGTTACGACAAAAAAGGCTGAAAAAGGCTCCACAGACCTTGGATTCGAGTCCGGTGAAACGTTGGATGATATACTCGATGGTACAAAAACAATAGAATGTTTGAGAAACGACGCTGATAGACTGGTTAACATCTAAAATGTTTTTTCAGCTCAATCTAAAGAAAGATTTGACTTACCAACCAATCCAAAATTAAACTTGCGACTTAGCTAGTAAGAAAGATAAGTGCCATCTGATATGGACAACGATAGCGAGAATAGAAAAATCAATATCATACCTTATCAACATTCACTTTTTTACCAGTTGCAGCAGTTCGTAACGCATCGTCCAATTTATTTTTGGAAATTTTTCCCATCAAAAGCAATTAGGACTAAACTTGAAAACTACAGATTTAAATTACAATTAGGATTAAACTTAAAAATTACAGATTACAGATGCAACAGATCTTCAAGAAACTTCATGGCCTCAATCCCAACTAATATAATCTCAGTCCAACAGTACAATTCGCAACACATGACACCAAACCGCGACATCCCTAACCCTTTTTAAATTTACCACTCTCCAATCAATCCATACACATTCTAAGAATTTTTGCTGCTCATGAAATCTTTCACAAAACAGTACAAAAATACTTGAATACCAACTATTTTTCGCTTAATCTGTATAACAGTGAATATTAGGGAAAAAGCGAAATTTTATTTTCTATAACAAATTTAATTTTAACAACGAACAATGAAAGCGATCAAACAGCCCTTTCTGCAGAAGAAAACAAAGATAAATAAAGATAAAAAATTGATAAGAAAGGTACACCTTTTCAAAATCAGAAGCAAATTAATTGAAAAAAATCAAACAATAAGTTTTACAGTAAACTTATTCTAATAATTGAGTGCAATTAATAAAATAGCGCCTAAAATTTGGTCTCAAATGAATTCTGCTCAATAATGATTGGCACAAAATGATTCTGAAATGTAACAAAATTTATTTTTATATTTTATGATTCTGCACTCTTCCAGAGTTACAAAGTATAAAAAACCCAAAATTTTTCTAAAAATAGTATCATTTCATTTTTTCTTAGTTCCAACACCGGCTTTTTGTGCAGCCTTAGTTACCTTACCGGCCGTTTCAGTTTTATCAACTGATTTGATGACACCTACAGCAACTGTCTGTCGCATATCACGCACAGCAAAGCGACCAAGAGGTGGATAATCAGTAAATGATTCAACACACATCGGTTTTGTTGGAATTAAGTCAACAATGCCAGCATCTCCAGATTTAAGAAACTGAAAAGATTTGAATTAATGCACAGAAAAAAATCAAGTGATCCGAAGCGTGCTCTATATCATCCATTTTAAAGAACAAATTTTCAATAAGACAAACCTTAGGATTGTCTTCCACCTTCTTTCCAGATCGCCTATCAACTTTTTCTTTAAGTTCAGCGAATTTACAAGCAATATGGGCCGTGTGGCAATCGAGAACAGGTGTATATCCAGGACCGATTTGCCCAGGATGGTTCATGATGATAACCTAAATTTAATCAACAGACTTGCCTTATAATCAAATATTAAATAACTGTAATGAATAAATAAATATATACATAAATATAATAAATATAAACTATATATATACATATATGGATAAAATGATACAAAATAAATAAGGCGGTAATTACAATCAATCATTAACCATTATAATCAATAAACCTGAGCAGTGAATCCTTTCGCTTCTTTAGCGGGATCGTTTTTAGAGTCTGAAGCAACTGATCCACGACGAATATCTTTGACCGAAATGTTTTTAACGTTGAAACCAACGTTATCGCCAGGAAGTGCTTCTGCAAGTGATTCATGGTGCATTTCAACAGATTTAACTTCCGTAGTAACATTTTGCGGGGCAAAAGTAACGACCATTCCCGGTTTCAGAATTCCAGTTTCGACTCGACCAACAGGAACTGTTCCAATACCTAAATTTTCGATTACATATTTGCAAATTTTGAATAAAAATTGAAATCTTTATACAAAATCTTTATAAAATCTTCACCTCCTATCTTATACACATCTTGCAAAGGAAGACGTAGTGGTTTATCAGTTGGACGAGCTGGTGGCATGATCGAATCAAGGGCTTCCAAAAGAGTTTTGCCTGTAGCATTGCCTTCCTTCCGCTCAACGGTCCATCCTTTGAACCAAGGCATATTGTTAGATGGTTCCATCATATTGTCACCATTGAAACCAGAGATTGGAACGAAGGCTACTGCCTTAGGGTTATAACCAATTTTTTTAATATAATTTGATACTTCCGTAGTCACCTAAAACACTCTATCCTCAATTTTTTTCTTCAACTTCAACAAATTTAAATCAGAACAAAATTTAACACCTCATTAAATCGCGCTTCGGAAAATGGTGGTTCTGTTGAATCCATTTTGTTACATGCAACTATCAGCTGTTTAACGCCAAGAGTTTGCGCTAAAAGCGCATGTTCACGAGTTTGACCATTTTTCGAAATACCTGCCTCGAACTCACCAGTACCACATGCTACTACCAATACAGCACAGTCAGCCTGCGACGTACCTGAATAATAAAAAAATTGAAATGAAAAAGAACATATAATAAGTTGCACTTTCATAATACTCAAAATTACTTACCTTACTTAAATCATAAATCGCGATTTTATGCATTTTAGATATGAGTATGGAAACGGTAGGTACTCAAAAAATTATAAACGGTGGGTTGTTGAAGCACCAAATGAACATTTAAAAAAAAACGAAAAAAAATATACCAGTAATCATGTTTTTGATAAAATCACGATGGCCAGGTGCATCAATAATAGTAACATAATATTTGGAGGTCTCGAATTTCCACAAAGCGATATCAATCGTAATACCACGTTCACGTTCAGCCTTTAATTTATCAAGAACCCACGCATATTTAAATGATCCTTTACCCATTTCCTGCGCTTCTTTCTCGAATTTCTCAATCGTTCGTTTATCAATACCACCACATTTATAAATAAGATGCCCAGTCGTCGTCGATTTACCCGAATCGACGTGTCCAATGACGACAATATTAATGTGAATTTTTTCTTTGCCCATTATAAACCAACTATGCGTAATATGACAGCTAAAAGACAAAAAAAACAAGTGAACTAACATTAAAAATATGTTATTTCAAAACAAACAACGATGGTTCGTATCAATCTTCAATAATTTCTTCAATAAAATTAATATCTTAATGAAAACTAATGATAAATTGATTTAATACAATCGATATCATTTCGTTTACTTAATCTGGAACATCAACATTTTAAATCAAAAATTGTAACTATTTAAATTACATCAAATTAAGAAATAATCCAACAAAATTAAAGAAACATTGTTAAAATGGGGTATTTCTTTTCGAAGTTAGCAAACCAAAATCCCAATTATAAAAAAAATATTGCGAGAAAATATGGCAATAGCATGAGAGTGAAAAACTGAAAACGAAATTCGAACCCTATTAAAAATTAAAGAAAAATCGATTACGAATCGACTAATGAAGGATTGGCTGACAAGGTAATTTTGCAATTCGATTCAGAGTGGTGCATCGAATGGTTAGTAGCTTCGTTGGGAATCCAGCAAATAAATTTCATCCGCCTTCGCCTGAATATCTGCATTAATAACACTATCATAGAACATCGCTTATTTTGGATAGGCAACATTCTTAGTTGTCCCAATAGTAAGGAGTGATGCATACGCATAGGAGTCATCTCATACCCGCTAATGAACTGTGATGGACAGCGTCAAAAGCGAGGATGACCAATTAAAAGCTGAACTGAGAGATGAGAATATACCTCGAAAACAGGCAAGCCAGCGATAAAATGACTTAGATTGTGGAAAAAAATTGATTAAGCATATATTCAAACACATTGCATCAAGCGGTTTGAGAGCGCCTATCTCTTATAACTAACGGAGTTCAATAAGCGATACTTAGTGATGGTACTTAGAAGGAAGAAAAAAGTCTCGCAACCAAACTATCTTGGAAAAAAATCAAAATAACCATTAATGATATTAAAGTCTGATAAATTATTGCATTTACCCAATTTGCAAAAACAAATTAAATAATTAAACTTTTTTAAAATAATGGCCAGAAGCACTGAACCACATAATTCTTCTAAAAACAACTTAAGCGAACGACCCGAAGGCCAAAGGACGCAATTTTGACCAAACATTCCACCTCCCATGCAACCGCTCCGCGCCTCGCCACAACAATTACAACAAACGCAATGCTTAACCTACGAATCACATCTGTATGAACATTGCATTGCGCAATGCAAATAAATTTGTACCACTTGTCACAGCAAATCTCTACGTCGCGTTAAATTTTTCCATATCCCATGTTAGCCTGGAATTTCCTGGTGATGGATTAAATGTGCACCGAAACCCGATATGGTCACCACACCCTACACTATTTAGCACCACGTTATCACCAATACAGCATTTTTATTGCAAAACCATGGTACCTTGAAAAATCTATTGCTTGAATCATATAATCATTTCAAGAATTAATTTTAATCTATTGAAGATATTACAGCTCAATATTTTTCGCTGGCTTCAGTGGAATTAATGAAAATATAAATTTTTAATATTTCGAACGATACGTTCAGTTAAAAGCCGTTTTTTAAAACTAATTTAGTAGGGAAATTAGCGAGTTCGAAGGATGTGCGGACGAGTGGATTTGCAGACTTCTGCTTGTTCATACAGGTAGAGCGACGAACCGAGGAAATAGTGCGGAAACTCATCGCTGATCTTATCTCCGTCTTCTTCTTCCGATTATCAATGGTTAGGCTGGCTGGATTGGCCAAAACGATAAGGCGTCTCGAAGCCGCTCGACCCGATGCTGTGCCTCGTATTAAAAGGAGTCAATCCTGCCACCATCTAAGTCCATTTATCGCTGGTCCACTCTATATGCTTAAAATCTTTCCTGACTGTCTTTCCAAGACTTGATTGGCCCTCCTCACCTTTGACGAGTTTAACAAATAACAATATACAAATAATAATATCAACAACAATATGGGTCAATATGGTTCATATAATGGGCGATAAAGAACGTGATCCAATCAGTATAGGCATTCTGTGTCGTTTATGCAAGTGGTGTCTGAACGAAGATGGATGACCAGTCATGTGAGTTTCTACCTATTCGGCAAGCAAGTAAATCTTATGAGCTGTAGTCAAATGTAGAAAACTCCTCAATATTTTCCATTCTTTTTAGCCATATTTTGCAGCTATATAAGACTATATGGTGCAAAGTACCAGCAACAGTAATTAATTAACAGCATTAATTTATTCAGATTAATGGCATCTAATGCTTGACCTCTTAAAAATTGACTTAAAAATTCGAAGTGCTTAGTTCTAATAATTTCCAATAGTCAGTTGAATGATCCAAACCAGTAATACTGTTAATTTAAGAAAAATTTTTAATAAAGAGTTGTAACTTCACAATTTTCCTCCAATAATTTCAGATAATTCTAATTCTCCATATAATTTGTAAATAATTGGCTAGCACTCATGATTTCTGGTTAAAATTTGCTCCATTCGCTACTAATACGATAGGAAATAATCTCCATTATCCATAATCTTAAGACCCAACAAGACTCCAGGAAAAGATGGTCTTGGGTGCCCATTCCTCAAATGTTGTCCTTTATAACGCATCTTCAATGCATCTTCAACAAATATTTCTGGTATGGAAGAAAGAAATATTACTGGATAACTTGAGCAAAACAATTCTGCTCCTAATTCTCAAGAAAGGGCATACTGCGACAATTATCGAGGAATCAGCCTATTAGACGTCTCAGCAAAAATTTTTGCTTCCCTTTTACTCAACAGACTTATGGAAGTACGAGACAACAGGATGCACCCTAATCAAGCTGGATTCAGACCAGGGCCGGTTGTGCTGACCAGGTATTCACGTTAAGAAGGGTGTTAGAACATCGTTTTAGATATTTTCAACCCACTTACGAGTTTCATCGACTTTGCGGATGCGTTTAATTCAATTGATAGAACGCTTTGGAGGGTGATAGAACGCGATGTTGTTCCACAGAAGATCATTCGACTCATAAAGGGATTTTATGAGCAAACGATGCAGGTCTATGTATATGTATATGGGGAACTGACTCCTTCGAAATAAAAACTGGTATCCATCAAAGCTGCGTCCTTTTCCCCTACAATATCAACTATTCCAGAACATAGTATCACAAATCTCGAATACGCTGAAGATATAGTACTTTTTGCTGACAGCTATGACGAGGTGCAAATAATGTTAACCAATGTATCAACAACTGCAACGAGAACTGGACTCAAAAGCAATGTAAATAAAACGAAAGCTTTTTCGTTTTCGTTTTCGTTTTATGTACAAGAAACTGATAAAATGCCTCTTTTTATAAATTCATTGCAGGTCAAGGAAGTGCCCGATTTTAAATACCTTGGGTCCACTCTAATACCAAATGGTCAGGCAAAAGACGATATTATAGCCTGGATCACGGCAGCTAGAAATACGTTGTTCCGGTTGACGAAACCTCTATGGACTCATCACTATTAAAACGAAAGTCCGCTTCTATAGCTGTCGGAAATAATGTTTTTCCATGCTTAAAATCATAAGTAGGCTTACATCCGATATTTTTGAAGGCAAATTTCTCTTGAGAAATTTGTAAAGAATACTGCCAATTTGTGAAGAAATTATACGTCTAATTATAAATTAAAATCTCTTTACATATTCCTTATAAAAAACGAAAAGGAAACAACGAGAGAGCAGAGTGTGTTTATTCGGTCGGTTTGTAATTTGGTCAGTTTGTTATTTGGTGGGTGAATTTATCGAGTTTATCAGTTTATAAGTCAGTTGATTAGTGAGTTTCTGCAATACGTCCTTCGTATTCAATCGTAATCCTACCTTTCAATTCGTAATAATAATTGATATTATTTTTTATTGATATATTATTTTGCACGTCGTTCTATTGTACTGCTCTCTGGGCAATAATAAAATCTACAACTAGTTGTATATTCCAACTCTAATTCGTGAAAGCGCCGCGAGTGCGCAAGTCACTTCTTTCAAAAATTTTAGTTTTTTTTTCTTCTTTCTGAATTAACAAAACTTTTCAATAGCCGACAATAGCTGCGATCTGCTTGATCTTTCTATATGGCTGCGAGACATGGCCGATGATCATTTCATATCTAAGATTCATTTTATGGATCCGACAAGCGGATAAGATCTCACATCCATCTTCCATGTTTGCATCCATTTTCGCTCAAAGACAATTTGCATTAATAATGCATCACATCGTCTTTGCTGGGTAGGATATGTTCTCCGTCGTTCACCACAAAAGTGATTTATATTTCGTTACTTGCCAAGCCCTTGAAGTACTGAACAACTTGGAGACGTTATCCTTGCAGCCCGTGGAACCAGACGAATCAATAATATTGAAAGCTATTAAAAGAAGAAATATAATGCGGAATTTTTTTCAAAAATCACTTCGCGAAAAAAGAATATATGAATTTTAAATAATGGCTTACTCTTGTAAGACAAAAGTCAAAGCTCTTATTCTTAAAGCAATAAGCAATTACTCGGTTATTTATCCTTCGTTTTTCATATTTAGCACAAATTGAATTTTCTGAGTTTTGTTCAAAATAAATGCCACAAAATATATACCAAAATATTTAATTTTTAAATTTGTAAATATGGGGGATAAAAATGTATTTATCGCTGAAAAGTCACAAAAATGTGGAAGCAAAGGCCATGTGGAAGAAGAATTATCGAATGGATTGCCAAATTAGACTCTCTAATTGGCTTTTTTATATAAATCGATGCAATACTGAAAAATAACAACAACTGGCTCAATTAGGCTTGATTTATTTTTCGCGTCCTAAATCTTCAGAGTCTCGTTTTCTTCTTTCTATTTGGGCAATTATTGAATTCTTAAATTAGATGTCTGAAATTCGTTCAAAAGCTATTCCTCTTTCCATAAATCGGAATAGCCGAGTGGATAGTATTTTAGATTACCGTACTATGTGTTTTGTCGTCGACAGGAGTATCCAGTAAGCTTGTTAAAAAACTCCCTGTCGTAATGTGAATCTTTGGCAATCTGAAAAAATTTCCAACCATACTAGCCAGCGAAGCCAGTCTAACCAAAAATGTGACCTTATTTCCACAGTTATTAGCTTATTTTTCCTTTATTTAAAGTTAGAAAAGTGTAGAACCATTTTCTTCTTCTTATTCTTCGTCTTCTAACAGCTCTCACCATTATTGGTTAGGCTGGCTCCAACGGCTATAAGGGTAAAACGCTTCCAAGCTGCACAGTCTGATACCATCGTCGACAGCAATAGAAGTCATTCCTTTCTTCATGGTCTAAGTCCATATATCGCTGGTCTACCTATACTTTCAAAATCTTTTCTGATTTTGTCCAGGTCTTGATTGGACCACCTCGCTTTTATTGCCACTTATCACTCGGTTTAGCAAGTAACGAAATATGCGACAACTCTTGTGGTGGACGACGGAGAACGTTCTCTAACCAACGAAGACGACGCTCTATGATAACATTATTAATGCAAGTGGTATTTGAATAAAGGTGGACACAATCGTGTGCGATTTTATCCGCTCGACGGACCCATTAAAAAAATGGTTGAACCATTTTGAATTCATTTAAATTTTATGCGCTCATTGGGAGCGAGAAAATGGTTTAATGGTTTTTCTAGTAATCGCGATGTATTCATTGCCTTTATATAATTGGGATCGTATTTATAGAGCGATAGTGATCCTAGCCAGTTTTAATCAGTCATAGTCAGTTTTAGATTTATAAAAAGTTATTTTTACAGTAACAATAAGGAACATTTCAATTTTTATTGCAACAAATTTTTTAATTTACATTTTTTTATTCGCCTTAGGGAACGGCTATTTATGAATTTTTGTCCAGAATATATGAACGAATATGTGATTTCTCATATTTTATCTCAAACCATCTCAATGTCCGCCATTGAAATATAAAGAATTTAAATATTTTTCATGCTCAAGAATGGCATAGCTGCAAAAAATATCGATTCCAATTTCTAAAACTATGGAATCAACTGGACTAAACTGATTTTTTTTCGTGCACCACTCACTCACTCGTTAATAGTATGAAGCGCTTTTGTCAGTCACCTGAGCGTCGAAGCGGATCCTTGTAGTACTTCTCTTATTTGCCGAATATCTTTCAAAAGTGGATTTTATTATTGCTACAGAAATTGTTGATGAGAGTATTTCAAAATGAAGAACTTCCCAAGGACTTCGATTCAGCTCATGTAATATTTATATTTCAGGTCACACAATTCGAGAAAAGCCCTTTCTTTTTATTTTTATGGACACTTTAATTTGGTTCTTCTTGATCAGCATTACTTGTCTTTCTTCTCTCAGTGATATAAAATGGTTATCACCATTCAATCGCGATAATAATATTGCTGCTCTGTGCACGAATCAAAATTATATGCTTATTATGCTGAGGAGGGGCATACCTACGGTATTTACAATTTCATTTTAAAATCCATGTTTTTAAAAACTGCAAAAATTTTAGAATCTGCTGAAACAACTAGTTGAATATCAACTAGTTAAATAGTTGAAATAAAAATAAAAGCATAAATAAATAAAAATTTGCGAAATTTAAATCAAATTTTTAATAAAATATACATAAAAAATATTTAAAATTTAATTTTTACAAAAAATTTTAAAAAATTTTCAATTATTTTTATTTATTTATTTTTTATTTATTTGTTCTTTAAAAATTATTTTTAATCAAATATAGAAGTTGGGGTTGAATAATTAAATGTTAATTTTCGCACCAAATTGTTCACTCACTTGTACTTTTCTCATTTATAATTATGCTTATGGGAAGGCTTCTTAAAATTCGCCGAGAAATTTGTTTCGTTTATAAGAGATTGTTCTATAAACTATTACTACTATATGGATTATTAATTCTCGAATTTGTTATTCGCTATTCATTTGAGATAGAATGGAATTATTTTCTGAATTTGTGAATTATTCGTAATAACTTGAGCTCATTTATTCGGAGAATTCGAACGACTTAGCTTTATTAGATTTATTTATCAATACTAATGACTCCGTTCTATTTTAATGACTCGAATTGGGACAGTGAGCAATCTTTTTTATAACTTATCAAATTATATTGAACTAGAAGAAATTAGTTCAATTAGTTATCATATTCAGCTGGTATTTTTAAAAATTATACTTTTGTGTAATCGCAATCCATTTCATACAAAGCGATAGTGAAGTGGACAATTTTATACATTTATGTAACGTTTTGAGCGATTGGCTCAGTGCTTATTGCTCTCATTTGGGAACGGCAATGCTGGAGTTTTACTTCTGGCGGGAAGCGTGTTCCTTTCCTTGAAAATCCGATGGTGCTGGAAACTCATCTGTACTCCTAACAAGCGACGCAGTGAGTTTAACCGAGAGTGCTAACTGGTCCTTAAAAAAAAAATTCTGCATATCCTTCTTCGGGTATTTATTCTGAATTAGCTTCACTGGCTACTCCAATGAAATCCATTTAATAGAGAATCATTTGAGAAAATACAGATGGATCTCCAGCACCATCCAAATTCTACATACTCAAATTATTTAAATGAAATATTTATCATTGCATATTATCACCATTATGCCTATACGGCAATATACTTACTGTTTTTATAGTTATATAGTCTTTTCCGTCATGATGCATTGTGCTGGATGCAAGTACAAAGATATGTGCCAATACAGTATAGCGCTCTCTTAAAATTTATGCAGTTACTGGGATTCTGTGAAATTAAGAAAATTGTCGACTTTAAATGGCATCGAAATATCGAATATAGACGAGAATTTCAGCTAATGATTACTAGAGCTGCATTTGCATTGGTTAGAGAAATTCATTGCTTCCTAGGTTCCCAGCCAAATTTCCAGTAAATCTGCAAAAAATCAACAGTCTTCATTTTAAAATCAAATTTAGAATTCCTTTCTAATTTCTCTCTGAAATTCTTTTGCAGCATTCATTATGCTGAAGAAAATTGCGCTATTTTCATTTCTTTGGTTTTCTAAATCATTTCTTATCATTTCTTATAAATTGACAAATAAAAAAAGGCTTTTCCATAAAAACTAATTACAGATTTGTCGAAGATCTGACGATATTGGACGCTTTCAGCTGAATCGGCACGCAGATATTTTCAGGATAATCTTTGAAAAAGAGAACAGCAATCGAAAGTGCATATTTCTTTGCTTTAACTGGATTCATTTTTTAATGACTGATTTGCTTCCATCAAAGATCGAACCTATGAGATTTGAAGCACGTATCACTCGGATATCCTATAGTTTGATTATTTTACTTAATGTTTAGTTCATTTTATGAGTGAGAAGAAATCGTAATTAGCTATCGTAAATAAATTTGCTTCAGATACATTTGCGACAATGTTTTGAAATTATATGAGAGTTTATATCAGAGATGCCATGTTGACGAGCCTACCGGGCGACTGCGGCTAATTGCCAAAGTATTCTTATTAGATATTCGTTGCCTTTAAATAAGCAGAAATATTTCAAAAAATTTAACTCGTGATTTGTCTTTTTCATAGACAAACAAGTTATTGCGATTGGATCAGTTAATCTGTTTAACACCTTTCTCTTGGCGATTTCCTTGCAAAAGTGCCTTTAACTGATTTGATATGTTAAAAGTTAAAGGCTTTCGTCCCAATCGTCTAAATTTATATTCCTTACGAAAAGCCAGCCATGGAAAACTGCATATGCAATAAGTAAAATAAAGTTTGAAGTTTTTAAAATAAAATAAAGTTTTCTTTAAAAAATTTTAAAAAACAGAATTGGCAGATTTGTTCGGGTAAATCGGCAGTTCGACTTCTCAGAATGGGAGTGTTTTTTCGCCGTTTTTCCCATACTTGTGCAACAATGGACGAATTTTATACCGAGCAATCGAATGCAGACACGTCGCTCGGCTTTGCATTAACAAATGATACGGCATTCATGAATATTTTAAGGTTTACTTGCATGTGAAATAGCGTCTCATTGATAAAAACATTGTAATATTGAAATATTGCCACAAACGCCAGCAGATCTATCATTTTGGCCATATGCTATTCTGGACCCATTAAATATAAAATTAAAATTGTTTGAGTAAAGATGATTTATAGCACAAACCTAATGAATGCAGTCAGCAGCGACAGTAAACTACTGCAAATTGTGTTTAAAACTCGACCTCTGTTACAACACTTTAGTTTGGCAGCTTTGAAGCTTTACCGACAACTCCAACAACAAACTGCAAGGCTAAATTTTATGTTTAAGAACTAAGTAAACGACTGCACAAAGTTTGTGGCATGTTAATTTAAAAAAATATTAAATCATTTCAGATGCCCGATACATGCAGATACGAATAATTTATTACTTTATATAGAAAATAATACTGATGACATCGCAAACACAACTGATTATGATACGCAGAATAATTTTATGGATGAAGACTGTGGTGAAGCTAACAGTTTAAATAGCGCAGATAATTATCATCTTGAAAATCTCAAGTTTGTTTTTCACAGACCATTAATCATAATAACATAACCATATGCTTCTTAATTTACCATAGAACTGAGAGGCTTTTGTGAATGTGAGGAGGTCTCTCAATAGCATATGTCCAGAACTTTGCTGCAGTTCCATAGTAATTTCAGGTTTTTGGGTATGATTGCATATGCAGCAGTATTAACTGAAATAACACTTTTACTTATTGTAGTCATCAATTCCATAATATTATCCAGTTTATTAATACGAACTTATAAGCATCTTTCAACAGCAACTATCTTGTTCATTTTCAATATTTTACTCTCAAATGTGCTTTTCGTTTCTTCATTATTATTCCTCTTTTCTGAAATGTTTTATAATGATATTATTGCACATTCAATCAACGAAGTAAGCAAAGATTATGTAAAGTTTGAAAATTTCATTAAATACGGGTTAAATCTATGCCTTTACGGAGCAAATGGACCAGTGGTATGTTGTTTCAAGCGAGTGTAAAGCGAGAAAGAATTCTAGTTCCTGTCATCGAAGGGGAATCCGGATGATGGTGTAGAATCCATCTACATTTCATTCTCCACATTACTCTAAAGCGAAAGGGTATTATTCTACCCTTAGTTAGTGATGAGCTAAGCTTATTAAAAATCTCAGTTCCATGACTCAGTTTTTTTTCTGGTTTGAAGTTATTTTTGTATTTGTATTATTACAATGGATATTTTTTTGTATTATTATTTGAAGTTATTTTTGTATTTGTATTATTACAATGGATATTTTTTACAATGGATATGATTCAGGATTCTGAATGGAGAAAAGAAGCACCATTAATTGTCGTCGAAATACTAAATGCTCATTTATTTGCTGATAATTATTTCATAATCCACGTTCTACAAGAAATTTTATATTCAATGGCACAAAATGGCTCATTACTTGGCCTTACCAGTCTTTTACTTCTTGTCCTTGTCAGCCTTTTCTTATGACAAAAAAATTTTAAATTTTTTAAAAATCTTAATTTTTTTAATGAAAATTTTCAAAACATTTGAAAAATATATATGTCCAGATGAGATATTTTCGATATAAATTCTTACTCTTCAACTGAAAAACGGATAGAAGCGGTAAACATCGATCGTTGATTATGTTTATAGCCATGACACTGAGAGGCAAAAATTCGGATCGGACCACATGTGCGACAGAAGCAAGCTTCCTTTAAAAGATTCAGGTGACACTGGCAACCCACCTGTGCCTCTCTCGTCAAATGATCAAGCAATTAGCAGATCTAACCAAAAATGCGAGCGCTAAGCATTTAAATTTATTCATTTCAACTAGGTAAGTAAGAAATATCAAATATAACTTAATTTTCAGGTAGTTATTCAACGATCAATGGTTGGAAAATCTGTGAAACTATCGAAACGCTCAGTCGTTGCCATTTTCACTTCTGTGTGGACAGTTTTGTTTATTTCGCACATAGCTTTTTCCGCGCTTCAGTTCACTGCTATACGAGCAATTGATGATATGTTTGTAGGTTTAACTTCTGGAAAGCAATACATAATTTGTCGTCAAAGGTGAGTACTGAAATATCGTGCATGCGTCTGATTTGATTTGTATATTCGAATAACCTTCGAGCCGCTGTCGACTCATCCAATCTCTTCCTTTCCCGGTAACAGTGTCGCCCAACCGTAATTGGCAATCACTTCTGGTCAAGCTACTTGCTGTTCTCTTAGCGCGAAATTTTTCTACTTGGCGAATTTATTTGACAAGTGCTTTGCCAGCAGCAACAGGATTTTTTAATGAAAAATTTATTTCTGTAGGTGCAAAGAACCAAATCTATGGTACTAGGATAAAATCGAACAAAACTCAATTACTAGAACTATTCAGTAAAATTCGGCATTATTAAAGTCGTAAATCGTAATTTTTCAGAAAATTCGTTTCACAGTATAGAGAAATAGGTAAAAGATGTGATCGTATTTCACCTTTTCATGAATTTGGAGCATATTTATTACGCGGACACGTATTCTTCACTAGTATTTTTCTTATTTTAGCAGTATTTATATTTATCATAACTTCGATTTATCATCGTCGAGTAAAGAAGGCGCACAGTGAATTCAACAAACAATTCAAGTAACAAATAATTCATGTGAAAAAATGTAAAAAATAATATGGAAAAGTATTTTTTAACCCTAATTTAATGCGATATTTCGAAAAATTCGGCTGGATTTGCCGAGATTCACGGTAATGCCATCGTTCTTGTCGGCCGATTGAGACAATCGGTCCATTGTTAACATCGCGTGATGTTCGAGACTCACATGCATATTTTCAAATGACTCTTTGGTTGAGGTGTCTGCCCATTAATAACTGCTGCATTAAATTCGATTATTTTCCAATATCCAGTGATTTGCAACAATATTATTTGCTAAACACTTCACTAGCATTACTTTAAGGCAAAATGGCTGGCGAAAAATTTTTTCAGCGAACGAGCGCCACATCGCCGTCGCGAAATGCTTTTTAATACACTTTTGCTGTCAATATGCGCGTACTTTATATCGGTTACCGGACAAACATTTATTGAAGTAGCAATTTTTTGGGTTCAAGATCGAAACTCTATAGCAGATTTAGCTCAGTGGTTTCAGTTAGCTCGTATCATCGCATTTATTGACCCACTTCTGAATCCAGTATTGGTTACCATAAGAACACCGCCACTTAGACGAATGGTAATTCATTCATTCTCCTAAATAATGAAACTGAATTGCTATCAAATTTTTTCAATGCAATAGAATTTTTTAGAATTATTTAGTTTGATCAAATACAGATGAAATTTGCACCATTTGTAGTAATTTCGGAGTAATAAAATCTTTTAACAAACCATTCTTAATTTTGCTGGCTTCAGCGATTGCTAAGTGAGAGCTGTTCGCCTGGAAGGACTTTTCTGATCTAGGAAAAAATAGGAAGAATATATTTTTTCTTATTTTGTTAATATTATAATAATTTCTATTTTATAATTTGAATACGATTTTATATTGTTTTTCTCATTTTTACAATTCAAATTCAAATAAAATAAAAATGGTTTTCCAGAGATAATAAATACGACGAGTAATGAGAAATATGTTGGCTAATTTGTAAGGAATTATTACTACAAAAATTCAAATAAAAATTAATATTGGAACCGAAATTAAGACAAAATCCAGATAAAATAATTTAATTTTTCAATAGATGAGGCGATATTTAAATTATATAGCCACCGTTGTTGTATATTTCTGTTGTTCGTGGAAACGCCATCTCAGTGGTCATGGAAGACGACCAAAACCGAAAATTTCTTTGCCTGCGAATACTGTAGACTCACCGAGCAGCAGCAAAATCACAGTGAATATGGACGAATTATTCACAAAGGCTAGTTTAAGTAATAAATTCAAATAGCAATTTTTCAACCCATAAACCTTTGCTATCAAATCTTTACTACCAAAAAAACTGTGTCTTCAAAAACTGTTAGAATGGAAAAAAACAATTATTGATAAACGATTAAAAAGCTTAGAAATATTGTTTGTCAATTGAAACTTTTAAAGGAAGCTAGAATAGGCACAAATTTTTTTTACAACAATATTTCTTCTTCAAGCTACTGCGTGATTCCCATTGGCCATAGGCATATTTACTTGCATTTTGAATCGCTTAAAAAGTCTCTGGCTTCATCTGGGTTTCCTTTAAATGACAAGGGTTGGTCTCGTCAGGAGAAGACTTGATAAAATTTGTTTTAATGATGATAAGATGAATTTTAGTTTTCTTTTGCCAAATCACTATTACGGACATCTTGGAGTAAGCGAAGTGCGGGATTATCGAATTCGAATAATTCAGTTGTTTGATTCTTGTTTCAGTGATAACTGTTCTATAATGATTAATTATTGTTCATCAATATTTACAGATAAGTTAATAAAAAAACCGTCGAATACTTCGCTGAACCATTGCAAATCTTTTTAAAAAGAATTAAAAAAATTCAAAATTTCTTTAAATTGAATAGTGTAAAGCGGTCGTTTTCATTTCATCTGTGCAACTGATCAAAATCGAACAAAGTTTCAATAATGTATAATTCTTATTTATTTTTTTCTATAAATGCTAGCATTAAATATTTCATTGCAGTAAAACCAGTAAGTCAGTGGGAAATGTTCTATGTGGGAGAAACGGATCCAACCTGCATTTTTAATGACGTATTCGTCAACGGGCACGGACCTAACCTATAATGTCCGAACCCCGTTGAAGCAATGCATCCTATTTCACTATCATTGTAACCAGTATTAATATTTTATAATTGTTGCTAATTTTGGCATTTATTCTATGATCTAATGAAAATCAGTTTTCATCGCATGCAAAATCGTTTTTTGGATTTATCTGTTTAGAGAATATAACAAAAAATTTGGTGGATGTGATAATCGTTATTTTAAATATTCAGTTATTTTAAAGAACCAAAAAACTTTGTGCTTTCGATCATATTAGAGGTGCAACAATAGATACTTTGAGTGAAAATTACAGGATTCAATCAAATAATCAAATGACAATACTTCCATATATTGATATAAGTGACAGTGACAGCTATACAGAAACTAGAGATCGATTTGATGATACGCGAGATTTCGCATGCACGAGTTTGCTTCTTCTCTTAATGACCGCGTATTCTACGATAATCCGAGATGATATTACGCTGATGATGTAGTCATATTTGGTGGCCGTTATGACAATAGTGCAAATAATGTTAGATAGCTGCAGCGGAATCGGACTCAGGATCAATATAAAGAAAACGCAGATCTTTTCGAAGATCATTATAAACTGATAAAAAACCTCTTTTTATAAACTCATTGATTGAGGAAGTGCTTGATTTCAACCGTTGCATGGATATATCTAATACCGAATGGCCAAGCAAAAAACGAAATTACAACCCAGATGACGGTAGAACTGCGTTCTTCTCGTTAACGTTTTTATGGAGTTATCACCATAAAAACGACAGTCCGAATCCATGTAGCTTCAATTCGCTCTATCTTGCTATATGGCTGCGAAATATGGCCAATGAGAATGGAGGATATTAAGCAATAATCTGCCTTTGACCACTTATCTCCAAGGTATTTTACGAGTTCCCCAAGTGGATAAAATCTTACATGACTGCACCCACCTTCGTTCAAATACCACTTGTACCACTTGCATTAACAGTGTCATCACAGAACATTGTCTTCGCTGGCCGTGTCCACCACAAAAGTTGAAATATATTTGCTGCGATGAGCGTCAAAAGCAAAGAGAGCCAATCAAGACTAATACAGGGTGGGAAGATTTTGAGTGGAAAAAGAAATGGCTTCTATTAGTATGAGTGACGGTATCGGACTGAACAGCTTAGAGAAGTTATTGAAGTTATCTTGTAGCTAGTGGAGCCAGCCGATTCAGTAATAGTGTTGTTAGAAGATATTTATTGTACATTATCAGAAACCAAAAAATTTCACCTATTGTTCATTTATTTCTTCGACTTGCTCAGTAATTCTTTTTAAATAGTTTTTTGTAAGCAAAGAAAATAATTAACCATGCATCTATCTCCTCATCCTCAACCTACGGTCTTCTACCAGAAGCCTGGAAGGTTAAAAGTTATGCTCAATATCTTAGCTAATCCTAGTAGTGCTCTCTTCTGGATAGGGATTCCTGATATTGTTCCTGGAGTCTGCTGAAGCCACTTTTCTAGTTGAGGAGTCACAATTCCTTGCGCTCTTACTATCACTTTGACCTTCATTTGCCACATCGTTTATGGTTTCTCTTTTATCCCCTGGTATTTTTCTAGCTTCGCATATTCCTTCTTCCTGATCACCGTTACTTATTCTTCTTCTTCTAACAGTTACTAGCTAGGCTGGCTCTGCTGGCTACGGCTAAGACATTTCCAAGCTGCTCAGTCCGACGCCATCGCTGGTAATAGAAGCTATTCTTTTTTCCATCGTCTAAGTCCATATAACGCTGGTCTCCCTATACGTTCGAAATCTTTCCTGACTGTATCAATTCAGATCTTCATTGGCCCACCTCACTTTTGATGCAACCATCACAGGGTTTTAGTAGCGAAATATGCGTTAAATCTTGTGATGGACAACGGAGAATGTCCTAACCAGCGAAGGCGACACTCGCTCTGTGATAATATTATTAATACAGGTGGTATTTGAGCGATGATGGATATAGTCATGTGCGATTTTATCTGCTCAGCAATGTACCTTAGAGATGAGTGGTCAAAGGCTAATAGTTTCTTAATATCTTCCACTCTCATTGACCATGTTTCGCAGCCATATAGCAAGATCGAACGAATTGCAGCGGATTTATGGACCGGATTTTCCTCTTTATGGAAATTTCGCGACGATTCCATAAAGGTTTCATCAACCGGAAAAACATAACTTCAACTGTCGTTATCCAGGTTGCAATTTCATTCTTTGCCTGGCCATTTAGGATTAGAGTGGATCCAAGGTATTTAAAGTCCAGCACTTCCTCAACCGGCAAAAATAGGCACTAAAAAACTGTGCTATTTTATTTGCAAAATAGGGTTTTGGAAAAAAAACCTTTCAGTTTGCTAATTTTCGTTAAATGGAATGCATTCGGCTGTTCGTAAAGTTAGCAGTCTTCATAAGCCGACGGTGAAATATATTTTAATATCCTAAAGCAGTAATAAATGGTAATATTTCTAAAAGAATGTGGGATTCGCGGCTTCATATAAAGCAAAGAGATAAAAAATTAACAATTTCTTTGGCAATTTTAATCGCACAAATAATTTATCGCACTTATTGCTTATGCCAAGAAAAACAGACGAATCGAATTAATAGATTCCAAGTAGCGATCTTTTCCTGGTGATCAAACAGACCAAAGCATGCTCCCCTAATTTAACGATAAGAATGGTTTCGGGGCCTCCGCAAATATTCCGCATAGTTATTCCGCCTAATTACTAGAACTGACCGCCACTGCAGAAAGCACGTCCATACGTCCAGGTCATTAGCATCATTTTTCTATTGAAACTTCAGCGCTTCTTTTGAACCGCGAATGCATGTACCAACTGAATTGCCACCAGCCACCATTATCAATTTGTATTCGGGTATTATCAGCAATCGTCGATGGCAGAAGTTAAATATTTTCATATTTCTCCATTATGCTTCTTGTATTTTATATAAAATTCCAGAAAGTGACCGAAACACTCACCAGAGAGCCCGTGGCAGAAATTAAATTAAAAATTAAACAGGTCTTATACTTAACCGCTTAAAAAACCCGCAACTGTACTGATAGCCAGCGTGCGTCCAGATTTTCGTTAACGCTATTAAAACGATAGTGAGCTGTTATTTTTAAGGAAATTCTTAAAACGATTTTTTTATATCGGTATTTTTGTACTCCATTTTTTCCATTTTTTTTACGAATCGGATTTAAAAATCAATAGGTGACAATCCATATTCATAGGTCAGAACCAGAGGATTAAAGGTATTGGGGAGGTTTTTGATGAGTTAAGCTCAATCAGAAGATTAAAAAGCTTGACGGGTGTTGGTTAATATTATGAAATATTTGCCAGTGTCTCACTTATTTTAGCTCTTACAAGTAAATTATATAAGGTGGGATTATTTATTTAATAATTTATGTTTCAGTTTCGCGGTATTCTCCGTTTTCTATATCTTCCTATATTAATATTCTCTACTTTATTTTTATTCTGTATTTCTGTATTCTGTATTTTTTATCTGTGTGTATTCTATATTTTTTTATTCGGATTTTTCTGTATTCTCTACATAAGTTTTGTTTCTAAATTCTTTATTATCTTTACCTATAGCATTCTTCTTCTTCTGATAGCCCTCACCATTACTAGTTAAGCTCGCTATAGGGCCAAGACGTCTCCAAGTTGCTCGATCTGATGAATCGTTAATACTATTAAAAGTCATTCCTTTTTCCATCGTCTAAGTCCATGTATCGCTTGTCCACCTATGCGTTCAAATCTTTTCTAACTGTAGCAGTCCAGGCCTTAAATGGTCCTCCTCGCTTTTGACTCCTCCATCCATCATAAAATTTAGGAAGTAGCGAAGTATGTATCAACTCATACGATGGATGATGAAGAACCTGGCCAGCGGGGGCGACGATCCATCATTTTACAAGATTTCTTTTTATTTTTTCATTTCTTTATCATTCGTATGTAGGTTATTAGTATGTAGGTTACCTGTTTATAAGATTCACCCTAAAGTTCATTATTTTTTGTCTAACAACTAATCGTTTAAAAATAAGTGATGCTGGTGACCCACCTACCGCTAATCGACTCTCTGACAATGATTTCTTACTGGATCTAACATGAAATAACGATCCCTAGTGCCGCTTAGCTTATTTTCTGGTATCAAGATTCTGTTGGTGTCAAGATTTGACTGAAAGATACTGTGAGGTGAAGTCCCTGGACCAAAAGCCGAAAGAGTTGTCGCCAGTAGTAGGTGGAACCGGCAGAAAACACATAATATGGTATAAACCAGCCTATCGTGGAATTTTCATTTGGAGAGTTAGATAAATTCAGCCATTTTTCCTTAATTTAGAAGCTCAGTGATATATTCATCAAAATGTTCACTAAAATCAACATATTCTTACAAGTGCGCCTAACTTATAGAAATGAAAATAAAAAAACAATCTCTGATTCTGTTTTCATGCGCGAATGCATCAGAAAGTACTTGTGACGAATGGGCAAATGTTAGTGAGCTGTGAATAACAAGATCATGGATGTTGGCAGTCAGTTGATAGCCATCTATACTATATCTAAATACGTAAATTTTCTTGCTTCAGATCTTGGGTAGATGTTGACCCTAGCTGAGAGCAAAATTATTGGCCGTATTGTTATGTAGTCTTGGACGAAATGATACAGATTGTCCTGAGAAGCTCGATCATCAGGTTTGAAAGGTTTGAAAGCCTGAACTGGATAGTCTACTCTGGTTTTAAAGGAATTCATCAAGACTGTCAGCGTATATTCTTCTATTCTAGATGACTTTGAAAAAATTATTATATATAGAGCTTAAATTATTCAACAAATTTCTTTCGAAAAGTGACGTAGTCGAACGAGCCTAGAATGCTGAAAGCATAGGGCGTAGTATTACATGCATGTGGTTGGCAAATATAGTTTCAGGGTTCGATGCCTTAATGAGCGTTTTGCTGAAGGTTTTGGACCAATACATACTTTCAAAATGGGAGAGTTTATCATGGAACTTTCACTTTCGCAACTAACAACATCCAAATATATTGATATATTTGGTCATTTGGAACGTTTCCAACTAGAAAGCCGTTTTTCGACATCTCAGAGGCAGTTTGTTCCCAATTAAAAGCTTATTTCCAGAAAAGATACCACTTGAGAATGGGCTAGTTTTCGGAATAAACAACAAATTGTTCGAAGAGAGCCGGCAAGTTGGAAGATTCCAGCCTTCTTCAAAGCCGTAATGTGGCCTGATTACAGAAACAGCAGCTGGAGTAAGCGTTAGTCAAAAATTATTTTGCTTTCTTCGTAAAGCAATCACAACTCATGACCAATAAAATGATCTGAGATAAAGATAGGATATTTTCCGGAGCTCTCGATTGGCTTTGGTTGTGATAAAGATTAAACTTAACGTCTTCTTGACATTGCATTTCACTTTCAAAGAATTACTATAAGAAAAGAATTGATTCCGAAGATAGATCATTGTATAATTCCTGTCTGAGCAGTCAGCAAACTGGATATCTCTTAAAGATTTTCTCCTTTCCGCTAAATAACCTTCTGCCAGTACAGGATCGATTTCGGTGAGGGTAAAACAATTTATATCTTTAAATCGTAAAAAAAGCTTTATTATAATATATTTCTTTATAATTTATGTTAAATTCGATGTAAAAATTGGGTTAAATTATTTTTCAACAATTTGCTTCAGCTTTTTTTTCAATTTTTCTTCTTTTTATGTATCATCGCATAAAATTTTTTAAAATTTGTATGGAAATTATTGAATGGCCCAGTGGGTTTTTGCTCCATTAGGAGCGCTGATGCTGAGGTTCGATTCCCTGCAGGAAACCTGTACAAAAATCTGGGTGGTGCACCTGTATTTCTATCACCAAAGGACTCCCTGGCATATTGCTCATTGCGACTAGCCAGTGAAGCGAATTTAACAGTAATGGTGAGGACTCTTAAAAAAAAATTTATATGAAAATTATTGAATCCGTCAATCAAATTAAATTTTATTGCTTTAATTACGGTCCAGAATATTCACTTATGAACCTTTCTGAATTATATTCATATAATTTCTCTCTATTTTTCGGTTACCGAACAGTGTGGGAAAATACGAATTAAAAAGTGAACTATTTGCATTTTGTTGCTATTAGTCGAACCATATTCTTGTTTTTCCATAATTGTTTTTTTCCATAATTGTTTTTCTTGTTTTTTTTTTTCTAATTTATCGAATAGAATCCAAGTGATATTTGTTTCCCATTTATACTTCTTTCCCCAAGTTACTTTTTTGGCGAAGGGTATAATTGAGAATAATCAATGGAATTAGCCAAACCAAAAATGATAAGTATTGTAAAAAGATGATGCCATACTTTCTTCGTTGTATATATAAGATACCTGGTCCTTATTGTATTGATTCTATTATTCAGCAGTCGAAGCATCAATTTAAAGATAAAGATGTTTTCGTTGTAATGGAAGTGATTTAAAAGTAACTAAAGAAAATTTATTACTTTCAGGATTTTGCATTCACTATTCAAAAAAAAGAAATTTGATTGTTCAGTGCAGTAAGCGAAATTTCATATTATGGATAGTGAAGTTGTAAAAGCATTTAATGCCGAGGTTAGTCATTTTCTCTTAATTTCTGTTAATTTTCTGTTAATATTTCTTCATAATTTCTTCATATACAGTTCTGAGATATGAAAAATAATTGGCTGAGTGATTTAGTGGCAAGATTCCACCTAGATTCGAGAAGGTTTGCTTCAAATCTGGTTGATGCACCATGCTTTGTCGGGTGATAATATCATTGAGGAGCTAAAGCCAGCGACATTGTTCAGTGGTGCATAGCGCTGGTTGGGATCCTACTTCTGTTAGGAATAATGTCTTTTCTTCAAAAATCCAAGTAATGTTGGCGAATTGTCTGTATTTTTATCGTCAAGTGACAAAATCTGTCTGGTCAAATAACAGAGTGAACTTAACTAGCAACGCAATCAGCCTTTTTTAAAAAAATTGAATATTTAAAGCTTCCATTTAAGTAATTTCCTTAAAAAATCCATTTATCTTGATTCTTCAGCTTGTTTCTTTGTATGAACTTAGACCACCAATCAGTAAAAAGAAAATTGTGGACATAACAAAAGCAGCACTTAAAGCCATAAAATATTATAAACATGTTGTGTTTGGCATTGAAAAATTTTTGTCCAAGGTTAGCTCTTTCATTTTGCCTCTTTATTAAATTGGAAGTCATGGTGCTGCTTATATAAAATAACTTTTTTAATTGGTTCTATAATTTCAACGTAGAATCTAGAGGTGACAACAATTCATAAATGACATAATGCTAAGAGAATAGGAGAGAATAAGAATGGTAACAAAAAAGAATGATAAAAATGATAATAAAAGATAAAGCAAGATAGTTACTTAGATAATTTGAGGTAATTGAATGGTTGAATACCAAATAATAATAGAACAATTATATGCAAATCTAGTCAAAAAAAAGTGGAATGTATGAAATGTTCCTGCTGCTTTTACGATATATTGCTAAAAAAATGAAAAAATTGTTTGGAAATTAAAGGAGAAAGAAAAGTAAAAGTAAAAGAAAAAGAAATATTTCTTGGTAACTTGGGCAGTGGGCGAAAATGTTTTCTTTATTCCTTTCCTTTTTTTTTCTCTGTGGTCTTTCAGCAGTTAAGTTGAGAGGTCCTTTTTAAAGCATCGTTTACTTTTAAATGGTATAAAATCTCGTTTTTGCGAGTTTCAATTAATTTGTTCAATATTTTATTAAAAGAGACTTTTCATAATTTCATATTTTTTAGTGCAAACCTGAATATAAGATACCTGGTCTTTATTGTATTGATTCTATTATTCGGCAGTCGAAGCATCAATTTAAAGATAAAGATGTTTTCGCACCACGATTCGCCACAAATATGCATATGACATTAATAAATCTCCTTTGTTGCAAGAATGATGAAAAAGTTCGTTCGTTGTTGTTCATCTATAAATTTTTTTCTTGCTTGTAATCGAGATACAGTGAATTGAATTGAATCTAAAATAGCGGTACATTGATATTTATATACGAGTTTCATATTAGATTTTGCATCTTGATCTTTTATTTTCAGTTGAAAGTTGTTCGCGTTCTAAATTTATGGAAATGCCATGGGATTTACGATGAAGCTCGTGTCTCTCCCTGGCTTACTTATTGTCATAATCATCATGGTTTAGGTTTGTTTTTATTTAGACTTGCATACTTTTTTATGAAAGTTACTTTACTCATTTGGCAAATTTAATTAGGAAAATTTTAGAAGTAAACTTCAAATTTTTGAATTAACTGGAGTTAATTTACAGAAACCGATTATATGCAAGTGGAAAAATCGGTCAAAGGAGATCAAGCGGACTTATCAATTTATCATAGAGGGCATGGAAATATTGAAAAAAAGAAGGGTGAGCCACACACGCCTCCTTTAAAGGTGAATTTCAGAAACAGAAAGGTAAAAGTGATTGGATATCAATTTTAGCTGATATTAACACAGCAAATTTGCAGCAAAATCGTGAAAATACACCGGTGATACCCTTTCGCGAGCCGAGTGACGAATCAGTTGAAGGTGGTGTTAGCGAACGTGAGACATTAGCAATGCTAACAGGGATGGGATTAGATTTAGGTGGAATGTTCAGTATGGACCATGGATTATTACAAAAAGTTCACAAAATAGTCAACGACAAGCTTGTTGAGCGACGTGAAATCGATTCTAGAAGACAAGGGAATATAAAGGTTGTCTGATATGATTGTTTTAAAATGCGTTTTTTGTGGATATTGTGCATTTCGCGAGAAAATTAGAAAAATTTATTAAATCTAATTCTTCAAAATAAAAAATAAATAATTCTAATTGGAACGAATATATTCTTGTGCAAGTCTTTTCAGAATTTATTGTCCAAGGAATTCGATTATAGCGATGAAGACGAAAGCGAAGATGATGAAAACAGTCGTAAATTGCAAGTTGAAACAAAGCCTGTTGAATTTACAAAACAACAAATCATTGGGTTTTTTTTGACATTTTTCTGACATTTTTACTAATTGATTAACTTTTTTTGTATTTGTTGTTTTTTCTATTTATTTCGGATTATTATTAAATCTTCAGGATGGCAGAAGCAGTTTTACGTGAGGCTGATACCAAAGAAGAAATACAACGTATGCATAGTGAGCGTCTTACTGCTTTAAGCCAAGCTGCTGCTCGTGTACAGGCGTCAAAGCAAAGCGTCACTGCATTAAATGCGATAGCAAATCCAGTAACAAATCCTGCTACAGCAATTCCAATTAATATTCCTCTTAATCCAGCTCCAGAAGTATCCAATTTGATAAATACTACTTCTATACCGATTCCGCCACCTATTGTGCAACCACAGTTAATTCCTTCTTCTATGGCAACTCAATCATTGGTAATATTTCCATGTTTTTCGTTGCCATTCATTTAAAATGCTTCTTATTCTTTAATTTTATTATAAAAGAATATTTTTTAAAGAAAATTTCAATAAATTAATGAATAACTTATTTTTCCTTACAAATTCAAATTATAAATTTAGTTTTTGATGAAGTTTATTTCGTTTTAGCTTACAAATACTTCACAGTCTCAAATGCCACCTTTCACTCCCAATATTCCACCACCAAATTTTATGAATATTCTATCTACAAATCAGTCGAATATTCCTCCTCAAACCAGTGGTCGAGACATGGTTTAGTTTTTTTTATTATTGTTTTCCTCGTTTTTATCGATATTTGCTTTTCAAATTTGCTTTTATGCGAAATTATTTCTTAATATTTTGCTAATGTTAAGAATTGATAAAAATACTTTTCATCATTGTTTAAGGATGACAGATATGAAATGGCTAATGATCGTGATGACCGTGATCATAGAGATCGGTCCAGAGATCATCGTGATAATCGAAGGAGAGATCGATCAAGGTATTCAGTTGTTCAATTATTCATTTTTTAAGCCTTTCAAACTTAATTTTTCTTTCGAATTATGAAAGCTTAACAAGCTTAACTTTTTTTATAGAGAGAGAGATAGAGATAGAAGCGATAGTAGGAATTATATTGATGGTCGAGCATCAAAACGAATTCGTCGTAGCCGCTCACGAGATCGCAATTATAGTGAAATGTATCATGATCGTCGTAGTGGTAGTGAAGGACGGAAGGATTCCGCGCGGAATCGAGATAAAGACAGGGATAATTCTTCGGTAAAAAATAATTGTTTAAACTTTTATTGCATGACGCGATTACTTTAGGGATTTTTGACAATTTTTTACTTCCTGTCATGCTACATGCTTTTTTTAAAATTTCGGTCTAATTATATTCACGATCTTCAAATATTTATTAATTTTAGTATCGCGATATGGAACGCCATCGTCGCAAAATGGGTCTTCCTTGGCCTCCCAAAGAAGGACATGTATTAAGTATATCTTTTTTCTCCTGCATCACGCATTTTTTTCTTTTTTTTTTTATTTTATTTTATTTTTGGTATTGGTAGCTTTATTGATTTCTTTCAAAGTTTTCGGGTTTGAAAAGGTTAAATTTATTATGGAATTGAATTATTTCATTTCATTTTTATTGATTTGTTTTAGTTGCTTCATGCACTCTTTGGTTTGGTCGTATTCCACACAACTGTTCTGAAGAGGATATCCGTTTATCGGTAGCAGAGGCCGGCGAACCATCGCGGATTAGTATCATCCACTCACGAGCATGTGCATATGTTACAATGAAAGATCGCAAAGCTGCTTTTCGTGTCATGGACCGAATGCAAAAAAATATTCAAGTGGCTAAAAAAAATGTTAAGGTATTTTATTTACAATATTAAATGTGTTAAATTTCGTTTATAGCAAACGATAGTAAAAGCTGAAATAATCCTTTACATACTAATCCTACTTATAATTAAGTAGTTTTTAGTTAAACTGGGGTACTGGTCAGGGTTTGAAAGGTGAGAAATATATGGATTATTGGGATTCAAACAAAGGTTATTCACTGATTCCCTACAATAAACTTCCGGATGATCTAGAGCCACTCTTGGAAGGTGGTCATTTGGATGTGGAAACGTTACCATCGCATCTTAGAAGTATGTCTTTTTAGATATTTCCATTTTCTTTTGTATTTCCAAAAGTATCTTCAGATTAAAAAATTTCAGGCTTATATGATGAGCATGGTTTAAAAGGCAAAAATAGAGAAGAAATTAAAATATCTGGCACTGGAACAAATATGCATCTACCTCCAACATTACCTCCATTTCCCTTTTCTTGTTAGTTATTTAGTATATATTTTTTTTGAATATTTTATCCC
The DNA here is from genome assembly GCA_900625125.1 of Dracunculus medinensis. Taxonomy (NCBI): domain Eukaryota; kingdom Metazoa; phylum Nematoda; class Chromadorea; order Rhabditida; family Dracunculidae; genus Dracunculus; species Dracunculus medinensis. The sequence continues at coordinate 277,713 of UYYG01000012.1, read as the reverse complement.
ATATTGAATATATTGATTATTACAAGTTTGAACCAGATTTTTATAATTTCAGTGAATCAAGCAACACCTCTCGGAGGTGCTCCACCATTTTTTCCGCCTGGCGTTTTGCCTCTTCCCGGTACTTTTCCGTCATTACCTCTCATTGACAATTCTGCTATGCATATTCCACCAAAAGAGGGTCAGACGTCACAGACCGGTGCATTAACCACACGCAATCCTTCCGTTTCTCAACAACAATTAAGTTTTATCTTTAATCGAAATTAATTTTAGTAGAACAGAATTATTATAAAAAAGATCAGCTGGTGCTGGACCAGCATTTATAACTATAACTATATCCTCTGACAAAAGTCAGTAGAACCAGCTCACCCAATGGGTGCTGCTAAAAGAGGAAGGTGTTTCAAGCTCAACAGAAAATTTTACAATCGTTTTTTATAATTAAAAAATGTATACTTTTCCAGATGGTGCCGTTGGCTGGGACACCAAGCAATACTCGACAAAGAGTTCCCAGTTATGATCCAATTGGTCTGTGAATTTCCCTTTTTTTTCTTTCAATCTAACATTACTTGTTGCTTTTTTAAATTTCTTTTGTTATTTCTAGATGTTTCAAGTTCAGGCCATTTTATGCCTACAAATTTCGGTAATCAACTTCCACCTCGTTTTCCCGGTAATCGCGGTGGATATATGAATGCACCTTTTAATATGCGAGGTCCTCGTCCCGATATGGCATTAAGGTTAATTTTGATAATTTTTTACCGGATGAACCATTGAAAAACGTCATTTACAAGGTGTTTTTTTCGCATAATATGCATTTCTTAATCTAAAAGAAAAATATAGCATGTTTTTGCACTACTTTTGCAGGCAATGTTATATTTCGAACATATTGTAAAATTTTTTTTAAATATTTTTTTAAAAATATTTTTAAATATTTATCTCTTACAAAATATTTCTTTTTTCTTTTTAAAATTTTTCTAATCTCTCATTCTTTTTTATAACAAACCTTTTATAGCAAGTAGCTTTTCCAGCCTTTCCAAAGTAATGGTTTGTACTTTATATTTCAACATCTTTTATTTTATGATTTTAGAGGCAATTTGCGTGCAAGGTTTCCGCCAATGAATAAATTTCCAGTTAGTTTTATTTTCGAATTTGAATTATTTGAATTATTGAATCGAAATTTTGAATTTGAAAGTTTAATTGTAAAGTTTAAGAGATGGGCTTTATTTAATTGTTCTCAAACTTTAATACATAAATAAAATCTTTTTAAATGCGGATGAAAATTTTCTTTTTCTCATGTTTCTAAATATTCGACTGTTTGCTTTATATGCGATTTTTCTATAATAATTTTCTCTTTTTCATGCCGCGAATATGAGACATCCTAGCGTACCAAATATTGGTCGCCCAGTTCCACGAATGAGTCGTCCATTCTTGCACAATCCACTTTTTCAGACAAATGCCAGTGGTAGTCGAGGTTTTCCAATCCTTTTAGTAAAAATGATTAGGAATTTTAATTGATTTTTTTATTTTAATTTTGATTAATTTAATTGATTTAATTGAATTAAATTTAGTTGATAAATTTACATAAATTTAAATTATTTAAATTACTTGATACGTTTATCAATTTTATTATAAATTTTCAAACACTTAAAAAAAGCTTCTACTTTTATATCGAATTAAAAAAGTTAAGGGAAATTAATTAAAAAAGAGGAAGATTCCTCGAATTTGTTGAATTTTTATTAACAGCAAATTTTTGTTTTTATTTTTTCTTTTAATATATGAGGTTTCCGTCCTGATTCTTCTTTATGTAAATTTTTGTATTTTTGAATTCTTAATTTAGGGCAGAATTTTTCGTCAAAAGTAGTTGATGATTCAATAAATGAACCAGTTACATCTACCACACATGATGATGACACAGTTAGTGAATTTAATTCCACAGTTCAGGCTGCCGATAATAACAAATTCGATGTAAAATTTTTTTTTGCCATTACGATCATTATTTAAGGCATACATAGGCGAAGAAACTGGATTAAATTTTTTCTTCTTTAACTTTCTCGAATAGTTGTTTTATGAGGTGTTACTGAATTTTAAAAATTAAATATTTTAACAAATATGAAATTTAAATTTTCAGACTTCAGCTGGTCAAGAAGATCGGAAGATGGAATATGATGTGAGTTATGCGCAAAAGACTAAGTGACCATTGATGCTCGTCGATTTGTTGTCAGCTGTTTATCTGTTAATATTCCGACTAAGTTTTCGCTGAATTTTCTCTGATACAGTATTGTGATCAAGTTTTTTAAAAATGTTTTCATGAAAGTTCTTAATACGTTTTATATTATTTCCGGGTACGCCCAATTTTGTTCATATGTGAAAATTTTTTTTAATTAATTGGTCCATGTTTATTTTTTTTGGCGGTACATTGGCCATAATTGCGTTCTAATGAATTTTTAATGAAGTTGTCCATAAGTTATTTTGGATTGAAACGCTTTCTTTCAATTAAATTAAATTAAATTGTGAGCTATTAATCATTGTAAAGGATTTCCATATTATTATTTGACATGTATTTTTCAAAATTGTTGAAAAGGTATTCAATTTTGCATTTTTTTTTAGCTATTTCTTATTTTCCTGAAGGTCTCGTTGAATTACTTGTTAATGAGGGAATTTGCCCAGAATTATTCAACTCGTTACAGATTGCATTTTAATATTTATTTAAGAAAAATAATAAAGAATAATAGTGATTGTGAAAAATGTCATTTGGTTTAGGGTAGGTATATAACGAAAAGATTCGGGCAGTTTGGTATCTTTAAATTTCTTGTTGGGCTATGAGAATTATCGGTGGATACTAATATTATATCAATGCAAATGTTACTTTAAAAAAAAAGTATGTTTGAAGACAATGAAGATTTTAATCATTATTGCTTATGTTTATCGGATCTAAAGTGAATTTAATGGGTCTGTGTTTTGTGGTTTAATAATAATAATTAATAATATTAATAACAAATAATAATGATAATGGTAGTGTTAATAAACAATTATTTTTATTAATGATATAATAATAAAATAGTAATGATAGAGTATTATTTAATGTTAGTAGTAATAATATTAATTAATGATAATAATAATTAATAATAAGAATAACGATAATTCTTTCTATTATGTCTGTGTGAATTTTATCATCGATGAATTTTTCCTGTTTAATTAAAACCCCTGCAAAAACGAAAGTGGTTCCTAAATATTTTTAGAATTATTTCACTAACTAATAATTGATAATAACAATAATAATAAAATAATAGTAATTAATAAAAATAAATAATGATGATCAGAAACGTAAATAAATTATAAATAGTAATAAAAATTATAATAAACAATAATAAAAATTAATAATAATAATATAACAACAATAATAATTTAATAACAATAAATAATAATAAATAATATTTATAAAAAAAGTGCTAAAACTAAATTGAGGATAAGTCTGTGTTAAATATAATGTCATGGCTTTTCAATTCCACTTATTTTTAGCAGCCAATTTCGGAGAAATGCATCAGTGGGGCGATTCACTTAAACGGCTAATTATGTAAAATTCAGGAAGTTATTTGGGATTATGATTAGAACAATCCTCAACCCTAATTGAACGAATATATCTTTCGACTATTTTGCCCATTCACATTTTGCTAATGAATATGGTAACAAAAACGACAATAAATATTGCAAGTTGAAGTCGAGTTTTGCGGGAATTTTTTATAAATTCCAATAATTAATGGATAATAAAAATAAAAGAATCGTTAGAAAAAAATAATTTTTAGCGGTGAAATGTGGTATAAATCAGCAAAATGAACTGTGAGGAATTCGAAATTTTATAAATTTACAAAATAAATTTGATTTAAAGTCACAATTGTAGATGATGAATTTCGAATATTCAATTTTTTTCTGATTTAAATATTTCGAAAAATAAATCATTCAATTGCCATCGTGCAATGGCCCATTTATAAAAATTTATTTCAAAAAATGTCAAATTTTTTCAGAAAAGTCAATTTTTAACCGAAAATTTATCATAAAATATAAGAGGCAAGTAGAGCGGAAGAGCTAAAAAAACAGCTGAAAGCCAATTATCTCTTCATTTGGCTCATTAAACTACTATTCCGCACCATTAGCAAAAGTTTAACAACGATATTTTAAACCATCATTCTCAGCTAAAAACAGGCAAGCGGTTAAGCGATTACTGTACTGAAAGGCACTGTTCGGTGGCACCGAACGTATTTGTAAAAACTCCGCTGCCCACCTTTACTTTACTGCTTCCCCTACAGAAATTCCTACCAGTTGTAGCTGGAGCGAATCTTTGATTAGCGAAGTCAACAGGTCGAATGGCAAAAAACTCCCTCCGGGCGGCTCGCCTATCGTCCCGTGTCACGTGAGACCCTGGATTTTTGATTGGTTTAATTACTGAATTGAGTCGGTTCAGATCCATTTTTGATTTACGTCTTCAGTAGCTCTTACATTCGCCATTCGGCATCTATAAACTTCCACCGCCATCTATAAACTTTGTGGTTTCTTTAGTTTTGCTTTAAATTTTCAAAAATTCAGTTAAAAAGTCCTTTAATGGATTACTTTTGTGTTGTTAAAAAACATATAATGCTTCTCATCTGGTTTCTCCACTTTGGTTGGATGAAACCCTTCGTCAGAAACATAAATAAAATAATAATAAAAATTATAATGCAAGGGATTCGCGTAAAAGTGGACGAGGGTCGTGAATATTATAGTTTAATGGATTGCTGGCCACTCGCACGATTTCTTTCCAGAAAAACATCGAATAATTACGGAAAAGTTGGAATGGAAAAATTTTTTACATATTTGAAGCACTATAAAAATGCAAAATCTCATTGAGCTTTTGGGACTTTTTCCAAAAAAAATCCAAAGCCGTTAGCATTTCTGGTCGATTCTTCTAAGTCCTGTAGTTTCCGCGAGACTCTTTAAGGAAACTCAAACATAAAATCTACAGTTTTCACCAGACTCAGTGAGGAAACTCAAATAGTTCCACATGGGCTATAAAATTTGGGCTGCCAAATAGAAGGAAGAGCGAAGCGACCGTAAATTCACATTCTCGCTGGTCTCTTCTTCGCAGTTAAATGGATATAACCGATTTCTTAGATGACTTTAATTTTGTGGATTTTTTATTTTATCCACTGTTTGCCATTTCAATTTTAATTATTATTAAAATTCCGTTGTTTATTATTATTTTATTGTTAGTAATTATTATTATAATTATGAACAAATTTTATTATTATCGTTGTCATATTAATTATCATTTTTATTTGTATTGTATTAATTAATTACAATTAATTTCCTAATTTTTAATATTAATCTCTTCTTCTTCTAACGGCGCTCACCATTAGTGGTTAGGCTGGTTCCAGCGGCTACAAGGATCAGACGCTTCCAAGCGACGCGGTCCGATGCCATCGCAATAAAAGTCGTTCCTCTTCCCATCGTCTTAATCCACCAGTGTACTGCTGATTCACCTACACGTTCAAAAAATCTTTCCTGAATGTGTCAGTGCAAGTCCTGGTCGGCCCACCTCGCTTTTGACGGCATCCATCCCATGGTACAGCAAGTAACGAAATATGCGTCAACTCCAGTGGTGGACGACGGAGAACGTGTCCTAACCACCGAAGGCGACGCTCTGTGATAACATTATTGATGCAAGTGGTATTCGAATGAAGGCGGATGTGATCATATGATATTATATATGCCCGATGTATCATCCGTAAAATGTACCTTAGACAAGAATGGTCAAAGGAGACAGCTTCTTATCCCCCGTTCTAATTGGCCATGTTTCGCAGCCATATAGCAAGAACGGACGAATTGCAACTATATGGACGCAGATTTTCATCTTTATGGTGATTTCGCAACAGTTCCATAAAGGTTTCATCAACCGGAAAAACATAATTCTAGCTGTCGTTACGATTTATCCTTTGCATGGCCATTTGAGATTATAGTGGATCCAAGGTATTTAAAGTCCAGCACTTCCACAACCGGCAATAAAAATAAGTATTTTATCACCATCTTGTATAAGATGAAGAACTTTCGTTTTATTTACATTGGTTTTGAGTCCAGTTCTCGCTGCAGTTATCAATATATTGTTTAACATTATTTGTATTTCTTATAACCGTCAGCACAAAGGACTACATCATCAGCGTATTCGAGAAGCGTGATACTATGCTCTATGTTAATATTGATTAATAAAATATTTATTACTAATGTTTTTTTTTAATCAAATGTTATTGTTTTCATTATTTTTTGTATTTATTATTATCATCATTAACGAGCTATAAGAATTGATCGATTGTTTTGATTTCGATTTTCTCAAAATTGAAAATTTGCCATTGAAATATCATATTTTGCGTTGTATCAAATGATAAATATGATGAAGTTTTCTGACATTTCTTTGAAAGTAATATATTTGATATTAGTTTGAAACGATTTAAGGGTGAACGGTGAACCTTGGAACATTTGCGATTATTATGGATCCAGAGAATTGCAAGAGTGAATTCACTAGTTTGGAACCAATGAGACCACGTCGAGAGAGCGTCAAATTAAATGTTGCAGATTGCAAGTTTTTTTTCTTTTGGTGTCTTTGGTGTTTTAATGTTAATATTTATCACTGTGTTTATACTTCCAATAGACAAGAAAATCACTATTTATTATCAATTTGGCAAAAATTATCATTAATTAATAAATGTTTTAATCAATATTACTATTATTTTATTATTTTATTATTATTATTTTCATCTTTATTATTTATTATTGTTAATTATTATTTATTATTATTAAATTATTATTAATTGTTGTTATATTATTACTATTAATTTTTATTATTGTTATTATTTACAATTATTTCCAATTATCGTTATTTATTTTTATTAGTTGTTATTATATTATTTTATAATTATTATTATTATTAATTAATGAAATAATTCTAAAAATATTTAGGGAATACTTTCGTTTTTGCCAGGGCTAAATCTTTGATTATATTTAAGTTCTTGCACAAGAAAGATTCATCGATGATAAAAGTCACCTAGAAATGATTGAAAGAATTGGTGGAACTGATTTACCCGAAATGGATACTTCATTAGCATCAACAAGCATGATCACCAATGAAATGAATTATAATGAAATATTGGATCGTTTTACACGTAATGAGATTGCATACGATGATTTTATGCAATTAACAGGTTCTTTTTTCTTTTACACGATTCAGTCACATATATTTCCTAACTTCATAGTATAATCACTGAATATACGACGAAGAAGAAGTAAAGGAATAAAAAATTGGAATTTAAATTTAGAAATTCTTTTAATATTATTTAATCGTGAATTTCATTCGCTTTACATTTTTAACATAACGAAGATATTTTTCCATCATGTGGAAGACATTTGCAAGAAATTTATAACTCTGTTTTTTTTCTATTTTGCTCGATCTTTTGATTTCCCTTCCTTATTTTTTCCTATTTCCCTAATGTATCTTCCTTTGCCAACTGTTATCATATCAGCAATTGATCTTGTGTCGTTTTCTAATTAGTGATTTATATGAAGTTATATTTTACTTGTCTGGCGTCTTTCTTATAATTCTTATAATTCAACCTAATGTTTCGCTTTCATATACTTCCTTCCTATTATATTTCAGCAGATATTAAGATTACCAGAAAGTATCCTGTTGAAAAACTTTTAATTGAATTAAATTTTTTAATTGAAAATTAATTAATTAAATTAATTTACATGATCTGTCTTCAGGTGGTATTGGTCTAGATGAAGAAATCGCTGATTTCAAATTCACAAATGAAGGTTTTTCTTTTTTTCGTTTACCATGTCGTATCATATAAATGCTGATAAAATACCTATTTTTATCAGTTCATTGCCGGTTGAGAAAATGTTGAATCTTACCCAAATTGCCAGGCAAAGGATGAAATTGTAACCTGGATAACGACAGCTGGTAATATTCCGGTTGATAAAACCCTTTATGGAACTGTCGCGAAATCATCATATAGACGAAAATTCGCATCCATATAGCTGCAATTCGTTCTATCTTGCTATATGGCTGTGAAATATGGCCAATGAGAGTGGAGGATATTAAGAAGCTATTAGTCTTTGACCACTCATGTTTAAGGTACATTTTATGGACCCATCGAGCGGATAAGATCGCACATGATTGTATCCATTGTATCCACCTTCGCTCAAATACCACCTGTATTAATAATGCTATTACAGAACGTCGCCTTCGGTGTTTAGGGCACGTTCTCGTTCACCACAAGAATTGTTGCATATTTCGTTACTTGCTAAATCGTGTGGATGGTGTCAAAAGCGAGGAGGGCCAGTCCAGTCAAGACCTGGATTGATACAGTCAAAGATTTTGAACGTATAATAGGACCAGGGACATATGGGCTTAGGCCATGGAAAAAGGAATGGCTTCTATTATTATTAACAACGGCGTCGGACCGAGCAGCTTGGAGACGTCTTACCCTTGTAGCCAGTAGAACTGTAGAAGATATCGTATAAATAATCAGAGAATATAGTGATGTTGTTAAAATTATTTTGATTGATTTATTTAAATCAATTAAAATTTAATTAAAATTTTATAATATATATAATTAATTGAAATTTAATTATTTTAATTAAAATTAATGTTTTGCAATTATTAGAAGAAAAAATATTTTAAATTTATTTTCTATAGTAATTTTCTTTTGTGATGAAAACAGAAGATGAAATAGCCAACCAGCATATCAGAAAAAGGTCTAAACGAATGCGAGTAAATGAAACATCGAGGTAACCGCTTTTGTTGATTTCTTTAATTGAAAAAATTAGAAAATAATAGCAAAAGTTGCTTGTAAGAAATAAAATTTTTCAATGTTAATGAGGTAGAGCATTATAGCGTTGCATTAATGGAAGATGAAGAAGATTGGGATGATCAAGATGATGATGAAACCGACCATGGCAAGAGTGAAATTTTTGAAAATTGGGTATTCGATTTGTATTATATTTTTATTTTATCGTCTTTACCTTAATTATTTATTTTTTGTTCAGTACTTAATGGAGACAGAAAAATTGAGTGATATATTGCTTCGAGCAAATTTATTATTAGTTCCGTGTATATCCCTTCGTAAGATTGACATTATAAGTGAGTTCTAGGTGATGCTACTGTGGACTTATCTGCATTTCTATTTTGAAGTGATTTCTAGCGAAAGGTTCCCATCTTAGCAGTCAGTAGATCTGATCAAGCCATAATTGAGTTGAAAGGCGAAAAAGATTTATTCAAGCATATTTATTAAATATTAGGTAAAGTAAGAGATTTGCAGCAACAGATTGATAGCATTGAAATCCCTACTCATTCCAAGATCTTACCTGAAGATAAATCGACGGATGATATTGATGAAGATCGTTTGCTTGGTATCCCTCTTGAGTTGCGTACCTGCAATCAATCAGCCGATCAAGAAATTGTAAAAGAACCTCGTTCATCCAGTGGATTGCAGCGTAGTAAACTCAGCAAGTGAATTTGTTGGTTTATTAATTTATCGGAAAGTTAAGAAAGAATAACTAATTGTAGTTCATTGCTACGAATCGACCAACATCTAATTAAAATGATCTATAAAGCATGCTATTTTTAGTCGTTTGGCGATATGTTTGGTCTTTGCAAAAATTCATATTTCTATTTTATGATTCTTATTTTACGACATTAATATATTCTAGAACTCTTGATGCTGTTCTTGGTCAAGCCAATGTTATTTATGCCAAAGGTCAAGTAAAAGAAGCTCTTACAATGTTATTAGAGGTATATTTTTTAGGTGTCCTTGAAAGTCAAAGAATTTATAGAATTAGAGATTTAATGAAAACACTCCCTAGTTTTACGCAAATTTCAGTAAAAAGATCAGTGAATATCTAAAAGTGCAAATGAGTTTCCATAATACTTCTACTTGCATTTTTATCTATTTGTAAGAAATCGTATGTGGTCATGGATTCAGCATGATTAACACTTAAGAATTATATCAATAAAAAATTGATTAGAAGATTGCTAGGTTGCACATTTCATCAGGCGAAAAAAAGCAATAGAATTTAGCAACATAAAAAACATGCAATGGTGCTTTTCTATTAAAAGATGTTCGAAATTCAGAAGGATAATAGATAATAGATAGCACTCGGTTATATTATAAGTTAAATTGTGGTGTATGTGATATGGTAGTTTCGGCATTTTTTTTTCTGCTGTGCCTATTGAGTAAATTGCTATTGCTATTATTTAAAAGACGAATATGGAATAACGACTGCATTAAAGTTTTAATTCTTGCACTAATAAATTTTTTGTTTGATTTTAAGTCGTTATGAAGAGTGGATGAATTTTAGGAAAAAGTTGAATACAGTGATAAAGTCAATATTTTGTATATATAATTTATATATCACAGAACCATTGTTATTATTGTTATTATTATTTATTTTCATTTATTATTATTTATTTAAAAATTTTTAGTCTGAACTACTTTGCAGGTGATTCGACAAGCACCGCGAACTTATGAGCCATATCTGCAAGTGGCTGATATTTATAATGAACTTGGTCAGCCGCACAATTCTTTGCAGTATGGGTTGCTTGCAGCACATCTAAATTATCGAACTCCGCCTGAACAGTGGTGTAGGTTAGGAGATTTGGCCTTCAAATTGGAACGGTTTGAAGAAGCTGCAGCTTGTTACGGAAGAGGTTTTTTTTAAATTTATATTCGAGGATTTTTTTAGGCTTTAAGCCCAAACTAAGCTCAACTTGAAATGGTTTCTAGGCATTTATTATTTTCAATAATGGTTGTGCCAAAAATTTATTTTTGAATGCAAAATTAATATTTCTAGTTTTGTTGGCATAAACATTAATCATTATATATAGAGTATGCCTATCTTTCCGAAGAATTCTCATAGGTATATTTTTCATAGTTCTCATAACCTTAATAATTTTTTTTTAAATTTCAATCTAAATGGTTTCCATTAGTAATTTATTCCAAATTTTTACCTTTTATTACTGAAACTAAATTGATAACTTTGTTATTTTCAAGGTCTAAGTTTTAACAATGATTTGATTAAATTTTGATTAAATTTCATCAAAATTTTTCAACAGATTAAAAAATAAATTAGAACAAAGATCAATATCCATATAATAAATCAGTAAATCAAATTTTGAATCGAAACTCGCCTCAAATCCAAAGTTTCGAGATTTATGATTTATGATTAGAATGGAAAATCCAAATGGATTTAGTCATTTTAAAAATTCAAGAAGGCAACGCAGTGATTCTGCGAAAGAAGCTTTATCAATGAACACGATTAAATTTCAGAAAATTTCGAATTTTATTTAACGCACAGAAAATATTCCCACAAAAGTAAATTAGATGATAAAATTTCTTATTTATTGGTAAATAAAAATATTTATTTAAGAGAAGATTAAGCTTATAAATTCTAATAAAATCATGAAACAATAAAATTTGATAAAGCGACAAGAGGCGAGCCGACAAACTGGAAGCATTACGAAAAGCGCATCGATGCTCTGGAACGAATCGGCTTACGACCATTGGCAATGAAGACACGATTACAAGCTGCACAATTTATTGATCATTCAGCTGCTGGAGTCGACTTTGAGTGGTTTTCTGCTTTAATCAAAACGGTTCGTTAATCCAGAATTTTTTCTCATTAAAAAAGTTTTACCTCTTTGCAGTGGTAAGGACACTGGCATATCAATGATGATTATTTTATTTAAAGGCTGCTGAATATTACATACAAAAAAATGACGAAGAAAAAGCAATTTCTGCTTTAGAAGCTTACGTGTTACGGAGTCGTGTATTTGGAAGAAACGCAGATACGCAACACAATATTTTAATTGGTTTTTCTTGAAAATTAATATTGAATGGTTTTTACGATTTAAAATTGCTAATTTTACCGTATCTATTTCATTCAAGGAAAACTTAAAATAAACATTTTTGGACATAAATGAATTGAATCTGAAAAAAAAAAATGTTTTGTCAAATGGAAATCCTATAAAGATACTCATCTTTAACCTTTTGATATATAATGAAAATTATAATTAAAGAAAATTAAAGTTATAATTTCATTATTGCCTAATAAATATAGAAGTTTTGTGCATTGATTTAAATATAACATTTTATAAAATAAAAAATTTAAAAAAAGATAAAAAATTTTTTAGAATTAATTTCAGAAAATTGGTTATATTTTTTCTTTTAGGAATGTGGATGACACGAAATCGGTTCGAAGATGCTGCAAAATCCATATTTGCTTTGTGTCCTGACATTACTGCATTGAATAAGGATGGGAATTTTGCCATAGAAGTAAAAACATTTTTTTCACATTAATGATGTTTTTGTTTGAAAAAAATTACTATAAATCTGAAGTATCAACTATCTTATTCATCCATAAATATCATATTATATCAGAAATCATTAGGCTCACTGGCTTAATATTTTTTTCCATAATCATAATCTAAATTTTTGGCTTTATTTGCTACAGTGATTATTAATGTAAGTCCATTTTTTATCTTCTTCTAATAGCTCTCATTATTACTGGTTAAGCTGGCTCCATTGGCTGTAAGAGTCTCCAGTCTGTTCGACGCCATCGCTGACAACATTAGGAACCTTTCCTTTCTTTGTCGTTTGAGCCTATATATCATTGGTCCTATACATTCAAAGTCTTTCATGATTGTATCAGCCCAGGTCCTCTTGATTGGTCCTGCTCGCTTTTAGCTTTGCCATAACAGGGTTTAGCAAATAACGAAAGGTGTGCCAACTCTTGTGAGTGGGTGACGAAGAACTCTCTAAGATTAGCAAAGATTACCTTTGTGATGCTACTCTTAATGAAAGTGGTATTTGAATAAAGAATGCGATCGTGATTTTATCCACTTGGCGAAAGCCCGTAAAATGTGCCTTAGAAATAAGTGGTCAAAGGCTTTTGATAACTTCTTAATATCCACTCCTCTTATTATAACCATATAGCAAGATCGAGCAAGCTATATGGACGCGGACTTTCGTCTTTATGGTAATTTCACGACGACTTCATGAAGATCTCGTTAACAGGAAGTATTTCTAGCTGATCTGGTTATAATTTTTTCTTTTGCCTGGCCATTTGGTATTAGAGTGAGTTCAAGATATTTAAAATCGGGCATTTCCTCAACCGGCAATGAGTTTATAAAAAGAAACACATTTTATCAGCTTCTTGTATATAAAACGAAAGCCTTTCCGTTTTATTTACATTGACCCTAAGTCTGATTCTCGCTGCATTTTCTTGCGTTGTTGGCAAGTTGTTTGCATTTCATCATAACTACCAACAAAAAGGACTACATCATTAACATATTCAAGGATCTGTGATATAATGTTCTGGACTGATTTGGATATTTCTTGAGTGCAAGCGGTTCTATTATCCAGTCTATTGCATAGTTGATATTGTAGGAGGAAATGACGCAGCCTTGACGGATACGAGTTCTTGTTTCGAAGGAGTCAGTTCCTCATACACATAGACCTGCATCGTTTGCTCATAAAATGCCTTTATGAGTCGAATGATCTTCTCTGGAACATCTCATCGCATTCCATCACCCTCCAAAGCGCCGTTCTATCAATTGAATTAAATGTATCCGCAAAGTCGATGAAACTCGTAAGTGAGTTGCAAATATCTAAAACGATGTTCTAACGCCCTTCTTAACGTGAATATCTGGTCAGTGCAACGCGCCCTGGTCTGAATCCAGCTTGATTAGGGCGCATCCTGCTGTCCCTACTTTTATAAGTCTATTGAATAAAAATGAGGCAAAAATTTTCGCGGGGATGTCTAATAGGCTGATTTCTCGATAATTGTCGCAGTATGCCCTGCCATTTTTCTTGAGAATTGTGAGCAGAATTGCTTTGCTCCAGTCATCATGTTTCTTTTTTCCATACTAGAAAGTACATTTGTTGAAGATCTGTGCGTTATAAAGGACGATGGACAATATTTGAAGAGTTCAAACAAAAGATCATCTTATTGGTCTTAAACTTATGGATAACGGGGATTATTTCTTTTTCTGTTGGAGGCTCGTAATTATAAGCGTATGCTTCGGCAAACGTATCAGCTATATCAGGTGCAACAAATGGCACTTCATTGTAAAGTTTGGCCTCAAAGAATTCTTTTTATCTTATGAAGTAATCCTTAATATTCTTAACCGGCACGCCATTGCTGTCATTTACCATTTCAGTGATCGTTCCCCAAGTTATAGTTGCTTTATGAAGAAGGCGGAATAGTTTCCTGTTATTGCCTAATCGAGCTGCCGTCTTCATTCTTGAGGCCATGTCAATCCATTAATGATTTCTGCCGCGTCATGCTGCTTTCGTTACAAATCTTCGAAGCATCCGGTGGTCAGGATCACCTGACATTCGTTCTTTGGCAGCTTTTTATATAGTTAGACAATTGCTTCCGATACCCAATCACATCTCACATCTCCTATTAATATGCCCTAGCGTGGAAGTGGCTGACTTTCGAAGACATTCCTTTAATTTGGATCAGTATTCATTTGCCGTTCTAGAAAAATCATTGATATTTGTATCACTGAGATGTTTCAATAAATCAATTTGAAATGCGCTCTCTGTCTCCGATTTTTTTCCTGTTTTAGTTAGAATCTTGGGAGGTGTTGTTTTTTGCGAGTTGTCATTTTATCCGGCTCGAATCATAACATGGTCAGATCCATGAACATTACCTATTTCAGCACAGGGATAGGAACGACTATCTAGTACAGAACTCTTCCAACGGCGGTTATTTAAAATATAATCAATGTAAGGCCTTTTCATGAAAGTTTCATTTTTGCTGAGGTTTTTCATTTTTCAGGTGAAATATGTAAATGCTACTTATACTATTTCCCCATTTCCACCAACAGAAGTGGATAGGTTTATCATAGGTGATACTTTCAGTACTTCATTACTTGCTCGTTTAATTACTTGCTTTATACGCCTTGGTCGAAAAGATCTAGTTCCAGTAAGTTCCTTATTTATTAAAAAGAAAAAAAGAAAAAAAAAGATAAGTAATCACAGCACTTACCATTTTTGATCAGGCTTACTTCGGTGTGATGAGAAATTTTAATTGAGGGATCAATTAACGATAGAAGTGATCGTCAATACATCAATATTTTTTAAATTTTTTCCGGATATTTTCCGTTTGGGTTTTCAATATTTATAGGAAGGGTTTGTTTCCGTTAAGAAAAATTGGAATTTAACATATTACCATCGAATGAAAATGAATCTATAATAGTAAAAGTAGATATTATTTGTAATAAGCGGTTTTAATGGCTTTAATAAATGAAACGGCAGAAAAATACATAGTGAATACATGAATTCATATATTCTGAATTAATTTAAAATTAATATAAAATAAAATGTCTTTTAACAACATTTTCGATCTTATTTCGAAGAACAATTTAGTCCTATTGGTCATAAATTTTTTGTTGAAATTTTAGTTGTAATAATTTTTTAGTACTAAATGAATTGTTTTCAAGACGTTGATAGACAAGCTTTTGGAACGTACGCCGTGTTCAAGGGATGATTTATTTTATGTAGATATTGGTTGCGCTTATCAAGCAATGGATTGTATACCACATGCACAAAAATATGTGGAGCACTTGCTGAATCGAGATCATTTTAGAAATGTACCTGGCGTTTGGTTCATTTATGGTCAATTGCTCACTGTTAGCACTTCCGCTATTCAGTCAAAAATTTTTTTTATTTTAAAAACGTTAAAAATAAAAATTTTAGAGTAATTTTATGATAATTTTATGCAGTTTTCAATGCTATATTAAAATAGTTATTTAGTTATATCAATTTTTTATATTTTAGAATAAAATAGCAAAAACTCTTTAAAAATAATTTTAAAAAGTTGCTGATAGGTTCTTTTTAGGCTCGGAAGAAGCTAAAAGATGCATGTATTGCTTTTATGCACGTTATTGATTTACAACCATCGCACGTTGATGCACGGATTAATTTGTCAACAATACAACAACGTCTCGGAATGACAGAACAGGCTTTTGAAACTCTTAAAGATTATGATCTTGACACTGGAAGCTTTTTGCCGGTGAGGCTTTTATGTCATGTTGATAAATTTGACGTATAGTTTTTTTTTTTTTTTTAAGCCACGGAAAAATTTCTTTATGTAAAATTTTTCTTCAGAGAAAAAAGTTGCTTTTTATTTATTTTATTTATTACTTTCCCATACTGTAGCAGCATTGCTAGCATCACTTATTTTTTATTTGATCCTTGTCTGTTATTAAGTCTGTTATTAATGTTGCTGTCTTTTATATATTTTTTTAGTTATGTATTTTTCTGCAGGATGAGCGTTTGCTAATAAGGCAAGCTGATTTTCTTTTCAAGCAAAAACGCATTGAGCAATTTGTGAAATGTGTTCGAATGTTGCTTGCGCCTCATTTTTATGTGGTCTATAAGGAACTTCCAATTCGGAGAAGGTGGATGACACTTGGAGTTGGGAAGCCTGGTTTCGGATTAATTTTTAAATAATTTTATCATTCTTTTTTATTCATCAGTTTTAAACTTTTTTATTTACTTCCGGAAAAATTTTGTTTAAATTCTATTGTTAATAAATTCTAATGAATTTTTTTTTATTGTTCTTTATTGGATAAGCGAATGTTTTTGATCACTGTTGCTGCAAAATTCATTTAAAAATGATTGAAACTTTTTTTACTTAGGTTAATGCCTCATAATTTAGGTACATTTTCATGTAATGGGTTGCGTAGGACTTCTCTAAATGCAGTGCGAGGTAGTCAACTGGAAAAATATGTGAAGCGATTGGGATCTTTAGCTGTCGCTGAACAACGGCCCTTAAATGATATGACAGACGTCCAGGTGATTTTGGATATTTTGGCATATGCATGGTTAAAATTTTTCTTTGTTCTTTGAAGAAAATTTACAGTTCCTAATTTATAGTCCCATTTAACTCACTGCTGTTTTGCAATTCAAGCTTTCAGATGCATGATTATAGTGTGAAGTTGATAGAAACACTATTAAATGAAAATCGATTTATTGAAGCATTACAAGTGTGTTGCTATACTTTCCTCCACCCAGCAATAAATAAAAGTTACCAGTATGTTTTCTTGCCACTGAAATTAATTCTATTTCTTATCATAGTTTGCAATTTCCTGATTCTATTTAATCATAAATTAATCTAATAACTAGAGTTAATTCTAGAACCTTCGAAACTTTCCAATGCTTACTACTTTATTGTTCATTCAAAGCAAAAAGTTGGAACCTAGCATTTGAACATATGCGTTGGCTTTATACTTCATCCATGGTTCGTCCTTTAATTTTTGTTATAGCTAATGTTAATTTGGATAAGCGCGAGCGTTTTATAATTTAATCGCTCATCACTGAAATAATCCAAGGTAATGATGGTGTATAAGATTATCAAAGACCTCCTTATAGGGCAGGGCGAGTTCTCTGCGACTAAAAGAACGACGATGCTCTATCTGTCATCACCAACTTTTCATAGCTTCTCGAGCTATATGTTTGTAATTGCGAGCGAGCTGCAAACAAAGCTAGCAATAATCTTCGTTATTCAGAAGCTTAAGGCCAATAAAAGTATTTGGACTGAATTCTTCAAACGCCCTTCACAACTCATCTTCAAAGGACATATTGGTATGGAAGAAAGTAATACCAAATGACTGGAGTAAAGTAATCTTTCCAGTCTCTAAGAAGAGTGATAGAATATGCTGTATATGTAATTATTCTTTGACAAGGTAAGGTTTTAGAACGTGTTTATTGGTTTTGCCTCTGCTTTTAATTCAGTTGATGGAATCGCGTTGTAGAAAATGATGGAATGCGGCGTTCTTCCAGAAATCATTTGGCTTGTAAAGGTATTTTACCAGCATACATGGCATAAACGAATTGATATAGATCTTTTCCTCTACAATATTCAATTATGCGATTGATCGGTTATGAACACTTGCTCACTCGCGTTAAGAGGTCTAGAGCATAGTATCTTAATATCTTGAATACGCTTGTAATATATTTTTGCTGACAATTATGAAGAAATGCAAGGGATGCTAAATGATACATCGGCGCAAGTACAACAAAAATCGAGCTCAAGTTCAAAGCAAACAAATAAGATGGAAGTCTTTTCGTCTTACGTACCACATGTTATAAAAATGCCTATTTTTATCAGTTCATCACGAGTTGAACTTTTTACCTTAAAAATGGTTAATTGTAAACGTCTTGGATCTATCATTCAACCAAATGGCCAAGCAAAAGACGATATTTTAGCCCTGATAACCGCAAGTATGTTCTTTCAAAACATCTAGAATCGCTGCGAAATCACCATCAAAATGAACTCCTCATCTATTTGGCTGTAACATATGCCATCCTGTCATACAGCTGACCAATGAGAGTGGAAAAATATTAAGAAGCTACCTACCTTTCACTCATATACTTACGCCTGAGGCACATTTTATATGTCTATCGAATGGATAAAATTGGATATGATTTCACTTTTGCTCATATACATCGCTTTGTTAGGCCATACACTTCGATGTTCCTTGTAGGAATTGGCCCAAATCTTGCTATTTGCTAAGCCCTGCGATAGATGACGTCGAAAGTAAGGCCAATGGAAGCCTGAATTAATACACGAAGTCATTTTTTTAAAATGAAAAGATTTTGAGGCCGTCCAGCTATGTATAAAGCTCAAACGATGAAAAAAACTGGCTTTTTAAATCCCAAGCATCGAATGTGGCTCAGATCTAAATAGTAACCAGTTGTCTGGAGCAGATAATGAATCACTCGTAATATCGTATTGTATCAGTTATCAATTTCTTTTTAGTAATAATCGGTATCATATTGTTAGGTTATTATCCCGTTTTATTTCAAGCGGTCGTAATATATCGATGGTTTATTATAAATTATTAATCTAAAATTTAGAAAGAAATAGAAGAAAATTTTTTTCGTTAAAAATGGTGAGTCTCTTAGAAAAAGGATTTATATTCATTTTTTCAGAGCAATGATCGTCTTATTTCATCTGCTGATCGTGATCTTTTATTCGTTCGTATATTTAATGCTATGAATTATATTTTCTGCCATTCTCAAAATGTTTCTTATCACCGTTATATAATGCGGTCATTGTCAAAAATTCCCGGGAATATTGCTTTGCAGATGATTTCTGGAAACAATTCTCTCGTAACAGGAGCATATCGTCATGCCTTAGGTGATTTTTTGCCAAACTTATTATGGTAATTACTATATTTCCTATTCAAATATAAAATCTGTTTTTTAAAATAGATATTTCCGAAATCGTTTTTATCTTTAAATATTTTTTATTAATTTAGAGTACAGAATACTTTATTTTTTCTACAGAATACTTTATTTTTTTAATATTTATATCATTTAATATAATGTTTTATTTTAAATCATAGTATATAAATATTTTTTTCGATCGAATCATTCTAACTGTTATTGTTGAGGTGAATATCTTCGAGTGTGGTTTCAAGTACCTGATAATCCTTTGGTTTGTCTTCTTATCGCTTTGACATTCTCGCATATGGCTTGTAAAAAAGATATTGCTAGTCGTCATATGATTTTGTTAAGGGTATATTATAATTTCAGTTGTTCACTTGTTGTTCACTTCCTTTATTCTTCGTTTCATTCTGATATTTTCTACAACTATTTTTGTGGTTTTTTTTATTGGTAATTATAGGCATACGCATTTATGAGTCGCTATGAAAAGTTGCGTGGGATACCACAAGAATCGTACTATAATATTGCGAGAATGTTTCATCAGATAAATTTTCTTCATGTTGCTATGTATTTCTATGAAAAATGTTTAGAGGTATGTTAATTGCTAATTATTAAAGTGTTATAAATTATTTTATAAATAGCGATTCTTGAAAATTGTTTTTTATAGAATTTTTTTTATAGAAATAAGATAGAACCTTAGTGAATTAGATTGTATTCAAATATCCCTTATAGATTTATTAATATTTTAGGGCACATATTATATATGGAATGCAATATTATTGAAATTTCAGACAGAAGTGGTGCGGATGGCAGTTGTGAACAATGAAACGTACGAAGATGAAGTTGTAGTGGCTAACTGTTACGATTTACGTCCGTTGGCTGCACATAATCTTGCTTTGATATATGAAAAGAGTGGGAATACAGCAATGGCTCGATATATAAAGAGAAAATATATCACCGTTTAGTTTAGTTTAAAAAATTCGCTGACAAATTTATTTGCTGACCAAACTTGTGTACTCTTGTAAAATATAGAACTTTGTTTGTTGCCTAAGGCGAATGACCTGATAGTTCTCGTATTGTTCAATTTTTATGAATTTTAATTTTATTTAGAATCAGAATAGAATAATATTTTTTATTGTAACTTTTTAATTCCATATAATTTAAATAATTTATCTAAATTTTAATGTTCCTGTCATTCATTGCTTTTTATTTTATTTTCATTTCTTCATTTAATCCAAAAATGTTAGCATGGTTTACTGTAACTTTTTGTTATATATCACTAATGTTCCATAAAAATATCAAATTGATTATCTGCCCAGTCGCGTTGAAGATCATTGATATCCTTACCATACATATTTCGCGAAAAATCTTCTAAAAACCTCCCTATGTTTATGTTTGTTTTAATTTTCCCTAACACATCGAAGGCAGCCTTTTGGTATATAATAATCCATTTTACATTCTTCGGCCATAATCTCTTGTGTATTGCCTTAAATCCTTTCGCAAATCTTGTTTTGATCCTTACAGCATTCGCCGCCATTTTTCATCTATCGCAATTATCCCAAGAAAATGCCAAGCATGAAGGAATGATGGAAATTTTTAGAGAAATTTTTTTAAGAGCAGTTATCATCACTGGTTAGACTTATTCTGTTGGCTTGTTGCACTAGACAGATATGCCAGGAGACAGATATGTACCTTGGCAGGTGAGTTGCCACCATCAACAGATTTTGGACACGTTTACTCATGAAGGCATTGCTCAGATCGCCGAATTGAGCAACCCACTGAGTCATTCTATTCTGTTTTATTTTATGTTAGACGATACTGGCGCTAGAAGAAAAGTGGTGCGTTGGGCCCAATTGTCCGTTCTTGGTGGGAATTATCATACCATCGGGCTACCGACATGTTTTGGAGAAATCTATAAAAAGGTGATTGGCTTCCATTCTATAAACACAACAATATCACTTGTAAATTATTAACCCATAACTGATCATCTTTTTGCAGTTCGTTATAAATTTGCTTATGTCATTTTTAGTCAACAACAAAGAATCGTGGAATATACTTTCAAAGGAAATATTCTAAATATCCCTCCTTTGTATGTTTGTTTTTTGTTTTATACATTTTAGCAGATTATGTACAGTCATTCGTCATGTTTTTTCGTATAAATGATCAGTTAAAAAAGTGAAAAGCTGTGATCACAGTTTTTTGCAAATTTCTGTAATAATATGCAAGTTGAGATTTATTTCTGATAATTGTTGCTTTTTTAGCGCAAAATAGAGAAACAAAACGATGTTTGTTCTGGCTGTCATGGAAGATAACATAAGGGTGAAGCCGCATCAATTCGGCGAACTTTTCGAACAGGTGATTTCATAAGGCTTCGCTTTAATTTCCATGAGTTTAATTTTTATTTAGGTAGTCAGAAAACAGCTTAACCAACGATTCGCAAATAAAATAGTCCCTGGCCTTGGGCTTTGCATAGCGGTCCACGATTTTATAGAAGTGGGTGCCTCATTCATTCTTCCTAGTGATGGCAGTTCACATACTCGCGTGAAGGTTAGGTTTACGTGTGCTGTTTACTTATTTATTCGTACTATTCTCAGATTTCTAATATTTAAATGGCAGGTTGGCTCTGATTGATTTTATTTTTCATATATTTTTACGATTAATACTTGGCCCAGAATTAATCGCTTGCTTAATCATTTGTTTCAGTTTCGATTCATCGTTTTCAAACCATTTGTCGACGAAATAATAGAAGCTGTTGTTGCCTCAAGCAATAGTAAAGGGCTTACGTTGTCATTGACATTTTTCGATGATATTTTCGTTCCCGCCGAACGACTTCCGCAAACTTCAGTTTTCGAAGAGAATGAACAAGTAAATTGGTTCATTTGTGTAATTTTTATATTAGCTTAAATATTTTTTGTACATAGATTAATTGAAAAAGTGCGAAGAATATATAAAAAAGAATGTAAGAAACTTGCAGATTTGGTACTGGGAATATCGATCAGATGAAGATGAACCCCCAGCTAAATTATATATGGACCCAGGGAAAAGAATTAGGTTTCGCGTTGTCGAGAACATTTTCAAGTTGATTTTCTATTTTTTTAAAATCAAGTTATTAATTATTTATGTGTGTTTTTTGTTTATGCATTCCTGTTTTTCATTGAAAATGTAAAATATTTGATTTTATATTTGATTTCTTGAAATTTCAGTTTTTCAGTTTTATTATTTTATTTTTTCTTTAAAAATGAGTATAATTTTGGCATTATCATATTTTTTAAGAGATATTGATCCTGGTCTTGCACCGGAAGAAGCAATGAAAGAAAAATCATATCAAATAATTGGCTCAATGGCGGAATCAGGCTTAGGTTGTGTGCAGTGGTGGGCACCGGCAGAGGAGGCTTTTTATGAGAAAGATGATGATGAAGAAGATCAAGAAACAGATTAATGTCCTATAAATTTTCCATATTATCTTTAATCTTCATCTTCATCTATATTTATTCGTCTTGAGTGAATGAATCTATATTTATCTATATTTATTCTGTTTAAAAGTCATATTTTTTTTCCACTTAATTAATTTTTCGTTAATTTCGATTTCAGTTTTGCAGAAATTTAGTGGGAAAAGCAGTATTTTGCAATAGTTTTAAAATCTATTTGGTGTCTGGCTTAAAGGAAAAAGATAAATAATAAATATAAATATCTTGTCTTATTATCAAGAAAGCGGTTTAAACCTCCCTCCAAATTTCTCGCATATTTTGAGATCTGCTAATCGAGAATAATCTATAGTTTGATTTGTATGGAAAAAAATCATTCCGATAGATGTGTTATTTCGACAATGGAAATATTTTTAATTTTAATCACTTCAAAAAATAAAATTTCCACAGCTATTATGTTATTACATGGTGATATTTAAATATTTTCATGCATATTCACCCACAAGCCATATTTAATAATTGAACCAATAATTGAAACTACTCTTCAGTCGACTAATCGGAATCTTTCTGAATGGGTCTTCCTGGAATATCTATAGAATATTTGCTAGCACCGAGAATCCAAAATTCGAATAATAAATTAGCATCGATTCCTTGAATAAATTTGGAAAGCTTATCATAACCGTTTGCTAGATCCAATTAGGCAACTGAAACAATATAAATACGGTAGTATAAGTCAGTGGATACGAACCACTCATAAAGATTGAGCGTCTATTTGTTTTAGTTATATGACTCAAAGTAGTTGTATTGGTTCTTTTTGATGCATATTAATGGTATGCATGAGGCATGCGTTTCTAAATATCTCACATAAAATTTAAAATTTATCTGATGATGAAATTACCTTTCACATGCTAAATCAAAAAATTTCAACGATCCCCGGAATGCTTTGTATAATTTAATTATATTCTGGGAAATTAAATTATCTGCTGGTAATTCAAAATCTATTGATAAGGTGGAAACTAAATAAATGCCCAGAAATGCTAATTATTCTGGTCTTCTGTCATTATAAAGTGGCCGTTTCATTTCTTGAAATCATTCAGATTCAGATCATTCAGATCTTGAGTTGAGTTAAGTTTAATCTGTATTCTTCACTGTAGCACTTTAAAATTCATCCATAGAATCGTCAAATAAGTCGATTGCCCATCAATATGAAACTAGTTTACTTTTTACTGGCAAAATAATTCCTTAATTGATTATAAATCCGTATAATATTAAACCAGAATCGGAAGAATTCGACAAGGTCTCTCTGCGCGCAGAAAATTCCCTTTTATCACTTTTATCAATTCGAATTGCGTTAAAGAATTTCGCGGAAAGTGAGTGCTGGCAGATATTGTGGAGTGAAGTAAACCGACTTGTAAATAACACTTATTCCTTTATTTCTATTTCATTTCATATTTCTTCATTTTATTATTGGAATTGAATTGAAATTGACTAGCGATATATGTTTTTAGTTTTAAAAATAATTTTAATAATATTATCGGCAAATTAACTAAAATTGATATAACAATTCTTTGTTCAAGAATTTCGCTTCACCACTGCTGCTTAGATCAGCTCGGAGAGACAAATGCTGCTAGAGAGTCGCGAGCAAAAGAAGAAGATGGGTCGCCGAATACCGGACTTTCGAAGGACAGATTTTACTTCTGCCAGAAGTAGAATCCTAGTATTGGTGCTCCAGGCTAATCAACAACCCATCCATCCATCCATCCTACCTTCTTTCGGCGACATCGGCGCGCGATGAATGCACTACCTCCTGGATTCAAACACTAGCCATTCTCGATTCTTGGCGGCAATAATCTTTCCATTAAGCCATCTAACTGGTTTCTTTATAATTTTTTGGTCTGTTTAGTGCTATTTAAAATCTAATTTGAAATATTTAATATTTAAAATCCACATAATATTCAAAATTTAATATTTAAAATTGCATAATATTTAAAATCCAAACGTATGGCATTTATGGCATTTCTCAAGTTCAGTAAATTCAATTGCAGAGTTGTAATTAAACGGAATAAATTACCAGAGGAAGGAGATCGTTTAAGAAAATTTTTTTTTATGAAATTTTTCAAAAAAACGGTTTGCAATTTATTTATTTTGTTATTTCATTGGAGAATTTTTTAAATATTATTTTACATTTCTAAATATACAACATTTTTTTTATAAACGACGAATGCAAAAAATATTTTAAATTCGCCAGTGAAATTTTTCTAATATTTTAATTAATTTATTTTATAAAAGTTTTGCGAAGTAAAATTTCAATTTGAGAAAATCCAATTTGGAATGATTTCGCGTTCTTTTAAATAAGTAATAAACGAATAAACGAATTTAATAAACGAATTTAGAATATTGTTTGTGGGCGAATTTGCTCGAAAATCTTTAATAATCACAATGTAATAGTTACAAACGATTGTGGAACATTACGAATTGTGAGATCATTAAAAGATATTTTCGAAAAAACACATCTATCAGGGTTTCCATATGAATAAGTCAGTTTAGATCAGCGGTTCTCAAAGTGGGGTTCACAGGTATCCCCAAGGGCATTTTAAGGAAATCCATTCCGTTTAGGTTTTTTTGATTTAATTTTATATTTTTTGTTTTATAGCCAGATTTACAAAAATGTAGTAAAACATGGCACCACATTTCTCACAGAATTTTCTTCATTCTTTTTCAAAGAAAAAATATTTTAATAAAAAAATTGTTTGTGTTGCGAGATAAGTTTTTAATTGCTTGGATTATTTTTAAATTATTTAATGAACGAATATTTCCAAGTTATAATTTTCTTCGTTAAATATCGATAGAAGTTATAAGCCCATATAAACAAAAGATTTTCGAAATTCCTCATGTTTCCAATGAGTTTTAAGAGTGTGGAAAAGTCCCGAAAGGTCCAAAAAGTTTGAGAACCACTGACAGTCCAATAATTTAGTGTTTGAATGCAAGAAACGACTTTCACTATATATCTCTCTTAATTTATTGGATAAATTCTAAGGCAGTACTAGGACATAATACGATTACAGTATCTATTTAAAATTTTATTTACCCACTTCCCATTAAAGGCTGTTTCTCTTAAGGCTTGGCTATCGTAATTGCTAGGAGCGGTCAGATCTAAAAGTGAGAAATAAATGAATAAATTCAATTGAAAACAGGATAAAATTTACAAATTTTACGTTGAGTATCAGCCTCGAAATTTATATTTAATTTTATTCCATCTATTATCAGCCTGTTTTCTTATCATTCTATTAGCCAATTGCTTAGCTTCATTCATATTTTTTGATAAATAATTAAAATAATGAATTAAATTCCAAAATAAGCTGAGATTCAACTGTAGAGATGATTTTAGCGAGAGATTCCACATACAAAATTCTGAAATCAGAGGTACAATGCAACTGTTCGTAAATGGAACGTGCAGTATCAATTCTACTGGAGCGATAAAAAATTCTAAAAGCATAGGCTAAACAAAAAATGCTACAAATTGAAACTCTAACAAAAAAAGTAAGATAACAAAAAAAGCAAATTTGTAAGTCATTTAAACAATTTTAAAACAGTGGCATGTGGTACTTAAAAATTTTTTGAGCAAAATCGGAAAAAAGCAATAAAATAAGAAAAGCTTTCAATCTTTGAAAAACTTCAGTATATAGAGAAATATTAGACGAATATTTCTGTTATTCCTGAATAGTTTTTTAGATGAAAAAACAATGAAAATATCATAAAAAACTTGAAACAATAAAAACGGATCCTTCGAAAATTATTTTCATATGAAAATTAATCATTGAAGAGATAAAAAAAATATTTGTAAAGATTGACAATGTCCGAAAATTTCGCTAATTTCAATTAAATTAATTAATTAACTTTAATTCTGTTTAATAGCATTCATTTCACTTAACTATGAGTTAATGAAAGTGGCTCTCGTGAGAGAATCAATCTTTAACGATAGAAGTACAGATGTGTCCCCTTCGAAATAATTAATTATTTAATTAGTTTTTAAATAATTTAACGAAAACGATACATAAAACAAGTTATTTGGAAACAAAATGCTAACGATGACAAATGAATGAAAAGTGGAAAAAATGTTAAAAATAAGAGGCCCAAGAAAATATGGAATACTGACCAGTTTTTTAAGCTCTTCGGCTTTCACAAAACAATTTCTAAATGTTGTTCAATTTCTAAACGTTCCACCGCCTTTTGCTTGTAAAAATTTCATCAGAATAGTCCCTAAATCGAGCCAAGCGATTCGTTTTTTGATGGATTTTCAGATGTTTCACCTTATTCAGTGGTCGACGAGTTATGTAATCCACTGCAACACCTTCTAAGGCATAATCGTAATCGTCACGAATTTTCACATTATCTATAAATGCATGGAACTTCTTTAAAGACCCTTCTAGAATATTGGTGAAAGACGTCCATTTTTCTTTTTTTAAATTTATAAAGACTGAAACGTTTCTTAAATTTCGAAGCCATTAAAAAATGTGTATTTATTTCAATCTATTTTATAGTTTAACATGTAGATTGAATAAAAAATAAACGAAATAAGTGCTTGAAAAATCACGCAAAATCACTCATTTACCACGTTTATAAAAATCACATTTTGCTTATTAGTAGTGCCATAATGGTACTGCAAAATTTTTTAGGCGCTAATTGCATATTTTATCTTATTGTTATCGCTAAATATCTATTGCCATTCACACCCGTTTTATGGGACCATCTGCATTTTTGATTTAAGCCAGTAAAAAGTTACCTATAGTTGATGGAATATTTTGACTTTCATCGTTGATATAAGATATGATTAAGGTGATAAAATCATTTTCAAGATGAAAATAAAACAAACCGAAAAAATTTTTTTGAATCGGTTGCATCATTACATGCGCTATACATAGCAAAACGAAGAATGAAAATAAAAACATCGTTGGATACTTTGAGTATTGTTGAACTGAAGAAATTATGGCAGAATATGATAAAATGATTTCTGAAAATAATTTCATTTATTTACGGAGAAAGATGATCAAATATGTGGCAAATTGAACGCAAAAATAAGTTTATCAAAGGCGAAATTCACTTCTAAACAAATTTTTATAAATTAGCAAAAGACTTCTTTTTCCACAGATTCAAACTCTAAACCTCCAGAATTTGAGAAATTTTAGCCAGAAATGCTGCAAGCGGAACTATTTTTGTTATAGGAACAACATGGAATTACCAGAAAATGACGGCAGTTTCGTTTGAAACAGATAATCCGACTGAAAACAGCTGAATTATTCAAAAAGAAATGAATATTGGACATTTTGCAATTTCTCGGATACTTATCAGTGGAATAAATGAAGTTTCGAGTTTCTGACGTCATTTCATTTTTCCATATTAAAAAATAACCGGAGAATTCCCTCTTCTTATTCTAACACTCTTCCTGCCACTACTGGCTGACTTCGCTAAGCTTAAACGGATGTTCAAGAAAAATTCTACTGTATTCTAAAATTTTAATTTTTTGCTGAAGAGTAAAGGCGTAAATTTAAATATTAAATGCATAAAATCGAAAACACCTTATATTTAAAAATGAAAACAACGAAAGTGCATAATAATGCGAATCTTCATTTTGTCTATCGTCCTTGTTTTAATTGCTTTTTTATTGCTTTAATTAGTATGCAACAAAGGATTTCATTTAGTACCATGCAGTTAATGAATCATATGGTAAACTATTTATGGATCTATAGAAATATGCTGCGATTATTTTGCAGCTAATAAAATGAAAAAAAACAATAGCCACAGTTTGAAATTCTTATACAATCAACTAATGAAATAAGTTGTCACCTTATGATGTGGCCAGTATGTTAAATGATGTAAGTGACATCGAATAACTACTGCAGCATAAGGCTAAAAAATATGGGTAAAAGTAAGGTTTTCGTGAAATAATTTGGTGTTTTAATATTTTTCTTAATGATTAATAATTTAAAATACTCAATAATTTTATATATTTAAGCCAGCATACTTATAACAATAGCCATTCTCTTATTGTTTTGTATGGCGTTCAAGCGCATGGCTATATGCCCAGCTTATTTAAAAAAAATAAATAAATTACAAGATACGTAAACATACGAAAATCGGAGGAAACCACCAATAAACAATAAAATATATATATACATATTTATATTGGGCATGAGAACAAACCAATCTCCCAGAACAGCAACCAACCATTATAATATAAGGCATCCAACAGCGGGTTAAAACAGAAAACTGGACTTAAGGACCTAAAAATGACAGCATTTGGCCCAGGTACGATCCATTTATTGGCTAGTGAAATTAAAAGCGGATCATGAACACTTAGAAACAAATGAACCAGTTGCAGGCTCTCATTCAGAGTGGCTAACACTGATTAACATTAATGTTAACATTGATTATACTAGCCCATATACAGATCATGAAAGATCCTCATAATGGAACAACACTGTCCAATTACAGTCTCCCCACAATGCGAAAAGGCATTATAACCATTAAGCTAAAAAATATGGATAACCATTAAGCTTCATGATCATATGAGCTAGTATATGATTATGGCTTTAAAATGCATTTGGAATAACACCAGAGGCTCCAAAGGTCAACTGCTCATAGGTAAGGCAATCGTTCTAGACTCAAAACCCAGGCAGACCAATCTATGTACGGTTTGAATTGATTTGAATAGGAAAGCCTATGGTTCAATGCCCATATATGGATCTGTGAATGCCGGACTATAGTCAATGGGACCCTAAAGAAGTTCATTGAGAATTCAATGGGACTATGGAAAACAATACTTAAAATCAACTTGAAACAGCTCGCACAAGTATTATCAAGTGTACCAAGGCTATGCATTGTCTCCTCTACTGTTCTGCATAAACTAAGCTCTATCAATCAGATAAACACCAAAAGCAAATATGGATACATACTAAGAGCAGGACTACCATCAGCCATCTTCTCTACATGGATGACATGAAATTATATACAAAAGTGAACGAGTCGCTCATCCATCTAACTTGGATCTACAGCGAGGAGATTGGGATGTCATTCGGTTAGAGAAATATGGCTGGATGGTAAGAGAGAAAAAATAGTAATGATTAATGGAATGGACCTGTTATCAGGGCATATAGGGGACTAGCTATAAATACCCACAGTCACATGGTGATGAGGCAAAGAAGGCTTTAATCACCAAAAGACAAGACAAATCTTGAACAGCCAGCTCAATAGGAAAATCAATGCCATAAATATAAATATATCCTGCCAGCTATCAGGTAGGCATCTGGCATTGGAAGATGGACAAAAGAAGTTATGGAGACTTATGGGGAGTTATGGAGAAGTTATGGAGTTATGAATTTTCATCCCAAAGACTTGTACCAGCTAAAGACAAGGCGCGTGGGGATGGTGAGTAAAAGCCACTCGGAGCATTTAGAAATATATCAACAAGATGGCACCAAAGGATGAACTGTTGAGAAGCATGTATAAACATTGGAAAACGATCAAGCAGAGGAAATACCATGGTAAAGCAAGATTCTCTATGGATTGCATCATCGACTGAAAAATAGCAGATATTCTGAAATCCTTCCGTTGGAAAAAACTGGAGTAAATGGGAACATTCACATTGACTATAAGAGACACAAGACACAAGGGAGGTATGAAGCACCAGACCTATGGAAACACGGATCTAAACCGCCAGACATGACTCAAGGTGCAGATTGTATAAAAACGTCCCAGGAGCAGTCTTATAGCAAAATATAAAGTGCAAGCAAGGAGAACATACACCAAAAAGCATAACCAACTAGTTGGTATTATCTATAAGAATATCTGCTTCGTATATGGTTTAGATCCTCCCAAGACTAGATGAGAAATTTTCCAGAAAATTTTGAAGAATGATAAGGAGAAACCTTCTCCATCTACAGGCAAACTGGTTAATCAACCATATGTCATGGTTGACAAGAAAGACAAGAATCAAAAAACAGCACTGTTGATAATATAGTAGTACCAAGTGACATAAATGAATGCTGGGAAGAAGGGATATGAGAAATAAGAGAACCGCCAAGGGATGGAAGAAGAAGAAGTAAGGGGTAGAGGAAGAAAGTGAAGACGAAAGTAGTCCCACTGAGTACTTGGAACTGTGATTCCTAAATTAGAAAAATGACTTCAGATTTCAAGAACAACACCAGAGATCTCTGGCTAGAAGAACACACTAGGAACTAAGATACTGCGCAGAACCTTCAATCTCCCAGGACTCTGGATCTGAGTTTGAGGATGATCTTAACCACCCACAAAGGGTAAGAAAGGGATTTTTTAAATATATAATGTACTTATTCGCATATCTATTAGAAGATTAGAAATTTTCTTTATTTTTTATATGATCGATCTCCCATAAAAAATCCGGATAATGCTTAGGGCCTACGTTCTGCCAACTCCATAGTAGAAATTCCTAAACTCATTAAACGATTAAACGACCTGTGCTAATCTAACTGGAAACAGTGAACGCCAGCCACTTTTTTTTCTTAAATTATTCATCACTTTTGGTTAGATTCGCCCAACCGGCTTATCAAAAAAGAATCAGATTGAGGCTTTGCCAGGGAAACTTTAAGAAGTATATATGAATTGCTAGAATCATCCACAACCATTTACTTTTTACTTTTTATATAAAGTAAAATAACCCTTAAATTTTAAAATGCTAGATTTTAGATATAAATATTAGCAACCTTTAGTAAATATTAACAATAATTTTAAAACATCAAAGATTAAAAATTGTAAAAGCATGGTGTATAAAAGAAATAAAAGCAACAAATAAAATTCTAACCATTATTACCAATTTTAATGAGTCTAAAATTTAGTCAAACATTTAAATTTACTATTTTGTATGTTTAGTTACGTCAAAAAACAAATATCAAGAATTTCTTAAAAACAGCATCAAACATTTCTGAATTTTTGACAGCTGATTCAAGATTTATTAAAGTAGTTTGTAATACTGTGGTACACCTTTACAGTTAGATTTGTTTAAAAATCTCGATTTAAATAAAATCTTAGCCGATCAAAATATTTGCGGTATATTATCGATGACGTGTTTGAAAGCCTTATGATGGCTATCATGCACCTTATCATAAAAATAATTTGAGTTACCATGAATGTATCAAATTTAACGCAATGATTGAATAGAAAACGATCATATGATATGGCTGGTATTTAAAAAATTGTTTTCTTGGCAATTATCGAGCGATCAACATGTTTTCATTAATCGAACGAAATAAGACCTAATAATTAAGTACCAGCGTTATTTATAGGTAATCAGTACGACAGACAAATGAATAAAATGAATAAAGGAGAAAGACCGGTGGGTGAAAAGAAAAATAACGAAAGCCATCTTCAGCTCCACTGAGAAACGATATAAATTGGTTAGAAAATTTGCACTGCAGTCAGGAACTTTCGTTTATAGAAGATGCAGAACTGTGGAATTATTCTACTTGATGACATTTAGCATAAATCATCTATTTCGCACTCTTTGTCGAGAGTGAATGAAATCTGCGTGGTACTAAGCAACAAACTGTACTTCCGCTTTTAAACGACTCTCCAGTAAACATGGAAAGATCGAAATAAGAAAAATATCTGTTGCAGGATTATATGATCATTATATTGTATAATGGACAATTGATATTATATTATATCGAAAAAGATAATTAAAAATCGAAATTTAATGAGCATGTCGTCCATCATCGTATATTGAAAATGAAAGTGGTGTAAAATTTAATTCTCCGAGGATGATAGTCATCTATGGCGGTAAAAGAGAAAGTGGTTAGTGCTCACCATTCCTGCTTGGGCTGGCTGACTTGGCTGGTAGCACAATAGGAAATTTTGACCAAGGAATCAGTTAGATGGATCGTCACCCGAATCATCCATAACAGACAGCGACAATGACTGGAAAAGCGATCGTTTTTCTTTGACCGTATGCACTAACTGACTAACTGTTTAGAGGGTGAGAAATTAGTTTTTTTGGGTTCGCTTAATATGTTATGTTTGCATTTCCACTTAGTGCCACACCCACTGTTCTATCATTCTCGTCCAAAAACCTTCGTTGTAATTTCTCATATCTGTTCCGATACTTCGATTCAGTTATGGTCACAGTTGTCAGTAAGTAAGGAGGGAGAAAATTTAGTAAAAGTTAGTAAGCAAATAAGTAAGAAATGAACAATCTGAATTAATAGTGAATGCTTTCACGAAATTTTCTTCTCGAATTTTTCACGTCGGGTTTATTTACGCGTTTGAAATTGCAAAGACCATGAATTTTACAAATTTATTGTTGCAAAAAAATTCGAAATCGCAAAAGGTTGCTAAGAATTCTTAATAAAATCCAAATTCATAGTAATCTAACCATCGAAAATCTTAAAATATTTTAGGAAAAAATTTGCTAAATATTGTTTTGACATTGGAAACAATGGTTCAATAATTGACATAGCAAATTGGCAATTGATTTATCCCGTGAAAAGAAATGAAAACTTGAAAATTTGGCGGATCGGGTTATTTGTATTTGACTTGTTTAAAAGTGATTCATGTGAAAAATATGTGGTGAATAAAATTTGGCAACATTATTAAACTTATTTCATGATTATACGAGGTCATCCATCCACATATTCATCGGTTCAGTTGAGTTGTGCCTGGTTGGTTCTATGAATCAACAGTGACTTGTTAGTTGTTTAATATAAAGAAATTTGTAACTGGCACAAGGTTTTTTTGCAAGAGGCCGATAAAGGTCAGGACATTCCATGGGTAATTATTTTGTCCTTCATTAATTCCTTAAACGATGATTTACGATGATTTCATAAATAAAAAAGTTTAAATTTTGATCGCCGACCAAAAAATACAAGAATTTGTTAGTGATGATGCAAAACGGTAAGAAATTGTCGTGTTTGCAGAAAGCTTATGTTCTTCCGCTAGAAATTTTACAAAAGAAAGAAAAAGTTAAGAAAAATTTGCATAAACAATTTGCAAGTTAAGAAAAATTTGCAAAATAAGGAATTTTAATACTAAGTAAATACCAGCAAAATGGAAATTGATGAAAGAAAAAGTAAAGTGATACAGTGATGCTGAACTGAAGCAAATTCCAGCATGGAAATTATGCAACATTTAATATATAGCAAAACAGTAGAAATATAAGCCAAATAAGATCGAAAAAACAGGTGACAAGTAACAAAGTGACTCTGAAGGCCGTCTCACCCCAACAATTTCCATCCCTAAGTGCCTCTTTTCCTTACTCTAACCCAGTGAGCCAGCCAAACCCAGTGAGATCCATCGAAATGCATCTATAGCAGTGTAGCATTTGGTCCTTTCACGTGAACAACGAAAACAATTGAGTATATGGAAAGAATGCAAGCTTGAGTCGAGGCAACTTCGCATTCGTAGTTTCATTCTTCACTACACATTCATTTAATTACCAGTTTTCTCTTCTTTTTAAAGAAGATTTTCATGTCTGATTTCATAGAGTAAAATTAATGAATATAGTGAGTAAAAAAACTTATAAACAAAGAAAATGCGAAAAAAACAATTTGAAGAAGTAAAGACATGCAAATGTGTTCTCGTTGTATCGCTGATAAATCCGTAACGAAACATCGAATGACATGTTTATATCGTCACAATTGGTGAATTTCACCGGTGGTCGTTCGTACCATTTAAGACTTTCAACTGAAAGTTATGATCATACGAAATTTTACTAGCTAAGCGATTCTTTCAATGTTCAATCCATGATTTACAAGGTCACATTAGATGGTGCATCAAGTCACCGTAACCTGTTTTCAAAATGCCAGACTGGCGTTTGTTCTAATGCACTAGAATATCTATTTACGAAGCAGCCACCATCGATTTTATCCGTTACTGCCTTCTGCGAAATTACGAACTATCCTTAATCAGAATGGAAAGGTAAATCCAACAGGGCGATCTTGAAAAGCTCTTTTTTAAATCCATTCAGCAATTTTCCCTATCCATTGATATGATTGTTTTGTCTGCCTTTTTCGCTAATTTTACTTTTTTTCCCATCTTATGATCCAAAGTAATATGATAGTTTCCCGCGTGCTTTTTAAGTAAGCAGTGGCAATGATCATCAATCGACATTTTGTAGTTTATATATTTAAATAATTCGCAAAACCTGTATTTTTTCTATTTTGGTTTGCTTGGTACTGCTGTGGCTGATGCAATAATTCATGCATAAATTTTAGACTTTTCGAAAGGAATCTCTGTGTAATTCCACATAAATGACCCTCTGGCAGCAATTATCTTAATAATCAGTGAAACGTGGAATCAGCCAACCAGAAATAATGAGTGCTCTTAGTATGAAAAAAGATCTCCTAAATATTCCGGAGGTTATATATTTCCTCCAATAGTACACCATCATCACTGTTTAGACAGGCTTCATTTGTTGCAGTGATGAAGTGTTTCAAAGCCTCTCGGCCCATATTTGAAAGAAGTGGATGTTAATTCTTTTTCTAGCATCCTAAGTTCTTATATTGCTAGACCGCTTTAAAATCTTTTCTGACTGATCTTTTCAGTCCAGATCTTGATTGGTACTCCTTGTTTTTGACACCATCCATCTCAGAGCTTAGAATGTAGCAGTATGGGTCAGTCCGTGTGTTCCATAGCGACAACCAAGGCTTAATCAACATTCTCGTTCTATAATAATGTTGTTAATGTAGATGTGTTCGAGCGAAAATGCAATTATGTAAGATTCTGTCCACTCGGTGATCCTTAGGATTCACTGCTTAGGCAGTAGATGACCAAAGATTTTCCAATATCTTGCACTGGCCATTTTAGCAAGATTATGCGCACTGCAGCTGGACAGTTGCAAATTATCGCAAGACAGAAGGAAGCATCTCTAGCTGTTGCTATTCGGACTACCATTTCGATTTTAGATCGGGCCTTGGTATAAAGTGGTTCCAAGATATTTAAAGTCTGGCATTCATTCAACCGGTAACGAATAAATAAAAGGATATATATTCAGCCTCTGGTATGTGAGAGGAATTTTTTCTCGTTTATAATAATTTGAAATCCGATTTCATGGCAGTTATTGATATATGGCTTAGACTTATATATGACACATATATGACTTATGGTTTTTTCGTACTTTTTCATAATTATTCACCAAAAAGTCATTTATTATTTCATCATATTCAAGATTTGTGATATGATGCTTTGAGCTGACTGATATATGTTAAGTGTTAAGTGATAGCAAGCAGTATCCATAATAGAATATGTCGTTGGATGTTATAAGTTATATTATAGAGGAAACAATTTAGGGGGAAAAATTAGAGGCATCGGTTCCGATTTCGAAACAATATGCCAGTTCCCCATACACACCTATTTCTCATGACACCGATAAAATGAGATGATTCTGCCTTAATGCCTTAATGATTCCGATGATTTTGTCTGAAGCGCCATCGTTATCCTTCAGAGCATCGCTATCAAATTAAAAATGAAATCAATAAAACGACTGTGGATATTTCTTGTAAATTTTTTTTCAAATTAAAATTTTTCTTATTAATTAATTAATTATTAGCTTTTATTTATGTTGAGATTTATGTTTGATTTGACAATATTACTGTGAATGGACGAAAAGCCTTAAGAATTTGTCTAATAAACCCTACGGAGAACCCTACGAAAAGATAGGAATCTCATCTCAGTCCTTAATCATATCTAAATAGGCGATACGAGGAGAATCAAACTCGGTCATCGGTCAGGTTCGACGAAAAATCCAAGGAATATTAGGAAATCTCGCAGAGAAATATCTTTAAGGTAAGCATATTTCATTAGTTAACATAATTTTAATGTCAGCACTTTTGGATAGATTTAAAATGTTCGACGAAGAGATATTGATCTACGGAATATACGGTAAATGGAATTGAGAAAGGTTTTCATCGATCATATCGTCTTATTTTTGCGCCCTATTGCAAACATTGCCTATCTTATGCAATTATCACAGACTGCTTGAACTAGCCCTTTTATTCATTTATCCATCAGTTATATCAGTTGTAGTTGAGCCTGAGATTTTGCAGTAGGACAAATAGTTTTGAATATTGACTTCTTCATCGCCTTCTTTGTCGGAGAATCACTTGGGTAAAATACGATATTAATATTTCCTTTGGCAAAACCTCTAATTTGAAAATATTTCCAGAAATATTTTTAATACTGTAACAAGCTGATTATAGCGATCATTGATGCAAATTCTATGGTAGTTGTGAACGTATTTTAACACTAGCATTCTATGAACATATTTTTCGCAACTTCTGCAATTTCTATAATTTTTTAAAATACACGATTATCGCCGGAAACGATCTTTTAGAAAAATGCTGGCACTATCAAGAACTAATTTTCGTAATATTGAAAGTGTTCAGTTACGATCAGTTATATTTCAAGGAAAAAATTTTTCTGAAAGGCTATTATTGCATAGAAGCAATCTAATTTGAGGGTCCAGAAATTTGAGGATTTATAGACAATTTCAAAAATCAAATAAATTAAATCACACAAGTAAAATTCGTTGACAAAAAAGTTATTTCAAATAACTGGTTTGATCAATTCAATTGTAATTCAAATAATTCAATCACCCTGTCATATCAACACAAATGGATCAGACTCTTTCCATACTGTCGTTTTCTTTCTTACATCTTCTAAAAAATTACGAAAACATAAAAAATTTATATTTTTTAATCGCAGAAACACTTTTTCTGGCCACCGAATTAAAATCGACTGCTATAATTTAAATTCATTGCTTATATTTATCAGATTTGGAATTGACCTTCAATTTTGTGGTGCCAATCAGCACCATCAAAGTATTTTTTTTATAGTTCCAATATTGTCGCACCGATTCATAGATTTCAATTATTTCTATAAGTTCAGTAATTCAAAAAGAAAACATACATTCTGCTTGGTAATCAAGTAGGCTTATTTTGAAATTTTAGAAAGGTTTTTATTTTCTTCAATTATTACAGTAATTTTTAATTTTATTCTTTTCGTGAATCTAATCGACAGTTAGGGAAATAGTTCAGCGGATAATGTAAAATAAAATTAAACTGCAATCTAAATATCAGAAATGCCATAGATCTTTCAGAGAATTCCATAGTTTTGGAACAAATCGCTTTTCTCAGAGATTTTTGGATTTTGCCTATTTAACCATATGAATGTTTCTTTTTTATTTAGCACTATTTGTAAATAAGAAAATGTTTGATAAAAATTTAATGTTTTGCTGAATTTAATGTTTAATAATAATAAGAAATAATAATAAATAGTCAGCAATGTGCATTCGCAGTTAATAGGTTCGTCTTCCAACAGCAACCATTCCTGACTCGCTTGGCAGCACTGCCTGCTAAAGTGAGAAATTACTTTTCGCCAGAAAATCACTTGGGGATCTCAGCAGTGCACCTTTCACTTAATTTATTTTCACCAAGGGACAGAAATTAACCCTATTTAAAACGACGTACAATTCGACCGTCTTAATGCTTTATTTAAAGTCTATGAAAGTTGCAGTCAAAATTCTACTAAACAATTGCTATTCAAATAATTTATTTCATAAATAAACTAAAAATAAAGCAAATAAACTGAAAGCGTCAAGGAACAAAGTGGAAATTTGATTTGATTTGATTTTTTTCTTTGTCACAAAAAGTTTATCACATTTTCTAGTGAAAAATTTGAAAAGAATTGGTGGTAGTTTGGCTCAAATCCATGAAGAAATGCTGTGAAGGTCAAATGACATCACTGCAGTCATGGTGAACACGTGCCTTAAAATTGTAAAGTAACGAAATTTTAGCAATTTTCGCGCCATCCGACCCATTAGGTTTCACTGCTAGGCTGAATCATAAATTCCGGTTTTCATACCGAGAAATGGAATTTCTTGAAAAAATTTGAGGTTCTTAATAACCTGGAAAAAAATGCTCCGAAATTCGTCGTACTAGTTTCTCCTGACAATAACGACATATTTTCAAACCCATAACCTCTAAAGTAAAATAAATTTCTGGTCAGACTCGCTCCATTGGCTGCTAAGACAGTGAAAAATTTTTTGAGGATAAACAAAACTTTGCAATGGCAAGTTTGCTCCTTTCGAAGGAATTCACTCGAACTTTTGATTCTCAATGGTAATTTGATAATTTGAGCAGCAAAACCATTCGACTATCATGGCTTTTCGCCTATTTGTTAAGAAACCCTTCTAATTGACTAAATGAAAATATTTTATTTCATACAACTTGATTAGCTAAAATGATTAAATATTATTCAATCGTAAATGATCGTAAATAATCTGAGGCTCGCCGCATTTGAATTAAGGTGAGTGGCAACGAATGCATCTTCATTAACATTGCATTGCACTGAACTAACTGAGGAGAGTCGGATATAATGGTCGGATATAATGCTTTTTTTGCATCAAAAGGAGTCCAGTTTTGCTTAAGATTAATTTCACTCTGCTACACCATTCAGCCCTTAATTAATTCTGTTTGGCTTTGCTGTTTTCAGCTTGCATTTTTCATGATTTTTATGATTTGAAGAAGTTATTTCAAGTGAATGGAACTTCAAATAAGCGCGAATAACAAAAATAATTGGGCTAATGGGTTATATCAAAATAGCTTATAGATTAAGCGAATCTAAATCAAAATTTGCATTTGAAGTGCATGTGAAATGATTCGTGTGATGAATTTTAAATATGTCATGGTCAAAATGTTGCATTTTTTGGATATCATTGATGATATTTTTGACAAAATTTTACAAATATCAATTCTTTCTCAACATAATGATTTAGAAATGAATGATTCCCTTGCCTAACCAAAGACTGATATCTTTATCATATTATCACTATCATCAATTGCATGATTGACATTATTTAATGGTCAATTAACACCTATAGCACGATTCAAAGTCATTCATCGCTTCACTGATTTATGAAAAGAACCACTCGGAAAGGACGATCTATGCCACTTGACAGGAGTAAACCGTTAAAAGTGAATCCGTGCTTCGATCACGAAATGACTCGCTTACGAAGGAATATCATCACTCAATTAAACAATGAAGTAATCAAACCAGAAATTGTGAAATCTGTTAGAAAAAGGAGATACATATCTTCTGATTAAATACAACGATTCCATTGTCCACAATCTTTACCTATTATCTACCAATTTCTTTAATTATACAATGACCGCTGGTCATTTTACTCACTTCTTGATGATGGCCAATAGAAATGGCACCCATTGGTACGATAAATGAAGATTTTGCGCAACTAACTATACAACTGTTTTACGTGGATTTAATGGTTTTCCTTTTTTTTCTAAGCCGATCACTGCAATAAATTTTATGCAGTAATTACTGAATTATATAGTAAGATAGCCATACACAATGAACGAAAATTTTAAATAATACATAATGAACAGAGAGAAAACAACGGGAAGAAAATAAAAAGATAAAATATATTTTTTCCTGGCGATGAGATTCTAACTTTTACGATGATTCTTCCTTTTTTTTTAGCAAA
This sequence comes from Dracunculus medinensis, assembly GCA_900625125.1. NCBI lineage: Eukaryota > Metazoa > Nematoda > Chromadorea > Rhabditida > Dracunculidae > Dracunculus > Dracunculus medinensis. Next base: position 237,508 of record UYYG01000012.1, on the reverse strand, counting down.
TCGTATTTTTTTGGACCTTCGAATCAATAGGCCGTGTCGGCTAATTTCTACTTATATTTATAAAATTCAATGAAAATTCAAACTGGTACCAATCAGCACCAAAAGAAATTTTCCCATTCATTGTTTTTTCTTGAATAGGTCAGTGTTAGATTGATTAGGGGACGGGATGACCAAGATCAAGCCATAACGTATTCGATTATTGCCTCTAGACAGGAGTTAAGTGTTATTAAAGATGAATTCGATTGATGCCCCGAAAGAGTCATACCCAACTTAGAAGATTGCCAGTGGTCTTGTCAGTTATTCAAAAGATAGCGATATATTACGGAAATTTAATGCATCAAACAACAAAATATAATAATGCCTAGCAGCAGACTTGATTATATTCGAAAATAATTATTTTCATTCATCCAAATATAGTATAGAAACAAGTATAGAACTACTCAGTAGGTCGTTGCTCTAGTTTCGGGACGCCGATGCTTAGGTTCCACCCTTGCCAGGAATGAACCAGTCTTTCGAAAATCCAGATAACGTTGGTCAATCTATCCTTCTATCACTAAGAGAATAATTGACAAGATTTATCCGTCGCGACAAGTCAGCAAAGCCAACCTAAGCGACCTTAGAAAAATAATCCAGTTAACTATTCTACACTGAATTCTAAATTGAAAAATTATAATAATCAAAATATAATCAATTATAATGATAATAATCTCTGAATAATCAAAAAAATTCAAATTTTAGCCCTCATCCTGAAAAAACCGCCAATATAAACTGGAAAACTGCTTTATTCAGCAAGTTATCCCCAATTGACTCTGTCGAAATGGTTTCCTCTTAACGATCAGTCAGTAGTCAGCTAAATCAGAAATTATGAATACTATTAGAAGAAACTATCATCTCTTTTTTCAAGAGTTATCGGCCTAAATGAAAGAATTTCTAACTAAAATTCATTTCTAAATGCGAGATAATACTAATTAATGGTTCTTCTTTTTTTAATTTAAATAATTTTGCCTAATTCCTCACCGTCGATAATTGAGGCCAATTGTTGGAGAAGCATATTTGTAGGAAAAAATTTTCATTAGTTCATCAAAGGGTAGGATAGTCGGGTGGAAAGCGACTCGGCCACCACATTAAGAGATAAGAATTCATTTATCAATTTCGATTATGATAGCCTCTTCTCTTTTAGGAGTTAGCCTCTCATTAAAAATCCTCTGTCGCCTATGCTTTACATTTAAATCCATGTCACCTGTTTTTCTTGACCGTATTGACAGCGCAGCTAGATTAGCCAGAAATGGTGAGTTACTTATTCGTTTATGGATTATGTCGACAATGTGAAAATAATTTTTAAATATTTCGTAATATCAAAAAATTATGGTGATTTGCTCGTGGAAATTCCTTATTGCTTGATGCCTAATTCTTAATGCCTAATATTTTATGGGAAACTATTGGCGCCACTGACTCATTCACTGATTTTGCTTAACATATATACATATATACAATTTAAAATTACATATTTAAAATAAGCGAGGCGACCTGCCTTTTAATTCTTTCGCAACCAGTATACCATTAAGGCGTTTCAAAAATCCTTTTTGCTTCTGACATTCCTTGCTTGGATAGAATTTTCTTTTTTTTATGAAGATATGGTGATGATGATAATGACCACTGGTCATTTGTTTTATATGAATGGCACTGATTGGCACGATTAAGAGAAAGACTGTGAAAAACTACCGAATCGCTTTTGATGTAGCACCATATCCATGACCTTTTTATGACGACGAATATGACCGTTATGTCTCCAAAAAATATTTCTATTATTAAATATTCCCTATAAGAATCATATTCTCAAAAATCATGATTTTTTAATTTTTGGTTAAAATTATTGAAATTTTAAAGATCACCTAGTAATTTCAATAATTAAATCAATAATTTCTTATAGTTATTTCATTAACCGACTATTTCAATTTGGCGAAAGAAAGCCGAATGGATAGTGGTTTAAATTATCGAGTTAAGGGGCATTCTCCTTCCTTGGACATGAATAAACTTATCATAAACCACTCCAGTTGTGTAGTTATATTACCAGGCGACTCGCAAACAAGTTTCAATCCACACTAATAGCAGTGAAGCAGGCCTAACTAAAAGTGATGAACGCTGCCACCTATTGAAATTTCCACATGAAAAACCATATAGCAGAAACAATGAAAATAAAGAGAAACAATGAAAATAAAAGAAATAACTACAAAATTACTCTAAAATTAAGTAAAATTCCATCCCATTTGATTCTTAATTCCATTTGAAATTTAATTCCATTTGCAATAAAAGAAAGGCGATTTTTAAAATGTAGTATTAATACAAAAGATAAAATTAAAAAATAAAGTAAAAATTCTAAATCGCAAAAAAAAATAAGAAGGCAACAAATTTAAAAGGCGATTTTTTGGCAAAATTTATAAGTGAATATTTTATTAAAATTTAAAATTTAAACAGTGAGGTATGAATGAAAGAGAAATGGTAAATAAGAAGAAAAAAATGAAGTATGAGACAGGTTAAAAAATATTTATAAAAATAAATATCTTTAATATAAAATTTGCGCGAGAAATACAAAAATGAAATAAAATTTGAATCTTGAATCTTAAGCATTGAAATTCCTTTGCGAAACAGGATTAAATCGCCTCTGATTTCGATTATTTAGGCCTCGTTCGCGTATTCCTTTTTTATATTGCTCGTCTATCAACATTCTGGTTTCTGTTTCCTGTATCAGTGATACATTTAACTAATGATATATAATTTATATTTATTGAGAGAACACAACCATATTATAAACCGATAGTTCTGCTTGAATAATCAGATTTATTTATTTCTAAACTAATATCAAATCAAAAATATATTCCAAAAATAGAGAGAAAAAACTTACATCTTTTCTTTGCCTTTTTGAAATGAATTTCTTTGAAAAACTTAAATTCTGGCGTCCCAAACTGCAAAATGTAAAAATTAAATTAAAGCAAATTATTGAAAAATTTCGGCCGGAAAACATGGACAAAAATGAACAAATATTGCTTTTGTTTTCAAATAGCCTATATGATTTCCAAAAATTAAAAAAATTATTGCATAAATTATAATAAAACTAAGATTTTCGAGGAAAACATTTCAAACTCTGCAGTTTGTTCTTTTCAATTTCAAATTAAAAAATGAAAAATTTTATTTTTATTACGATTAACCTGGATAAAACTAAGATGAATTTAAAACGTAAAAAGATCAGTAAAATTAGCAGATTTGTGGAATCAATAAAATAAATGATTCCAAATTTCTTTTTCATCTTATATATTGTAAATCTTCCATCAAATTTCAGACAATTTTGAATCTAGATGCAATAAAATTAAAAGATACAATTCAGCCATTTCTACATCAGGTATATCTTTGATATTAAAATCATCCGGTTCTTCGCCATCCCTTATATTTTTATAATACATCATCAATTTCTGCAAATTTAAATATTTTATAATTAGTTTCATTAATTATATTTTATGAAATATTTTATATTTACTATAGGATTTTTTTAAATTTTCTTTATTTTCATCAAATTTTTAAAAATTCCTGCAATAGGCTTCACCGCAACAGATTCAATCATACAAGATATAAAGAAACCTCAACTTCAGGATTGAAACCTCTGAATGACATTCGTCCGAAAACTAAATCTTGAAGAACATCACAACTGTTTTCAAAAACTAGCTTTCGTCTGAATATAAAGAAAATAAATGGAAAATATAAATAATAAATTAGACAGATGAGGAATATTCAACAGTTCTTCTTATTAACTGAACTTTCTTATTATTTTTTAACTATATTAAGGAAAAAAAAAGTTGATACTTCCTGAATAAAAGGTTCTTTGAGCAAAAAATAATTATTTCAACAAGAAAATAATTAATAAACCGCCTAGTGTTTTACAAACTGAATGCTGATATAGAAATTAACCGCCTAGTGTTTTACAAACTGAATGCTGATATAGAAATAAAGTAAAAAATTTTTTTAAAAAAATTTAAAGCAAAAAATTTTAAAAATTTTAAGATTCCAAAGTATTTTTCGATGAAAAATATGTAATTTATATTTCAAGAAATTCATTCACTAATAGCAAACGAAGCGACCGCAATTATATTTCATTTGAATGAATAACTATTTCTTCACTATTTCTTCATCTTATGGAAACAGTAAATGAGTGAGAAAGTAAAAGAAATAAGCTATCTTTGTTAGATCCCTAAAAAATAATATTAAAAAAAATAGACAAATTTTTAAAGTTCAATTTATAAATTAATGACTGAATTTTCTTGCGATGGCCATTCGAAGTTTCACCAACATAATTATTCTGCAATTCTTTATCTTGCTTCCTCTTTTCTTTCTCATCGAGCCGTTTCTTCGTTTTCTGCATAAACTGTAAAAATAATGAAAAATTAAAATCAAGATTAAAGAAAAATTACCTAAGATATCCAAAGGAAAAAAAAACGTAGATAAAAATATCCAAAATCATCAATCATCAAGAAACCATACACTTCATTCATTTAAAAAAAATCTCATTAAATCCCATTAAAACAGGAAAACCAAGCAAATAACGATTAAAATTTTGAATCAAAAAATGAAATTTAAATAACCGAAGTTCAACTAAAGTTAAAGAACAAAAAAACGATCCGATATTTTGTATAAAAAAATAAACACATCGAATAAAACCAATCTGAAATTGAAAAAAAAAAATTCCAAAAAGAATGATCAAAAGCATTGCAGATATTTTATTGAGAATTTTGATTAATATTAAAATATTAATTGATTAAATATTGTTTAATAAAAATTAACCATTTTGATTCAATAAGATTAGAAGAATTAAAGATTTAAATACTATTTACAAGATATTATTATTGAATAGTATTATCCCATATCAAATTAAACTCTTATTTTCACTTGTTAATCATTTTCGCCTTAACATGAATTTTAATGCTACCAGAGCTAATAGACTGAAATAAGCCTGTTAAGCCTGTTTGCAAAATCTATGTCCTATTTCCCTTTTTTTACTTCTTCCTTTTTCTTTTTGACCGTATTTTATTCACTTCTATAATTTTCATTTCTACTTAAAGAAAACTAAAAAGTTTGAGTGGATGGTATTAGTTTATTGAAAGGAAAAGAATATTTTTTAAAAAATATTGCAATGAATACGAATAGGAAGCACAGAAGGAAAGGAAATAAAAGGCGAAATGAAGAAAATAAAAGTTTCGGTCTGCGCATCAGATAAGACAAGTGCCGAAAAAAAACGAAAGGACAAACCTTCATCTTGAGAAGACCTGAAGAAATCGTTCCACTGTCCATTTATAATTAGTTGAGTACCAAACTGTTAAACTGAAGAAGGAAAAACAAAATTTGACACAGCCGCTTTATCCGCCTCAAATGCAAAAAATTTTTAAATTAAACGAATGACAAATAATCAGAAATCAATGGCACTGATCAATGAAATTTAACAAGTCTTTCGAATCTAAAAATCAAACATTTTCGAATTATTTAAGCCACAAGAAGAAGAGGAAAGGACAAATTTTTATTCGTTTTCCTCTCATTTTCTTTTTTCTTCATTATTGCTGCACTTTCCCCTTAAACCTAACCATTTCCTTTACTGAATTCACACCGCATTAATCTCCTAGTTAATTAATCACTCGCTCAACTATCCATTATGGTTCCAAGCTTTAGAGAGCCGCTTGGGGACTTTTGGATGACAGACTTACTCCTCCAGCGGGCAGAAGCCAAACAAAGAAGTAACTGAGGCAACACACTCACCCTCTACCTCTTAATGCTTCCACACAACCATACATCCAACTTTAAATTACGCCTCAAGTTACTGAATAATCGAAATGCCAAAAAACAAATCTTAAATTCTATAAATTCAGCCGAAGCTGCTGATTAATAATTATTCAGAGACGGAAGCTGCCTTTTCTAACTTTGCAGTAATAAAAAATTTGAAAATTTTCTGAAATTGCTTTTAGATGCGGTAATAATAAAAGGAATTAAAAAGCAGTGTTTCCTGTTTCCTATTTAAAAAAGAGAACTGTGAAATTCGCCTAATTGAGAACCTCGCGGGAACTCCAAATTTCTCTTCTACGATTTTATTGAAAACTGTCAATTCCATTGAAAATCTGCGAATAATTACTGTGAAAAACGGTTTTAGGTCGTTTTTAGATTGCATCTATGCGAATCAACAAAGAAATAATTTCAAAAAGGTTGAAAAATGGTGCGGCAGTCTCCCCCTGTCGCGAGGTGCTGGAACTGCTCGAAATTTTTATACTCTATTTGAAGTTCGGCGACCTGGTGCAACAAATAATTTGTTAGGAGCTAACAGGAATGGTACTCGTTCTGACATCAATATTAATGCTGACGCTTCAAGTAAGGGGCCGAAAATCTGTAGCCGTTTATTTAGCGATGATACGAATTTATCAGCTGTGATATGAATTTATCACTGATGATGTGAATTCAAATTCGAAATATTTTACCAATAAATTTGAAGCAACTCATTTTTTTTGTTTATTTTCTTGTAAACAATCGTCTTTTTTCGGATATTCGCTGCATTAATTTGTTAATCGTCTTAGGTTGTGGTAGTTGTTTAACGTCTTCATCTCGAAATGTCTTGAGAAACTATTAATTTTGATAATTTTTCTTTTTTCTTGAATGGTTCAACTTTTTTATTTTAGTAAATACTATCAAATATTTATTATATTTAATTATTATTTTTTAATTATTGGGAATAAAACGGCTTAGATTGTTGCTCAATTCGGAGCGCCAATATTAAGGTTCTATTCCCTGCAGAAGTAAACCTGTTCAAAAATCCGGGTGATGCTCGCGACTCACCTGTATTTCTATCGCCAAGGGACTCTCTGGCATATTTGTGCTGTGCGACAAAGCCAGCGGAGTGCGTTTAACCAATAATCTTTCTTTAAAAAACTCTTCTCTTAACTCTTTAACTCTTTAAAAAAAACTCTTTAAAAAAAAAGTCTTTCGTATAGCCTTCGTTTTTTGACTGATGCAAAAATTGTTGAAGTGAGAAGGGAAGTAAAATGAAAGTAGTCTCTCGCCATTCTCGGTTAGCTTCGTTGTTTGCGTGGTGAGACGAGGACATTGCCAGAGAGTTGCTTGGGAATAGAGTTATATATGGGTGTGTAGCACCGGCCGAGTTCATCATGACAAGTTTTTCTGCCGAGGGCCAACCATATTTGTGATACAAGTGGTCCGGCTCTGCCATTGTATAAGCGGATATCTTTATAAGACTACTCACTGGGAGGATTTTTTATTCATCGTCCTACTAATAACACTTTCTTAATACGAATCTGTTATCTAATCTCTCACTAAAAGCAGTCCGGGTGAAGGCTCACCTGTACTGCTATCACCGAATGGCTCTGTGGCAAATAGGTCAAGTAAATCGCAAGCAATATCTGCATATTTCGACGCACGTATCATTCTTAATCTGGTGGCATACGATAAATATGCGAATCAGGCTTATGCACAGCAGTACCAAAAACTCTCGAGCTGTAAGCTAAGAGCTGTAAGCATTACCTAAGGTATATCTTGCTCTGAAAGTGGACAAAATCTCACATAATTGCATCAACATTTGCTCGAATATCATCTATATTAATGTAAGGATGTAATCACATTTGCACTAATTTGGTCATGTTCTTTCATGCACATCAATTTACGCATATCTCGCTAATTGCCAAGTTGTTTGATGGATTGCTTCAAAAACTTGGGGGGGGGGGCAGTTAATACCTGGACCGATACGGTCAGGAGAAATGAACGCATAGGCTACCAACTGATATGCCTGATTTAGGAAAAAGGAGTGGCTTCAATTATTTCCAGGATTCGATCGGATCGAGAGGTTCAAGAGCATCATACTTTCGGCGCCAGTGGACCGAGTCAAGCCAGAAATGTTGCCACTCCTTAGTAACACAGTATGCAGTTACGAACGAAACGAGAAATGGTAAGCAATAGTCGCTTACTTGCTTTATATTGCTTAAGATATTTTTTAACAGATTTTGCCTGGTATTTCGGCCTAAGTACCATTAATTTAATTTAGTGCAAAGCAACAACATTTAAAAGAAATTCATAGCAAAACAACCGCTTTTAAGCCATTGTTACATTTACAAAACATTTTTCTTCTCTAATTCTGTCTTATTGGAAGAAATCATTGAATAAATGGATGAATGAATGAATTCGTATACGTGCCATTCCTGTGAAAAAAATTACTCAAAAAATCCAATCTGCTTATTAACTCAGCTGAATAATGCAAATGGTTTGAAAAATGCGATAGGCAAATCGCTGCTCGACTATTTTGTAAGAGGCACTCATCACTTCTAGTTAGGCTAGTTTCACTTGCAACTAGGATGACTTTCGCCAGAGATCACTTTTCGATGGGAACTGATCCCCAGTATTGCCTTAATTTTTCAGCTACTCCTGCTTTATTTCTGCCAGTGGCACGAGCCATACCATTTTTTTTGAAACAATGACATAGCTTAAAATCTCACGATTATTTATTAAAAAAATGAAAATTTCATTGATTATTCTAAGGAAATATTGTTACTTGAAGGACTCGTTCATCTGAGTTTATTCAGTAGAATCTGCAATTTTAAATAAAAAATAAAATTGAATGATAATTAGCAGAATTTGAAAAAATGTTTATTCGAAATTTGAAGAATTCAACAGTTGTATATATCGCTCTCTCTCAAAAATATTTTTTTTTTATTTTCCATCCTCCGCAGATTGCTTCTGATTTGTCGGAAATTTCAATTTTTTGCGAAAAAAAAACTTAATGGGGTTGTGATTAATGCAATTGAAGAAAAAGAACCAAAACTTCATGTATGATTGATTAAGATGGATGCAAAATAGAAAATATAATGATTTTAATAGATATAAGCAAGTACCATGAAGCAGAGGAGAAAAAAAATGAGATTCACGACTTAATTTTGAGTATGGAGTTTTTCACGACATATTTCAGATATACATATATATATATATATACTTGAGCAAAGTAATTTATTTTACATTTATAATTAAAAAAAGAAAAAATTGGTCTACATTAGGCCTTCATTATATATTTAAAGGCCTGAAAATTTAGCACATTGAAAGAAAAAACAATCGTCATGGCAATGACCAAACACTAAAAAAGAATCTTTAGCAGGACGTTCGGAATGTCCGACATGACTGATGATAATTAATAAGAATAATTATTATTCCTAAATTATTAAACTACGAAATAAAGCATAGAAAATATAAAATAATTGTTTTAAGATGGTTTATTCGGCAGCACCGCACTATGGTAATTTCTTATAGAGATGATATTTATAATTTTAATATATATTTATCAAACCACTAACTGATCGTTCAAGATTCTCTGAAAATGTATGAAAAATACGCGAAAATCATATCGAAACTAGAAGAAAATTGAGCAATCAGTGTCGAAAAATGGATTTCTGTTTGAGGGAGCAATTGGTTTGCAATAAAGTTTATAATTTGCACCACCATTACTGTCCCAGTGAACAGCACCAGCAGCTTCATATCGTATACAGAAAAACACTTGCAAATCAAACAGAAGATAAGGTAAAAATATGCAAAAAGAAAATTGATCCTGGCTAGACAGAGGCGACCTGAAATCAGAATTTGCAAAGGTGATAAAGAGCATATAAGTTAGCAAACAAATAATAAACAGAAGACTTCGGAGTTTGCTTAATTCGCTCAACATAAAAGACGGCTCAAGTCTTCATTAAACTGATTAGTTCACTATATAAAATCCATCCAGCAGATCATATGAATTCTCAGGCAGTATTCTACAGATGTTGCATTCAGTACACAAGTTCAAGTCGACGTGTAAACGTAACAGTTATTGGTTCCTAGGTGAAAAACAAGGTTTAAGTATCTTTGTAACATTCATTTGAAAATTTAATTAAGCTGCAAAAGATGAAGCGTGTGTTCTAAAATTTTTTTATAATTTTATATTTCTAAATAATATCCTTTTTTTGCGTCAATGTTCTTGTGCCCCGCTAGATTTCAGGCATTTCTGTTGTCTGCCTGGAACTTTCAGAGGAAAAATTACAAATTAGATGAAGTGGACATGAAAAAGGTGAAATGTTAATAAGTAGGAGAAAAATTCACCCTGAATAAGCTCCATAGGTGCTTTGAAATGTTTTCCAATCATCGTAGGTGTATTTAATTTCAACCTGAAATTGAATTAAATTGCCACATTTCTATAGAATCACTTCACTTTACTTATACTTTCATTGTTTGTTAAAAAGAAATATGTTTCGATACATAAAAAATCACCTATTGAACGATTGTAGGCTAATTATTTTGACGAATTTTTCATTAAAATACCCACTTAGAAGAATTAAAACCATAATTTTGCTCTTCAGCTATTGATAATCTATTATTTTGGTTTACTTATATTATTGTCATTTGTTTTTTAAATTTAGCATTTAAATTTTGGCTGACCGATCGCAGCCCTTTCGTTAGAGAACATTTCGAAACGAAGTCGAGGTGAGTCGCCAGCAGCACTCATAAAATATTTCTTGTGGGCTTATATGCAAGCCGAGTTGCTGCTTGGATTATGTAAGGAATTATTTACATATTTAAACTTGGATTCAATAATAATTTGAGGAAACAAGCAAATTTTCTTCTCTAATCTGCTAGAAATTAAAAATTAAGAACTAAAATTATGCCGTAAAAGGCATATTTAAACTTGGATTCAATAATAATTTGAGGAAACAAGCAAATTTTCTTCTCTAATCTGCTAGAAATTAAAAATTAAGAACTAAAATTATGCCGTAAAAGGCATTTTTAAAATCACTTTTTTTTCATAAGCGACGTTTTTCACGCGAACGACGCCAGTTATTGCACGTCCGAACCACCTTACGCTTTCCAAATGAACATATCGTTCCGACGTCAACCATCTTAACTCATTTTCATTCGGTAACCAAAACTGTTTCTCCAGTGCAAATTTTGGCGCTACTGAAATTCATCAGATTTATCAAAAATTATCCCTTAGCGACAATTTCTAAGTCCATTCTCATTTTTTCACACTTTTTCTAACAACTATGCCATTATTGATTAAATTGCTTCCATTCGTTTAAAGATGAGATGTTTGTTAGTTGTCCAGAGGTGCGCCAAATTCGAATGAATGAAGTTACTCCTTTTTCCACTGCCTAAGGTGATATACTTGCTTGTCCAAGTCTCTTATCGGATCTAGCCAGGTCTTCACTGCACCTTCATGCTTTTGGAGACACCATCTTAGCTTAGCATGTGACACCAATTATTGCGCCGTGCGGTTTGATATAGAAAGATGGTTTAAGCAGCGTCAGCGACTTACTCTGCGTGACATTATCACTGGCGAATTTTTCCTGCGGGGTATGGAAAAAATTATTATTTTTATTAAGTGTCAGTAAAAACAAATTTACATAAAGCTTCAGACGCTGGATTTCCGTCATTGCATATGTTTTCTCTTGCACTTGTTTGCGCACTGACATATTCCGCTTGCTCGAGATCAGAAAATCTTACAATTTTTTTGACATAAGAGGATTTTCTCGTTGGTGACGACCGTTCACTTTTACTTCGAAGTCTAAATATTTACAATATTTTTCCATTTTTCTTATTATTGAATAATCGATTCTTATGAAAAAAATTGAAAAAAAAATTGGTGCTATTTGACACGCAAAAAAATTTGTATTTAGAATTTTTTTATTTTTTAACTAATTTTTCGTCTTTTATTTCACGAAAATAAAAATTGTAATAATTTATTCGTCTTAGAATGGAAAATTTAAATAAAAATTTCTTCCTAATTTTCGTTTAAATTAAAATTTAGATCAATTTGCACTTCGCAATACTAAGAATTATTTAGTTTTGTTTGCAAATTCAAATATATATCAAATAAATCTAATCAGAGTCAAAGCTGATTTTTATCAATAAAAATAAAACTGATAAACTGATAAAATATTTTTTAAATTTTTAAATTTTTAAAATTTTTTTATGCAGGAATATTGCCAGCAAAAGAAGGAACTTTTGTAGCGATCACGGAGCCAAAAACAGATTTGAAAGGATCGAAAGAAGTTTCAAATGTTATACAAAACGGTATTTCATCCATAAATCATTTATTAGATTTCATCAATTAATTGATTAAATAAGTTACAAATAAAATAAGTGAAATTTTAGAAATGAGAAAGAAATTTTATACACCAAAATAAAGGAACCCAAATTAAAAATTACAAATTTATATATTTTTGGAAAAGGTCGGGTTTTTTAAAAGACTGAATTTAAAATTAATGTTCTGTCGACCCGTCGAGAGATTTATAGTTCAACAGGCGAATAGGTTTTTTCTAATTTATTGCCTCAAGCAAATACTTTTTTCATTCTGTAAAGTTCGAATTCTGCAAAAGGAAAGCCAATATCGCAAAAAAATTTCTTCGCGCATTACATGTAATAAATTTAAAATAAAAATGTTTTGAAGTTGAAAAATTAGATTTCACGAATAAAGATTTATGAAAATTCTAAAAAAACGCGAAAAGATCTAAGAAAACACCTGTTTTATTAAAATTAAAAATATTGATCGAGTATCTAAAAATTTTATTAATATTTTAAATATTTACAATATTTTTCCAATTTTCTTAGATTATATTATTATTAATGGTAAATTTTAGATAATTATTAATAATGGTAAATTAAAATTAAATTTTTAAAGCAATTTTGGGGAAGTTTTTCAATTCAATTTTTATTTAATTCGATTTCTGATCAATTTTTTCCATTAAATAATTGAATGTAAAGCAAACAGCATCTGGTCATAGGAGAAAGTGATAATTGCTGGCCATTTCTGGTTATACTAGCTTTGTTGGCTGAAGGTATTAAAAAAGGTATTATTTTTGCCACAGAGATGGCTTAGAACTAGAGTTGGGTCTGATATTACGCGGTCCCTGATATGCTGTTTGCTCCTACTAGAGGAAACCTTTGCCTCTCAACGCAATAACCTAAGCAAATATCTGAAGAGGCTATTCTGCCGCTATTTCTCGAGTGCAAAATTTGATAATTATAAAATTTATTTGAATAAATAAATTTCTTTTTTCTTTTCAATGTTTTTAGATTTCAAAATTAGAAAAATCTAGAAATTAAAAATCTAGAAAAAAGATCAAATTTCTGTTTTAAAAAAACGTTTGGAAATTTATTTAAAAAATTTGCTTTTCGAAACTTATTTTTTTGACATCTTTAAAGAAATTATAAAAATGAGAGTTTAAATATTAGTTTAAATATACAATAAATATTAGAGCTTCTAAACCAGATTTTTTAAAGCCATTGATAGCCATATTTTTAGGACGAATTGGGCCATTCGAAAATCCAAAGTACTTTTTATAACTATTTTCCACATTAAATAACTATTCCTAAAAGCTATTTGCTATTTCTCTCTTTCTAAATTTTAAGCTCATAGTTTCAGATTTTTAGAGGGAGGAAACGCTAGGGAATAGAATAGGACTAGGAATAGAAAATAGGAAGCTGGATCCTCAGCAGTTAAGTATATGATTACTGCTCACCTTGTTAAGGTGCTCTCTATGCTACAAAATGTTCATAAGAGAGTCATTTCGCGTTAGAAATAGAGGCGGATAGTCAGAAATAGCCGGCCTTTCTACAATATCTGAAGGTTGACTAGTCGGAGACAATTTCGAACCCTTGGCTCACAATGCGATAATCTAATTAGTGAATCAGTCGGTTATCACAGGCCTCAGGTCGTCAACATCACATTTTTAATGACAAAATGCTCTCAGCAAAGGAGAGGAATAATGAAATCGACAATGAAACTTGGTCAATGTAGAATCCGAGAATGACATTTGCCTGATACTAATCATAGAATTATAGCTTTATGGAGGGCACACAAATATTCTCGCTTGATTAAATTCTTCCGATCTAAATTCAGATAAAAGCTATGAATTGCTTGCTTTTTCTTGATTTTTAACTAAACACCTAGTTTTATGTCTATTAAGACAAAGAATCGCTTAAAAGGATTAATTTTTCACAGTAAAGCATTCCTTAATCTATCTAATCTAATATTAGTATCTATAAATCTAGGGGATTTCCTAAAAATTCGAAATCGAATCCATTCTAAGAAGTGTTTTTAAATAAACTTACATTCCTCGAGGTTTAACATCGGAGCACTTTGCTAGCATAATTTTAACAGCTGTGCTCCTATCTGCTTTATCGTTATCTTTAAAGTACTTTTTATTCATATTTACTATTCTTCTCCAAAACCTTCATTTTCATCCAGTAAATCTTTTCAATGTACTTCATTTTCCTCAGTTCATTTATTCCAATATCCTTTCACTTATTCCTATAATTTGAAACCCCACTATAAGACATATTTTGGATTTAATCGATAATAATATCAGCAATCACCCATCATCGATACAAAACAGTAAGAAAAATGTGAGATATACTTCTTAAAAAATAAAGACTGAATAAATTTTCACCAAAAACTTTAGTGAATTAAGTCGACTGAGGAAGATTTATATCACCGAAATATTTTGAGACAGAGACATAAACTATATTCTAACAAAACTCGGATTCCATTTTTTATGACAAGTTTACTCGTCATTTGATCCATATTGCCAGCTTGAACACAACCATAGAATTGAATTACTGTTCTTAAGTTTTTTAGTTTTTTTTGGGAGCGAGGGTGGGGATAGAATGGCTCAATGTATTGTTGTTTAATTGGTAGCGCCGATACTAAGGTTCTATGCCCTGCAAAGTAAACTTTTCCAAAAATCCGGGTGATGCTGGCGACTTATCTGTACGTCTATTGCCAAGGGAATCCCTAGGGAAAGGGAATGCCATATTTGTCCAACGCGACAAGCCAGCGGAACGAGTTTAACTAGTAATGATGAGGACTCTTAAAACTAAAAAGTTTATAGAATGAATTTATAAAGTAAAAGTAAAAAAACTGGAAAGTTTTTTGAAATGTACAAAATTTTTTAATGATTTAATGATTTGCTACCAAAAATTGTTTTTTACCAGATTTCAAGAAAAGATTTATAAAGTGAATTAAGTATGAGAATAGATAATTTATTAAGGAACTAGCAAAAAGACTCGTTCCACTGATGGGGTAGAATTTTTAGAAAATTGTGTTCGTTTCCACCAAATACATGCGCAGATATTTTTACTATGAGGTTCATAACAAAAAACTGATTTTCCGCCCACGCTTAATATCACCTTCATCTTGTATGATATTCCAGTAAAGTACCATCAATTCTTGAAATGTTCTATTAACCCATTAATCCTAATTACTCATTTCGTATAACTCCAAATAACTCGCTTTATATTTTTTAATCCTCGCTATATTCTCTCATTAATAGCAGTACTTTCAGATTCATTCATGCATATCCGTTATAAAAATGATTTAAATTTAAAAAAAATCTTCTTTAAACGAAAAAAAACGTAAATTTGGAAAGAAGCAAAAAAATTTGCCGAGATTCGTGGCTTTAAGCAATATGGCAGATGATTCGAAGGGATAATGTAGCTATATCTGTAGCTGTGAGAAATATAATAAAACGCAGATCATTAAGAGGTTGTGAGGAAAAAGTTCAGAAAGAACGGATAAAATTTATTTATTTATTGAAAACCAGCCAAGCAGGGCACAAACGCCATGTTCTTGTGTTAATAACAACAGTTAAAATAATAATATAATAAAATAAAATAAAATTAACAATTTAAAGATGAAAGAAAGAAGAAATTACAAAAAAATATAATATAATACAATTCGAAATAACTATAATCGAATGGTAAAAATCGAGATTTCACACTTTCTGCATGTTGTGAACTTTTCAAATCATATCATAAATGACATTATCTATTCTTGTTTTAAAGATAACTAGGGATAGTGCACAAGCTATTTCGGTAGTTTATTCCAATAATTAATATTAAAGAAATCATGAATCCTTAGTTTAGTTCTACACATAATAATTTTGGCCCACTGGTTCTTGTTGGATTTAATCTAAAATTATAATATTTTGAACAATCTAGTTTAACATAACCATACAAAATTACAGGTATAAATTAAATCTTGTTTAATCCGACGAACTGACAGAGAATCCAGGTTATATTGTTATATTTTTTTTTATAATTAAAATTGCAATTAGGAGGCGCCTTGCAGTCCTTCAATTATTTTACTTGATTTACGATATCTCGGGAAGTAACATGTAGCATTGTAGTCAAGAACTAGTCGAACGAACGCTTTATACATTTTGATAAGGAAATCTTCAGTTTTGTTCTTAAACAAACGAAAAATAAAATTTAGTATTTTTGAGGATTTCTTTACTATGGTTCTGCAGTGAGGTTCTGAAGGTCGAAATCGAGATTTTCCACGATTATGAATGTATTTCGAGGTGAATTTGAAGGAGCACAAAGGGGAGCTCAAAAGAAAAAATAAATGGAAGAATGAGAATTAACAAAGTTTTTCAGGAAAATTTTGGGTCATTAAGTGAAAAATGGATGAAAGGATTCGTATCAAGAAACATCTTCCACAATTACTAATAAGTTAAAGTACAGCAAAGAATAGGTAAAGCGTTTCAAAGGGAACAATGGAATGGAACTTCGATATGAAAGATGGCACATGACAGAGATACCGTATATCTTCCAAAGAATGGCTTTTGAGGAATATCAAAACATTTCGGGACATAACGACGAAAGCTATCTCTCGCTTTTTGATACAGCTACTGCACTCTTTCCGGAAATAAATATTCAGACATTAGCAGATATATAATTTCTCGGTCAAATTTTACCTCAAAAACTCATAACATGGAAATAAGAAGATCGAATTTTACGAGTTTTCGCGAATTGGATCGATAAAAATTTGCTAAAAAACGATCAATTGACAGTTTTCCTCATTCTTCCTTTTTTCCTTTCGATATATTGCTAAATTTTTGTTGAACAAAACAATGTAAATATGTGAATTCAAAAAATATTAGAAAAAATTTTTACAAACAAAACCGATCGAAAATAAATATTTCTTTCATATTCCATGTTAAATTTATACATTCATAGCAATTACTTTAAAGGTTTTCAATATTTTTCTACTCTTTAAAAATATAATCTCAGTGAAATACAAGAAATGAAATAGAGAAAATAGTCGAGGAGTGTTATTTCGATTATGATCAAGCAATTGTCATGAGTTTGATTCGCATCACTTGCTGGAAATAATTCTCTAATTAAAGATGTACTGGAATTTTAGTATATTCCTATTCCAAAGCGATCCTTTCGGGAAAAGACCTCATCACAATAGCCAATACAGCCGGTCAAACCAAAAATTATAAGAGCTATTGGAAGAGGAAAAGAAAATGAAACACACTGACTTATCGATGAATTCGCCAGATTTTATCTGAAATATTCAATTTTTTTCAAAAAAAATCAATTATACTTGCAGAATGTCAATTATACTTGCAGAATGTTTTTAATGAATTTATTTAAGAAAGAATATGATAAGGGACAAGCAGATCAACAGGTCAACTAACAGAACTGCCTTTTATAAAAAATTATGCCTCAAACTAGCGATTCTTCCAATGTTATGCTTAAAACCAAACTGCAGTGTCAACTTCATGCTTCTTTGGATATTTTGGATTTAATTTATATTGAATGTCTTAAAAATTGTAAAGCAATTTACTTATAATTATAAAGCAAAGGTCTATACTAACTTTTATAAAATTTTTATACACCTATTAAATCGAATTTGATTAAAAATCATGTTCACACCTAATTCAAGAAAAAAAATGAGAATGTATTGGGAATTCAAAAGACAAAAAGGAATTCAATATATAGGGATATAAACTCGAAATATTTTTTGCAAAAAAAGTTCAAAACCTCATCATTTCTGAATAGGTTCGCTTTAACGGCTATTAAGATGAGATTCATTTTGAAACAGAAATATGGGGCCTAGTAAGATTCGAATTCTATTTTTAGCGACAGATTTTCCTTATTACTGATGAGTACGTTAAAAACTCAAAAAACGAAATATATCATTAAGAATTGTTAAAACCATTAGAGGAAAAAAATTTCTTTTCACATTCAATATATTGTCGATTAATCAACATTCATTCAACAGCTGCATCAAAAAATTACTGCCTGAGATCAGATTTGAAGAGATTTCTAGAATTTTTTCCTTTGTTCATATATTCTTCTAATTCACGATCTAACTCCTCACGAGTCTTCTTTTGTCGAAAAGTACCACGGTAGGAAAAGCGTGGTCGCACTGTATAATGGAAAGACCTGATATTTTGAAATCTCTGAGGTCGATATAATCGAAATGTACCAAATTGACGACGACTGAAAACGATATGTCATATCAAATATAATCCACAATGTTTGGTAATTTAGTAATAAAAATTGTTGAAAATTTTAAGTATTTCATGAATTTTTGCAAATTTATGCAAATTAATATTTTAGTACACTTTTAAAAATTGGTAATGTATCATTAAGAACTATTAGAACGAGTAGATAGTTACACCTTTAATGTCTATTTACAAGAAACTTTATAATAAAGTTAAATTAAAAAATAATTACAACTTATTTACCTTTTAAAATCTTTCCCTCTATAGTTAAAGTGATTGAAATTTGACTGCATAGCTTGCGAAGTGAATGAAACACGATCATGAATTGACCTTTTTTGGAATAATCTGGGACGATAACGGCGTGGAGGAACACGAATATATTCTTCACCAGTTTTGCCATCTACTAAAAGATCATAATCGCTACCAATATTATCATACTGATCGGTATTCTGTTGAAAATTAACTTTAGGCACTATTTTGGTTACAGAAGCGGATATAGCAGGCACTGGTGATAATCGTGAAAATCTGAAAAAATAAAGTCAATCAGATAATATTTAACATTAATTATTAAATTAAAAATAGCGCTAAAAAATGCAATAAAATCGAAAAAAAGAACTTTTAAACTTTATAAAATTTTTGAATCCTTCAGTAATCAAGAAATCGAAAGAATCACTTAAAAAAACTGGAAAAATTTATTATACGCACCTTCACAAATTTGTTTTTTTCATCGCCTTTTTAAATAATTAGTTCACAACAAGTTACTTGGTTAATGATTTATTATTTAGTTACTTTATTTGTTTATTTATTTAGTTACTTTATTTATTTATTCACCTTCTCAACAATTTTTTTTAAAGAAAAATGAAGGTTTTTCTTATTTTTTTGCATTTATTTGATGGAATGGCTTTTAAAGAATGGTTCTAAAAACTATAACTTTATAACGACAAAAAATTGAGGATATTAGAAATTTTTAAAATTTTCGACTGTTTGATTTCAAATCAACATAGAAAATTTCTGGCTTGGATGGTTGCATTGATTCACTACACTTAGAAAACGAGAACTAAATTTTAAAAAATGTATATATATATACAAGATTTAAAACTGCTTAAACTTACTGTCCGTTTCATCATTCAGTCAGTAAGAAATAGAAATGTAAATAGAAATTCCTCGAACTACATCCATGATATAGAATTATTAAGAATCGTGACAGATTTATTTCCATTAAGGAAGGAATGACAATGAAAACTCGTAATGCTAAATCTGAGTCGAAGCAGCACACAATTCTACAACCCTATCTCCACAAAGAAATAATTGGTTTAAAATTTGTAAAGTAGTTTTTGGGATTGCAGAATTATTGAAGTTGAACTCGAATTCTATAACCTAAATAATAAATACAAAAAATAAGACGGCTTGAAGAGTTCAAACACAGATATTTCTCGAGCAGTTTTTTAAAATTATCCAAAACTTTCACAAGCTTAGGTGACAGCAAAAAAGAGCTGAAAAAAACAAATATAACCTTTCATTCAAAGTCATCGTTGGTGCATTACAGTATAAAATCCGTGAAGGAATCTCATACATCGTGATTGGAAACTGAAAAGAAATTGAATATTTTTATAATTAATACTTCAACGTTTTAATGACTGTGGAGCCAAATAAAAAAATTTATAATTAAACACCTCTCGCAATTATTTAAGAAATTCCGCTAAGCCAATCAAACACCCTGGAAATCATTGCTACACCGCACTGCTTTGCTATTAATTGCATTTTCTTTCGATAATAATGATGTTCGAGTAAGTCAACTACAATATTATTTATCACGAATCTAGAATTTGCGAAATGCAATTTGGAAAAAGTAGAAATGGTTTTAAAACGAAGACCATCCCAACCTTCCCCTAACCACTCGCCCCTCCACTGTTTCTGCCACCAAGTAAAACAAATAACAAACAATAAAATCAAAAAAACGATAAATATAACAGAATTTGAAACAATCACTTATATCGCAATCATGTATTCGTTATAAGACCTAAATTTGAGATAAGAACTAAATATTAATATGGTTTAATGATCGATTTTTTTTCGAATGATCGGTGGTGATTTTCGCATGCTTTTTTAATATTTTTATGTGGTTTAGAAAAGTGGTTTTACGTTGCAAATCTCGAGTTGGCTTCTTTCGGGTCGTTGAAATAATTGTCATGTGACCTTTAACCTCAGTTTTTAGACGAAGAAAAATTTTTTAGAAAAATTGAATTTCTCCAGAAAAATTGTATTTTTATCAGTAAAAGAAAGGAACAAAGGTGACTAAAGGTGATGCAAATGAAACCAAACAATTCTCATAAAATCGAAATCACTTAAAATCACATCTTTACCTGAGTTCCACGAAAGAGCATTCGAGTATTCATTCACCGTTTCAGTGATCCATTTCACCAATATATGTAAGCGGATGCTGTGGTCCTATGGTGAGAGCTGTGGTGAAAAAGCCTACCACTCGATCATTTAAATTCGCAAAACTTCGTAGATTTCTCGTTAATCTCGCTGATTAACACGGATTTTTTAATTAATTATCTAGATAGAAATAAATAGTTAATAATCTGATAAATAGTGAAGGGGATTGTTTGAATAAGAAAGGTGATAGGCTCTTAGGCTTGGCTAGTTCTTGGCCTTTCTGCCCTATTTTTCACTTCATTTATGCAGTCATTTGAAAAATTATGCGACCGAATGATCGGTTTTTTGGCATCAATTTAAAATCGAGGATTTCAGCAGATAAAGTAGCATTGGAGTGAGATGGTCGAGTGCTGTGGTACTTGAATAAATTCACGCCGTAACGTACATTCCATTCATTTCCCATCCTTTCCTTCGTCGAGAGTAAACCTACCATTAAAAGTAGGGGGTGAATGTACATTTCTATTTCTACATGGCTGTTCACTTTGCAATATCACGTTTCAAATATGCTTTGTTTTCAGACAAAGACGGACGCGTGATTTGAATGCAGTGCTAACTATCAGTACGAACTTTTTGGCCAAGCCAACATTTTTTCGAGAATGCCGAAGTGCTCTTCCTCTCTTCTCTCTTATTTCCCCTCTTCCACTGTCATAACCTTTGTGACCTGTTGCCGTAACTTCTGTGGCTTCCCTGTCATGACCTCTTCTATTACTCTCGAGACACTTCTTCCCATAAGCGATATTTGGACGACTTATTTTTTTGTAATATTTTTAAAATAAATCGAATGTAAAGGACGTACGAGAAATAAAAATATGATTTATAAGCATCCACATTTATTTTTCCTATTTCATTCATCTGAAATATTACTATAAAAAAGGAAATAGCTCGTTCAAATGTCGTTTATCAATCATTCGTTTACCGTGTCATCGTTCCAATAGGTGACAGGAATTTTACATAGTTGTCTCCACGATATCCCTGCTTCTGGTTCTCGCTGGTTCCTCAGTGAAGACCGCATTTATTTATTTGTACCAGTATTAGAAGATTCTTTTTCATTTATTATTAAATAGTATTGGGATAGGACAGCCGAGTGCATGCAATGCATATTTAGATTATCGCGTTGAGAGGCAAACGGTTCCGTTTCTGCCTGCCGTCAGTCAGTGGTAATGACGACCCATTCCTGCTTCTGGTTCTCGCTGGTCCCTTAGTGAAAACTGTATGAGGAGCGAATATCGCTTACGGAAATGGTCACCGCAGTTCACTTATTATTTTTATGTTTTTAATTATTCTAAAAGTTATTTCCAAATAAATTTATATATAATTTTATTTTTAATTTGTTTTAACATTTATAACTTTAAATAATAAAAAAATTTGATTAAAAACCTAAAATAAAAACTTGATTTCGAAATTTAATATATTAAAGAATTAATTAATTAATAAAAATTGAATTGAAATATGCGATAAGGACTTTCTTCCATTAAATTCAATGCCAAAAACTTGCTTTTTTATTTTTCAGATGTTTTTCTTAAAAATTAATTTTAAACATTTAAACCTAATCTTGTAGGTCTTTTTAAAAGACACAAAAATGCAAATACAAAAATTAAATGAAAAAATTAGATCAAAATTCAAAAGCAAAAAATTATTGGAGTACCATTACCATTATCCTGTAAATTGGACGAATTTCTTTAAGTATCAAAATACTATAGGTTTATTTTATTATTTTCATATAGTGACTTTTTTGTTTGCTATTTCTTTTTTAAGGGGTCAAAAGGGCACATTATCGATTGATTTCTTTTATGTGTTTTTGAGGGGTCGAAAGGGCACATTATCGATTTTCTCGATTTGTAAAAAATCGGATGAATCTTCTTCATCCAGTGGTTCATCGAATGGCAATTGCAGCAAATTAGCTTGCATAGTCGTCGTCTTCTCCACATTAATTGTAACTATATTTTGTTATTTGCTTTGCCCTTTGACCTTTCTCTCCTTTTTCTCGCTTATTTCCGAGTTCGTTCTTCTGCTATTCATATATTCAAATAAATAATTTGTGCAATTGTCTTTTATGTCGTCTTTTGTTGACCTGTCTCGTCCCACTTACCCTTCCAATTTTTTGCCATTTTTGTCCCTATTTTATTGGTTCGTTGCGATTCGATTATCTGATTATTTTTATTCGGAATTAGCAGAGATTTTGGTTTTAAGGTTTCCTAAGAAACAACAAATTTTACAAAGAAACGTTTGGAAAGGTTCCACAGTATTCCGCAGTCTATGTATATATTACGTTTAAGGAGCAAAGGAAAATGGTTAATTTCTCAAGATTATTTTCCCTTTATTTATTTCATTTTGTATTTTTGCTAAATCCAACTTTATTTTAGTTTAATTTAACATTCAACATTTAACATTCAAAACGCTCTTTTTGATAAATAATTCTATTGAATTTTTCCAGTAATTATTGCTAATTATTATTTCGTAAATTGCATTTTTAAAAAAAGAATATTAAATTGATAATTTATAAAATATATGAAACTTAGCGCCTTTGTGCGCACGAGATGGGATCATGTTTCAGTCAGAGCGGAATGCTTGGCGCTGTGGTTATTCGAGGTGTGTAGGAAATAGGCAATACTGATCTATTCCATGAATTTCGAATATAAATCTTCAAGAAATTATTTTAGGATCGGATGAATTGTCTCGTTCCAGTCCGTTTATCTTAGTAGTTGTTTGCTGCTAAATTCTACTGTAGTTCTGGTATCGGTTAATTAGCCCCATAGCCCAAAGTTGCTGGATTGACTCAGTGTTTTTTATTGAATAAGGTTAAGAATTTTGGATTTCTCCATTTCTGTTGTAAATTAGAAAGCTTGACTGTGGCTTTGTGCACTTTTTTATTCCCAAATGGAAGTCGAACTTCTCGTTGAAAGTGAAATCCGGGTGGTGCTGCGCATCTTTCTATTATAGCATGCATTTATTTCTCCAGTTGACTCTCACCCAGTGATTATTTGCCTACTTAGCCTATATTACGCCCAATTGTAAAATTGTTAAAGTCAATTAAATAAAATCGTTTTTATTCGATCATTTAATTATTTATTTAATTATTATATTTATTATAATTATTCAATTATGAGATTTTAGTCAGTAATTGATTTATTTTTAGCTTTTTCAAATAAATAATATTTAATATAATATTTATTTCACTTTGATTCAGAAAAAGTCTTTGAAAAATCGTTGGCATTTCTTAATTTTTTTTAATATTCCAATATTCAGTTTTTTGTAAAAAATTATTCCCTTATTGATTATTATATTGTTAATTAATAAATTTTAGATTTTAAATTTTAATAATTAATTATGGATTGAAGAAATGATTTTCGTAGTATAATTTTTTCATTTTTGTTAGATTTCTGTTGAAATACAATTTTTTTGTTGAAGATTTTTCATAAGAAAAATTCTGAAAAGAAGGAAATTTTTTCGAAAGAATTGTTATTTTTAGTGACTTTTTATTTTTTTAAATTGTATTTTTTATATTAATTGTTATTTTTCCTCTGCGAAATATTTTATATTTTGTATTGTTTCGAGCTTTTATCTTTTTTTTTAATGGAAAAATCGGTGGAAAATTATTTTAAATTACAAATTTTATTTTTTAATAGAATTATCGAATTTGGCGATCTTTTTTTCTTTTTGTTGAAATCTTCGTTTTGCATTTTTAAATTTTTTTCCCGCGGCTAATTTATTTAATTTTCTTTGTGCGCGGGAAAATTTCCACTCATTTTAATGAAATATTTGTTTGAAATTTTTTAAAAATTAATCCTATTTTTTTATTATTGGTTCTGTTTTAATAATTAAACCATAAAAAACTGAAAATTATAAAAATTTATGTGAAATACACATCGATCCACATTATTTATTAGGTGAACTGAGTTGAGTGCAAATATTAGTCGGTCGAGTGCTTCGTTTGTTAGCCTTCAGAACCGTTTAGATTCCTGTCGACTGATGAGAGTAGAAGAGAGAGTGAAAGTTGAGAGCTGAGGTTCGATTTGTTTCTACCGACTTATTTATGCTTCAGTTTAATTATACTCACTGTAGTAATTGATGTGCTTGTTCGTGACTTACAATACAAATTATTGACAAGAAAATGGTGCGATTATAACAGAGATACAAAGTAAAAAATAGACGGCAATGGAAGAGGAAATGGAATGGAAAAAAAAAGGAGAAGGAGAGAAGGATGGAGGAATGGAGAGACTTGTGCTGCCTGAGCATGGGCCAGATAAGCGAAAAGTTCCAGGAACCTTTGAGTTTCTGGGTTCATGAGAGGGGTCTGATCGCATATTGCATCAACTAAGGTCAGGTCATCATAACTCTGGTTCTTTGATAAGAGAAAACTGGCATTGAAATGAAATCTGAATGTTGCTTAGAGTTTAACATTTCTATCACCAAGTCACTTGAGATTACTGAGTATGGGCCAAAGTGATGTTGTAGCCAATGGTGCAACGCAAACAAGAAATGGTGAATGTTTTTAAGGAGAACGATGGAGATTAGGTGATTGGTAATGAAGTATTATAGATATTCAAATGTGAAGCATTAGTCTGTGGTGGTCGAAATAAATTTATGGTATTCTAGCGAACAGTTGTTATTTTTCGTTTAGTAATATTTAAGCATTTAGTTTTTGAGCCATCTATCTACTTCAACTTAGCCATTTATTTATTTCTAAAAATATATAGAAATATCAAAAAAACTATTTTTTTAATTAATTATTTTAAAATTATTATAATTGATTAGAGTATTTTCAGTAAGTGTAATGAAAATTTAACCAAGTTTTATTTAATTCAACTATAAATGGTTAAATAAGCAAGGAAGTGATGTATTTCTGTGCAGCCTAGCATGCTGTCTGTTAGTTCATCGAGAGATTTTTGCTAGAAGTTGCTTGGTAGTAAATTATAAGTACGACACCTGGTTTTTAAACCTGAGAGATTCGCTATCAGGACCATGAAACTGAATCTGGGATGCCCGAAGGATACCATTTTCATACCATTCACTTTGATAGCATCCTAAGTTAACATTAAATTAAAAAAAGTTGATATAATATATCTGTAAAAAAAACTAATAAATTATTTTATTTCGCATTAACATTTGTAAAAATGTTAATGCGAAATATTATTATATATCTTGGTATATTATATAATATTATTATATATTATGTATTATTACATTAGTAAAAATATTACTATAAAATATTAATAAATTATTAATAAATCTTTTTCAGCCAAGCAAATCACCTCATCGTCCTTCAATGAAACAATCTTCTACCAAATCCCAGTCGAAACAGGCTTCAAAATCACCTAAGAAAAAGGAGACAAAGCAGAAATTTTCTATTGAATTGCGATCCAAAGGATCACCGAGCAGATCAAAAATGGAATCTTCTGAAAGTCGAAAATCGGCTAGTAAAAGTCCAAGTCGCAGTTCAAGAACTCCTGTAAGACATGTTCAGAAAAAATCGAGGAGTCGTTCCCATAGTCGTGGAAGAAAAATCGATTCGCAAAGAATGAAGCCTAAGGTGCAAGCAAAATCGCGACCATCCTCTCGTTCTCAAAAAATTATCAAATCTAATAAAAATCTCAGTAAAAGTTTTTTTTTTGATAGACCTAAGATTTCCATTCCATCATTCGGTACGGATAGCAGATATGGTAAAATTTATGTAAGCACAGAAAAGATTATACCCTCAGATGATTTACACCTTCGAAAAGATAATATGTCACCATCGGGAAGTCTATCGTCACGTCAGCATGTCTTGGATTCGGCAGAAGAATTACTTCGTCGTCGTACTTTTGAACCATTACATGAAACAATGCGATCTGCACCAGCTTTTGGTTCTCGTACTCCATCAGCATCGCCAAAAAAAGTCGAAAGAATACTCGAAAAGGCACCTTCACGTATGAAAGCTCATTTTCGTCGTTTCGGCCTTTTCTACATAATTGTCTTCTTACTTTGTGCTGTCGTTTATAGCGTCTATTCGTCTGGTCATCAACTTGAAAAGACTCTTAAAGAACTGCAAAACAGGATGAATGATTTTCTCATCCGTGATCCAAAAGAATATTAATTCATCCAAGTTGATTTCCATAATTAGAGTGTCGAACCGGTTTCCTCAACCCATATGAAATGAAAATTTATTTTAAAAGTTTATTTTTGCTACATTTTTTTTATATTTTTCAAATTTTTTGGATTTTTTTTCTCTTTTTATTTTAACTTTTTTTCCTAATTCCATTGTTAAGATCGTCCAAAACCTGTTTCATATTTTTTCATTAAGTTTTCCGCAAAATATTTTCATAAAATTTAAAGATCTCTTTGCTGAAGATCTCGAAGATCGTTTTTTCTCAGCGTACATTCAATATTCAACAGATATTAAAAATTTAAGTAATGTAATGTAATGTCTGATTTGTAACAGCTATGACAATTGTCTACAAAATTTATGGTACTTTCTGGTTAAATATATAGCGTTGATACCTATCAATTAAGAAAATAATGGTTCGTGGAAGAGAATAGAAGGGTGAAAGAAGTTTATAAAATTGAATATAAGAATATAATATTGAATAAGTCTAATAAAGAAAATTTTTTGCGAAATTCTAACAAGCAAATAATCCGAGAAAATAAAGGAATAGGAAGAGAGGGCACGACAATACTCTATTTATTTGCCAGAAAAGTACCATTCTTTTAGCCTTTTATTTACCTCGAAATCGAATGTCATTTATGTTGTATGCTACCGTCAATCGGCAATACGTATGCGACTGTAAGTGCGTTTCATTTCATTCCTATTTTTTTAAATATCCATTTCATTCATTTAATAAAAGTTAAGCACCTTTTTTAACTGACACGGCCGAATAAATAAATTGCATATTATTTTCCAATGTTTTAAATTTTCAATATATGGGAATATTTTTCAAATACGACATAATTAGTATCTCTTAGTAAAAAAATCTCAATATTCTACCATCTCTTGTTCGTTTATTTGTTCGTTTATTTGTTCTCACTGTTTGATTTTGTTTCCGTACAAATATTCAGATGTTTTTTGGCTATAATTTTTAATTTTTCATCTTAGCTGTCCTCGCTGAAATCGTTTTTTTATTGATTGTTGAATAAATTTAGGTGAAAGGAAATTTCAGGAAAGCAAATAGATCGTTCCAATGAGAACTTGTAGGGAAATTGGCTTAATGTTTCATTTTAACTTTTAATTTGTTCGTTCTGTTCGTTCCTTATTTTTTGCATTTAAATTTTATATTTTGCATTTATTAATTATTTTAATACTTTAATAAATTAAAAATTTGATCTATCTTAGTGATTATTTTCGTTTATTTCCATAAATAATTTTTTTATTTTATTGATGTACATCTTTGGTTTATTGACTTTCTTGTGTACTCTTCTCAGTGAAATATTTTCCAAATAATTTGTTCCACAGTTTTCTAATTCTTTTCTCATTTTCGAAGAAAAAAAGTGTAAAAGAATTGGAGTAGAATAATTCTATTGGAGTAGAATAACTGGAGTAGAATAGCTCGTTGAGTGGGTGTAAGCACTGTTCTCATTTTGGAATGTCAGTACTAAGGTTCGCCTGGCAGAATTAATTTCCTTCAAAAGCCGAGGTGTTGATGGCGATTTACTTGCATTTCTATCAACCATCCTAGCCAGTCGTCTCTCCCGCAAAAAATTCGGTAAACTAGTGAAGATGGTGAGCGTTTTCGAAGAAGAAGAGGAAATTAGATATGAATAAATTTTTGGAAAATAATAATATACCTGAAATGTAATTCTTACCTCTTCAATTTTCTTTGAAACCTCTTCTGTGCAAAATTTTTCATTTTCCTTACTATTTGTAAATTCCTCTTATATGCAAAAATTCTTTTTTAAATTTCAACTTAAAATAGAATAAAAAAAGTTTCGAATCCACCCGATTATGTTTTAACGCCAAAACACTTATTTGTATGCCGAAAATGTAAGGAAAATAAGGCGAAATCGAGAGGCCTAGTCGCTGTATTGGCTCGTTTTATTTTTCTTCAATTATGCGTGCAATTCTTCGGTTTACCGCCGTTCTACCAATTTTACTGATAATTTCCATTAAAAAGGCCTTTTTATTTTTGCTCGAATGAAGATGTGAAATTATTGGAATAAAGATTTTAACGATAAAATAGTACTCTAATTACGGTATTTCGTTGCGACGAGTCGAACACGTTTATATGTTCGTAATATGTCCATTTTTATAATATAAAATATTATAAAATTAATTATTTTATTTCGGGCAAAAAATTTGTATTTTTCGGCAAATCGGGCGAAAGGGTCGAAATATTAGCAAATTAACGTTTGTAGAATGTTAGTGGTGGGGAAAGTCTAAAACACAGTCGTTGAATCCAGTTGGATCAAATTTTAACGCCAGTCGTGGTAACCAAAATCCACTAAAATTGACTGCGGCTTCGACTGACTTCGGTGATATGCCAAGTAGATCGACGAAATTCAGTATTCAGTATCAGACAGCTGTTTGGAGGATACATCAACTCGCTCGCAATCATTTTCAGATGGCGATTTTGCGCAAATGCAGTTTCTACTACTATGTAAATGCGTTTGCGATTTAATCTTGTAAAGCCAAATTAGAAAAAGAAATAAATTGGTTCTCACTGAAAGAATTTTATATTTCAAGGCTAAAATTAACTCGGCTAGAATGCTCGATTGTAAGAAATTTTATGGTTTTTACCAGGGCTTTCACTTGCAGGTGAAACTATAAGGCGCTATAAGTACCACGGAGTTCGTTAATGGCACTACTATTGCTCCTACCAAGAGATTTACTCCTGTCAACGAATGATAAATTTCATCAATCATAGATTGTCATTTCGGATATTCAAAATTTATTTTTTTTAAAAATTCTTAATTTCTCGATTTCACAAATCTTTAATAAATTCCTCACAAATTATTGGTGAATTAAAAAATTAACCAATGTTTTGCTAGAAGCACCTTCGTTATATTTGCACACGCTTGATTGTAGAAAATAAATTAAACAGGGTTGGTGGTGCTTTATTTTAACAAATTCAAAAGCTGGTTCAATTTTTCGAAATGCTTAACTGACGAACGAACATTGAAAAATAATTTTCTTAATTCTCTCCCTTCTTGAAAAGTCGTCGATTTCATCAAATGCGCAGTAATAAAATCGTTCATGCTAAACGATTTCCGGAATTTCGCAGATTCGCAGAATTGTCCGACAAAACGATAAGTGAAGTGAACGTGTGATGCAACAGTTTGCGATAATTCATTTAAATCTCTTCATACGTCGAAGATTTTTATCGAAATTTTGATCAATTAAATCGCTTTGCATCAAAAATTTTCGAAAATTTGCGATAAAGTAGGAAAAAAACATTTTAGTTGTTCTGCTTATAAAAAAGTTTTCTGATAACCAATGATGAAATGGCGACTGCAATATAATCGGTGGAAGTAATTCGGTGCTAGCTTTTCTTCACCGGACGCCACTCGCAATTTTCGATTTAATTGGTTCCACTAAGACAAAATTTCGCAGCCAGAATAATCACTTACGCCCTCACCCTCGCCCTCACCAGCACCACTCTGATTTCCTCAACCTTAGTCGCCATATAAGACTCGACCATCTTACACCAATTATTACCTCTGTAATTGGAAAAATGGTATAAATTCTGCAATTCTTCTTTTACAGTGAATTTATCAAAAACATTTCTTAGTTGTCATAAAGATTCGTGAGAAAAACTACAAAATTTGCAAATGCTTTGTAAATCTGTAAATGCGCTTTGCAAACTGCGATGACAAAAGATGGACAAAATAATGAAATATTAACCAAAACTGGTTGGCGTTAAACATTGCTTGAAGGTAGATTATTTAAAATTATTTCAAAAATAGCAAATTTTTTTGGAAATTACCTAATCATGCCGAATATGGAAGACGAAAGTTCTAAAGATACATTGTGATAAGATTATCAGTCTTTTGCAATGATATGAACTTTATTTTTTTTTAACCTTAAAAAGTTTTTATTTCACTGAATGCTGTGCTATTCCAATATTTCTTATCACCCATAGCTATTATCTTTCATATTTCGTTGGTAGTAAGGAATTAAAAAATATTTTGGCATTTTGGTATTAAAGGAAAAAGGTCGACGAAGCGATTGGCAATAACCCAATTATCATTCCACCTCCATAAGTCCATTATATTCTTTCTCATAATCTATCTTAATGAAAAGCAGTTGAAAGCAACATTTTGAAATTCTAAATTCACCTAGCAGTAACAGTTGTAATTTTTCCGTGGAATTGTGAAACTTTCACAATGTCCTCCTTACTATTTCATATAAGTTATGAATGAGGGAATTTGAGCAATTATTTCAAGAATACATCTTCGACAAAAAATCGAAAAATATTTATTTCTTCAGAACGTTTGCTATATTTCGAGAAATGATTTCCAGAATATTAATTTAAGAAGAATCTTAACTTAAGAACTCCAAAGTCTGTTGAAATCTGTCCGCCTATTTTCGAACATCTAATTCTGCAGGTCGGATTATTTATTATTGTTCGGTTGTATCAACTCGATCGTTGTTAGTTCCATAGCAGCTTTAGGTAACTGAGGGGGCATACTCAACTCTGCTAAATTTTATTATTTTTGCAAAAAAATTCAGTTTTTTTCGTTACAGAGATTTATAGAAAAATACAAATTAAGCCAAATTATCCTCCTCATTCTGATTCTTTCGATTGTTTAGGATTAAGAATGAGTCAGATCATAATCTCGAGTGCTAGATTTCGGAATAAGGAATTAAGGAATCTAGTGGAATTAAGACTAAAAAATCTGGGTGGTAGCAGCGATACTTTCATTGCTATGCGCTTTCCTGGCTAAATTTCTCCTCCTTTTGCTAGCCAGTTGAACTGGATTTAACTGGAAATGATATGTGCTTGCCAGAAAATTATTTATTTTGCTGAAGGCATCAATTTGACTTTATTTTTCTGCAATCACAAATTTTATCACATTTTGTAAACAACAAATGAAAAAAGATTCTAACTTATAGTTAATCTTAAAAGTGAAAAAAAGTGACATGCAAAAAAATTTTTGGCCAAATGGCAATATTTTTTATTTATTCGTTAGAAAACTTTCTTTTTTTATCGGAACTTCACCTTGATAAGTTGATTAATTATTTAATTAATTATTGTTTTATTTAATTGCTGTCAATTATTAGCACTTTTTAAAATATATTTTTAATAATCAGTGCAATTACTTTTTTTGTATTTTTATTTATAAGTTATTGATGCAAATTCCGGAAAAGAAAAACGATAAAAAAATAGAAAAAATACAAATGAAATTGTTATATATAAAAATATATATATTTTATATTTTATGCATACATGAAAGAAAAAAGTCATTCAGGAAAAGTCACTTTTCCAATATGTCACCACTCTTCGTCACCAAATCGAGAATGAATGGATGTTTCTTGGAAAAGTTCTAGGCCGAGATTCTTAAGCTACGAAAGTATGAAGAAAAGTTGTGTTCAGAACTGGCTCAAACATCTCTGAAATTTGTTTCATTTTATTTTAATTTTATTTCTATCTTAAATCGCGTGGTTATATATTATAGTAGAAATTAAAATATCTAAAAAATTTTTTTAAAATTTTCTATAAAAGGATAAAAGGCGAGAGTAGCCATTCATGCCTTAGGCTCTGCTTGATAATTTTTCGAACAATTATTTAAATAAAACTGTAAAAAAGTATTTGTTGCTAGAAAGTCAAGGAGAGCGATTGGAAAGAACTAAAAATAATTTAGCTCGAATTTTATTTTCAAAATTGGCTGGAATGGTTATTCGTGGTTGACTTAGCTTGAGGGCCTAAGCCTAATTGATTTATAATATTTTAAAAAAATCAGGCGATTTTATTTCGAAAGATAAATTATGATAGTACAGTACTTTATGATACTTGAAATGAAGTTTTTTCCTTGTGATTTGTTGCGATTCGTTTCTTCAATTTTTTTCTTTTTAATGTTCTGTCATAATCTTGAAATTTGTAGTCTTGGAAGCGAATTAAAAAATATTTGATAGGACCTCTTTTTCCTGATTTCTTAATGCACTCTTTTATAGGACTGCATGATAGGTTAAATGTTGGTATTCACCATTTCTGGTTAGGCTGCACACTCCTTACTGCTGTCATAAATATCTACTCATCACCTTTAAAAATTTAACGCAGAAAGGTGCTGTGATGTAACAAATAAGCTGTCAGTGTCAATAGCATCATTCTATAATTTTTTGAAACGTTGTGCATAGAAATATATGTATAAAGATACGAGTTCATCAATGGGCTATAATGAAAAAAAAATTAGACGATATTCTCAGGAAAACTTTAAGGAGTTTCCTTGTGCATCTGAGAGCGTGATTGTGATGCAATGAAATACATAGACGGTCCAGCGATATGCGTGGGAAAAGGAATGATTTTACTTTCAGACATCGGAAGACTTGGAAACTCTGTGTTATCGCTCTATCAGTGGAGTCAGTCAAACCAAAAATACTGCGAAATACTAGAAGAAGAATGTACTGATGAAGGAATTACCCAAATAAATAAATTCCAAATGAATCTTTCAAAACAAAAATATTTGCTCAGCACAAGCTCGAATTTATTATAAAAAAATAAACAACTTACTTAGTGATGAACTTTTTCATTTCATTTCATCCGATTTATTTGTTTTATTGAACGACGAACTTTCAATTTCCGTCTTTTCCTTTGCTAACAAAGACGAGAAAACATGCATTCTACGTGTATATTATGTGTACATCGAATAGATCGAAAGCAAAATGCATATAAGCAATTAAGTAGGCAATTAAGGAAATGAATAAGTGGTAGATGTGCACTCAGGCCGGGACGAGTGCAATATTGCCATAAATAAGTCTGAATAGTGCAAACGACTCGGCCTGACTGCATCAATGTTTAAATATAATACATGCAAAAATTATGGATAATGTCAAAAGCAAGGACCAAAAAAACTTGGATTGGCGTGATTGGAAGCGATTCTAACTAAATAGGTAGGTGGTCGAGCGATAGTTGGCATTGGCATAGATAGTGGAAAAATTCTCGAGTGAATTCTTTTACTGTAAGCAATTAAATCGGAAAAAGCTGCTTGGAAATTGCAGAATCAGCTGAGCCGAACTAATGGCGTAAACTGAAGAAGAAGAAATCTTATAAAAATCTTATTAGCATGCATAGCAAATAAAATAGTGTCGATTCGAGTGTCGATTTATTCAAAGAAAGGAAGGAAGAGTCTTCGAATATTTTAGAGTGGTGAATATTTGAAATTGAACGAACGAATTCCATAAATGAAAAAAGTTTTGGAGATGTTAGTTGGTTGGAAAAATCTAGTAGAAGACAACT
Source organism: Dracunculus medinensis (assembly GCA_900625125.1). Taxonomy (NCBI): domain Eukaryota; kingdom Metazoa; phylum Nematoda; class Chromadorea; order Rhabditida; family Dracunculidae; genus Dracunculus; species Dracunculus medinensis. Next base: position 203,358 of record UYYG01000012.1, on the reverse strand, counting down.
CGTTATTATTATTCGTGAAGGGCGTCCGTCTTGTAGTGCAGGGAAATAACAAACGGAATCGAATCGCCTCGAAAAAGGAGCAACTAAAGAAACTGGAAAAATTGCTAAGTTCGCAACCATCATGAATGAATGATGTAATCAATCAATCAATCAATCAATACTCAATATTTTTAATAATTAATCAGTAATTAATTAGTGAAAAACGCTACGGAAAACCTTGAAATCATAAGTCATCGAAAATACAACCCAATTTGAAGAAAAACTAATGCGAAAATTATGAGAAACAGTTTTACATTCTCTCTAGCTACGGTAAAATTCTCGTTTTTCATATTCGCTTCTATATCATGGAGAGTTGAGCTTAAAATTTTTTAAAGAAATCCTTGTTCCGAAACAATTCCTGGAATGCGTTCTTATATTTCCTAAAACGTTCCCCGGATCCATTTTTCTAGCAAATGAAATCGCAAATATGTTAAGTAGTCATTTCTGGTTAGACCATTAGCTGTTAACTCGACTGGAAATTTTATCAAAGAATCATTTACTGATAGAAATACAAGGTGAGTCGCTTACACTAGGCAGATTTCTTGATGGCTTCAGGCTTCGAGCAAACTATAAACGCTTTTGTCAGCACAATAAGTTATCCACTCGATCACCATGTGAATTTCATTACTTCTTCTTCTTATAATTCATCGTTTTTGACTTGGTTTCCTCTTTTGATTATCAAGAAAAGACCCTTTCGATTATTATTAGAATGAAAGTCACTTGAAGATATATTGGGAGATATATAGAAGAGAAAAGGTTTTCAGCACCAATTGAGGTTCAGTGGAGTAAAAAAATAAGTTAGCTTCCGTTAACAGATTATGATAAAAAAGTGAAAGATAAAAATCTGCTCGAAATATTAAACGCACATATTAAACAACCATGCAAGAGGATGGATTTTTATTATTTGAAACAAACTGATTAATTTTCTAGAAAAATTTAATAAAAATCGGCATTAAGCAGCTGATAATGCAAAAATATCAAAAAATTCATCTCAAGCTGCTGACAATGAATAGCGATGAGCAATGGCGTATTAGAAATTTTTCGCAACATAAGTAGGGCTTGATAGGATAGCCCGAGGCGATGAAAGAATCTAGATCGCCGGCGGGTTTATTCATAAAATAGCCAACAATCGGGTGGCCTTGAAATTAAACAATACATTATCGCATGTCGAAGCTCGATTTGCTTTCGTTATATCCGATTTTGATTGTATGAAATACGGCAAAACTGCTTGAAAATCTATTATATAACTAGACGATGATCACCATCATCAAATATCGTCGTCATCATCGCTGCGATCACTACGAGCAAATCATGAAAGTGTCGCATTAGCAACTCCTATCTACATTATTTTACTCTTCGAAAAAATAATGTTTATAGAATATTTCATTCAATAGCCGATATCGTAAATTAGCCCGTTTAATGATAGAAAACTTGTAGAAAACTTTGAAAAAAATTTAAAAACACTTAATCTTATCTTATTTATTTTTGAAAACTTGTAACTTCTGCGAAATTTTCTTTTTTTCGCATATATAAAAGAATTTTGAAAGAATTTTTAAAATTTTCTCATTATACCAGATATTTCTAATTTCCAACTTTCTAAACTTATTTTAAAATTTTTTTCGCAAATTTTCAACTTCAGTTACGATTATGTTAACAGACAATAGAAGGTAGAGTGGCTCAGTGAGTTGATAGCCTCATTTTGGAGCAACGATGCTGGAATTCTAATCCTGATGTGAGTCTTTCAAAAATGCGCGGTGTGCGGCCTACTGTACTTCTGCGTCAATTGACTTCAATAAAATTTGCCCAGTATGACAAGCCCATCGAGAAAGGTTAAGCAAAAATGGTACAAACTCTTCAAAAAAAATTTGAGAATCAAAAGTATTATTTCATTACCACAATCTAATTACAAGAAGGCATATCTTCAACAATAAGAAGCAAATCTTGAGGAATTTATTTATTATTTATTTTCTGCAAAAGTGCCAGTGGGGTCATTACAAATTAAAAAAGTCACCTTAGTGCGCTAAATAGGTTAGAAAAGCTGTGAAAAAAAGAAAAAATATTGGATAAAATGATAAAAGTTTTGTCGACAAAAGTGGATGAAATAAATTCAATACGCCCTAAGGCGATTTGTGATGTAAATGATTAATTTAGAAGTTTCTCATCCCCATAATCAGTATTTTTTGTTGCATTTTTTCTATCCATAGTTTCCTTTAAAATATATTTTTGCTTTTACAGAAAAAAATTTCGCTGCACCTCGAACAGCAAAATTTACGGCGGTCGTTGCAGAAAAATAAAAAATGTTTGCATTTTTTGCTAAATATCTAACTAAATAAAAATGTTTGTAAACAGTTCTGCAAAAATGCACTTGCAAATTCATTTGTTTTTCATTTGTTTTCCACCTTTTTTTCATACATAAAATGTTTTCTCAAGCTCGATTTGCGCTAAAATCCATGAAGCACAATCGTCGCTCAAACGAATTATTTACTGTGCAAAATAATAGTTTTTCCCTTATCCGTTGAGTGTGTTCGAAATATTTGCTTTTTCAAAAGCCGATTTTATAGTTCAACGAATTTAGTTATTTATGAACTAAGATTACTATAAAAATGAAAATAACACTCAAATGAGGAGTAAGCTAGATATATTACTAAATATATTAGAGATATTACGGAATAAAACCATTCGAAAAATTAAATCAACTACAGAAACAAATGAGACAATAAGACAATATATATATATATATATCGCGAGGCAAAGGACCATAGGTTCGATCATCGATGAGAGCAAACTCGTCATTAAAAGAAAAATACTGGTGGTGGTAGGAATTCTCATTTTGTTTATTTCTAGGAGTTCATTTCTATCCGCAGGTGACTCGCTGGTAGTACGAGAAACTACAGAAAAAATGACCAGCAGTATTAAAATATAAAGCTCGATAAAGTACCAATTTTGAGAAAAATCAATGGAAAAAAATTGTAAAAAAAAATTATCCAAAATAATCATCGTTGTACAAAAATAATATATTTGCACCAAATTTTTTCATTAGTTTCATAGAAATTTTGCTTTTCGACTAGAATTCTCCCTTCTTCTGATAGCAGTTCACCATTTCTGGTTTAATTAGCTCCACAGACAATTTAGAATAGTAGAATAATAATAACGCTTTGCTAGAGAGATAATCAGGCATAAAAGCAAAAATTTCTTGTCGGTTTTCGTTTAAATTTTAGCGAAGAATTATTTTTACCAGTGAAATAAGGCAATGCGAACGTATATTTTTAATGAATCGCTCATTAAAGACAAATTGAGCGAAGAGGTAAAACCGACTTCTAAAAAAACCATAACGCAAAAATAGAAGAAAACAGGTTTCTCTTGAAGAGGATCATCGTCGTTATCTGAAATAATTCGTTGTCCAGGCGATGCATTAACTCGTCGATAATGAAGCAAAGGTGCGGAGAGTTGTTGGTTTATGCGGCTCCAGTTTTCATGCCGATGAGTTTCCGATTCATTATGGTAGTAAACTAATTCGTCGATTAAACAGTTAACAGTCGGAAGTGCTGCTGACCTTTTCCGTCTTCGCTGTCGTCTTTTTTCTGCTCATCTTCTTTCTCGGTTGTACGGTAGCGAAGGTTGTGAAAAAAATTCAAGAGAACAGTAAGTCGCCTTACTTGCTTGCTCAATTCATTTCTCAACAGTCCATTAGCTTTTCTCGGATGTGCCGGGCTTGCAATTTTTTCACTATTGAATCAGCCAGGAAATATTTATTTCTAAATCCTTTCTCGCTCCATTCATTACTGTATTGTTTTATAAATATTTAAATAAATTTTTAAATAGATTTCGAAGCGGTAAGCAAAATAAAGAGGCTTTCCCCATCGGAAAATTGGAAAAAATCGCTCCTTTGTTAAATGGCTAAAACTACGTAAAAGATAAAAACCTGAAATCACACTATTATTTGCATGAAAATTTTCTAAACACATCACGGTTTTACATGTAATATATAGGGAATTTATTTAGTCCATAAACTGGTACTACAAAATTGGCACTTCAAAATTGGCAAATAAAAAAAACGGTTTTTTCAAAATGCACCGCAAAAATTACAAACGTCGTACAATGTTATCGGCAACCTCTTCAAATCCTTTCCTTTCGCAGAAAAAGTTCTGAATTAAACCAGAAACTGAAAAATGATCCCACAAAAGGCCATTTCTACCATCCATTCATATAGGCTATGCAAGCTATAAATTGCCATAAAAAATCGGAGATCCCAGTCGATTTTTCGCCCGCTCAAAATCAAAGATACATTAAATTAACCCAGATCTCTTTTTTTTTTGAAGAGTCCTCACCGTTACTGGTTAAACTTGCTCCACTGGCTTATCGCAATTGAGCAATATGCCAGGGAGTCCCTTGGCGATAGAAATACAGATGAGTCGCCAGTATCATCCGGATTTTTGCACAGGTTTACTCCTGCGGGAAACCGGACCTCAGCATCAGCGCTCCCAACTAAGCAACAACCCACTGAGCTATTCTATCCCCAAATTATTCCATATTTCAAATTAAATAACACTAAATCGAATTTTTTGGCGGATATTTTATCTGCGAAGAAAATTTCAAAGCTAAACTTTCAAATTCTCAATTTTCCATGAAATTTCAAATTCAGTGATTTGCCATTATCCGAACCCTTTACATCAGTCATCTTTTATGTAATGTGTAGGAATGTGTATTATGAAAACTTCACAAAATGATCTTCACATCCAATGAATTTCTACGAAATTTGTAAAAATAAGGACGTTTATTTAAAAAAAACTGGAAAATATTTTATAATATTTATAATATAATATTTCAAAAGAACTTATAAAAATCGCTATTTCAGCCAATTTTAATAATAATTTCAATATAACAGATTCAATATAAAAACACCAAAATCCTGTTTCCGAAAATAGGTATATTTTTCTCAATTAATCATAGTCACATCTATATTCAGCGATATCCCAGTTGCCAACGATTGTCTATAAAAAAAAAGAAATTAAAATATATTATTAAATCTGGCTAAATTTAACGATGGAATAGTGTTGTTCAAAAAATCTATATGAAGTGTAACAACATTCTTGTAAATAGTTCTTGACCCAAATGTGACCAACCGAAATAAAACTGTACTAATATTTTTACTAAAAAACTTGAACCATAAAAAATTCTTGGAAAGTTTTATACATAAAGTAAATAAAGAAAAATTTAATGCCTGCAAAGCATGAAAGAAGAGCACTTATTTCCGAACAAATACTGAAAATGCCCATAAATAAAGTAAAAAATGGTATTCTTTTTCATTTTATAAGACTTTTTAGAGGCATAAACTTTCTACCTCGCAGTTATTGCTTTCAATCCGTTAAAAAGATTCAGTTTAACTTTTTTTTAATCCTTAACATTTTTACGACAAATCGCGGAAAGACGAAATAAAAAAAACGAATCTTATTTAAAACAATTGTAAATATTTCGATTTAAAAAAAAAAAAAATCAATTTCTCGGAGTGAAATGATTTTTCTTTTGAAAGCTTAGTTTTATTAAGTTTAAAAAGATGACCAAATAATTCGGTCGTTTGATGTTAAATCCTTTGCAAACAAGTTTTCATATAATTAACAACTAGAATTGTTATAAATCTCACGAATGCATACTATTTTATAGTTAAACAATTGATTGTATCAGTCATTAAATTAATGGTGCAATATACTATTTGTTATATAATCGTTTTAGTATTCACTACGCTTGATTCAATAACAAGATACGATTCCTACCGCTCCTCCTAATCGATAAGAATGTAGAATGAAGATATAGTCACCATCGACAAAAGTGAGGTAAAATATAGGAAGTTTTTTTTCTTTGAAAAATAATGTTCTTCTGATACATCATTCTAGTCAGCTTATGTAAAAATATAATTAAAATAAGAAATCGTAAATATAATGAAGAAAATCAGATGTTTACCTCAGGTTTTCTGAGCTTCACGCCTTCATTATCTACAATCGAGATGTCAAATTCATTGCTAGTTGTACAATCGGAGTAAAAAGACAACTCAAGCGATTTGCGTAGCAAAGATATTGTCTAAAATAGTAATTAAACATATCAAATTATCTGAAAGAAGTGCATGAAAAGTTTTTGGTGCATCAACGAATTTCATCGCTAATTCACAAAAAAATTTGTTGAATTATTGTTAATTCATCAGAAGTTTTCAATGTTTAAAAATTTACTTGATCAACAGTCAGTTTTTCACCGTTCTGACGCAATTCGTTTTCAACCATTTCATTAAGCAACCAAGCACCCAATCCAGTAGCTACACTTTTTGTAGAGTAAGCAACGCCTCTGAAAATAGTAATTTTGTTTAAATATAAATTAAAATTTACAAACTTACTCAGAAGATAAACGAAAGCGAACTAATATTAGTGAGAATTGTGGAAGAAAATGGTGAAAATGACAAAAAAAATTTGAATAATAATAATATCAAGAGAAGATAATAACGATAGCAAAAGAAATTTTAGAGAAAGGCAACATAAAAGTACATTCATATATATATGCTAATATTTAGATATTAAGTATTAAAAATATAGTTGATTAAAAAAAACCTTTGATTGACGACTCCAATGAACGGTTCAAACTGATCATTTTGCATTTGCATTCCAGCTACAACAAGAATATTCCATAGAGGATTGAGTTTAGTGCGCCGAATGTACATCAAAGATGTCAAATATCCATGCAACATCCGAGGACTCAATTCTGCAGTAGGATCGTGCGCCTTTAGTCTAAATGTCTGAAAAACTAATTTAAAATTAGATCAATGGATGAGAATCCAAAAGATCACATAAAATAATAAAATACGAAAGCAGAGATATACCTGAGAAAATAAAAAAAAAAGAAGAATAAGCATCTACGAAAGAATAAATCAAATTATTATGCAGAAAATTACTAGAATTAAATGTTTTTTTACGGAAACCATGAACAAAAAATAGTAGTAGATCATCTACCAGTTCAAGTGGTTTACAGTCGATCCATACCCTTTGAAAAATTAAACAAAAATCAAATTCGAATGGTGCTAAAGAAAACATTTTTCGAAAAAAATATGAGAAGGTACCTGTCGTTCAATTAGATTTTGCAACCATTGAAAATCAGCATGATCTCCTCCAAAAGCGACAACAACTCTGGAATTCACTCGATATTGACGACAAAAATGACGGTATCTTGCCATTTTTCCGTAAGAAACTAAACGATCAGTCATAATAGCAACTCCATCCTTATACGCGATCGCAACAACTGTCGTACCCGTGCATGTAGGATTACTATAAATATTTGAAACAAGCAACATATATTAAAGCATTTTATAAATTTTTGCCCTTGAAAATGCCTTATGCCTTTATGCCTTTATGCCTTATGCCTTTCCCATGATTTTCAAAACATTCCATTAAAAAAAAGTTCATTGAAAATAAGTTCAACAAATAAAAATAAAAACAACTTATAACTAATAAATTAGAAACCGCCACCGATTAATAACTGAAAACAATAATTGTTATTAGAAACGCACCAATATTGCAAATCTAAAAATAACATTATGAGATGGAAGGTGCTAATGAAAAGAGATTTAAAAAAAAACTAACAGACTAAGCTGGATCCCAGGTTTCTGCGTTCCTTCCATAATTAATTGTTCTGGAAAATTATTTCAATATAGGTTTCTTTTCGCCCTTTCCATTTCTTTTCATCGATTTTATTTTTCGGCAAATCTTAATCTCTTTTCCTAACCACGTTCCTTCATTTTCTTTCACCGATTCCCCTGACCAATAATTTATTCAACTAATATACCAAATCCACCTAATATAAAATACATTATCCATGGGTTTAGTGGTAAAACTGAATTAAGAAGGGTTAGGATTTGAATTTGTACCACCTTTATTGGGCGGCAATCAAGAAAGCGTGAAAAACAATTCATTGGTCGCGCTAAGATTCTATGCCGGCCAGGAATAAATCTAAAAACCCTTAGAGAATCTAGGCGATGATGGCGATTCATTTGTAATTACATCCCCAGTTGGTTTCCTAGCAAAGTTTGTTTGGTCCAATAAGCCGGCCACACGAACCAAATTAGCACTAGCAAGAGTTCATAGAAAAAACTATAACTCTGTAATTCCACTTTTGGATGTCGATATTACCCCAAAAACGGAAAGTTTTTCGCTTCAATTTTTGAATTAATCAAATCATTAATTTAATGAAAGTTCTTAATAAAATTTAATGTTAATTAATCTATGAATGCCTTGAACATACGAAAACATTGAAGTTTTATATAGCCATCTGCAAAAATTTAAAATCCTACAAAAATTTTTGTGGATCTAATCAAATGACTTTTAAAATTACCCTAATTACTTAAACGAAAACAAAGGTAGCATAGTTAACGCTGTAACCATTATAAAATAAAATTCCAAATGAGAACTGAAAGTTTTATCCTAAAAAATTAAAAATTCCTATAAATAAACGAAAATTAATAAAATCTTTCGGAAGAATCAAAAAACAATAAAAACGAAAAAAACTTAATAATAAAATTTTTGAAAAATTTCAAAAAAATAATTTTTCAGAGTTCCCCTTCGATTCTTCGAATGAATGAGCAATTTGCAGGACACAAACAAAATAAGATTTATAAAAAATATTGTAGCAAATATAATGAAGAAAAAACTTTTACAAAAAAAACGATCTCATGTGTCGAATTTTTTTTCGAAAGAATTCATTAACAGACAAAGAAAATCAGTGGAAGAATTCTATTTATCTTTTTTGATTGTTTTGTTTATTAAAAATTTATTTATTTTTCTAATTTATTAAAATTATCTAAATTAAATAAATAACATAAATAAGTTAATTAGATTTAAATACTTCCACTGTTTATTAAAATGGAATAAACATTGTCAACCATACTTTGTAAAATAATGGTGAAAGAGCGAAATTATGAAATTATACTTCGGAGGAAAATAATAAAAATTTAAAACAATCATCGGTAATAACAAAAATTATTTTCACAGATATACATCACTCACCAAAATGGAGAAAGGATAACCCGGAAAAACAATAAAACCCATTATAAACAGAAATAATCTAGTAAATACAAAAAAAATAAAAATAGAATAAAAAACTAATAAAATTGAATTGAGTAGAAAACTAGATTTTCTTACCAAAATTCACTAATTATGAAGGCTAAACACTAAGAAACAATATGAAATTGAACTGCTTTCAAGCGAAGAAAGGAACTAACCAGAATTGGAAAAAGAAAACAATGAAATAAGGAAATTTTAAAAATCTCGATATTTCATCTCCACAGTTATATTATATCATAAAGCTAAAATCAGAGCTATTCATCAGTTGATAAATAACTGAAAAAACTGAAAACTAAAAAGAATAAAAATTAAAACTTTTTATTAAATTACACCAAATATAGTGGCTAAAAATATTTCTATGATAATATTTGGCTCTTTTATTTCTTCATTTTCATTAACATAAAGCCATCATATAATAATAAAAACCACGAATGATGAGAATTATCAGCATTGTTCAGCAATTTACAGTAACTGAAACTATAAGATCAAGATCCCTATAAGAATCAGGAAGCTAGGACAAAAATTAAATATTAAAATATTAAATATTCAACTTTAAAACAAAAATACACCTGAAGGAACCAAATGCATTTACGTTCCATTTATAACAAGAATCAATGAAATATCATCATTACGATAACATTTTGGGATTTTAGTGGTAAATTGGAAGTGATGAGCTGAAATAAGAACAATTCCTTCTTATTTTTGTTTTGCTTTTTTTTTCAATTAGGACCTAAATTAAATCGAAATGTGGCAAACCTTCACAGTTAGATCGTTCAATAGCAGTCTTAAACCGGCAACATTTCTTGCAGTACAGAAAAATACATCCAGTGCTAGCTGGCATTGAACACTGCAAACATTTCAAATAAGGTTTTTTCATAGCTCGTTCATTTCGACCATTCCTCTGCAAAATTCACCTAGTAACTGAATTTTAAATATTCATAATAAATAATTCTAAGCATGAATGATAAACTAAGCACTCAAATTTCTTTTCATCATTTTCAAACTCGAATATTAAAAAATTTTGCTTTGAATGCTTTGAAAATTTTTTAGAATAATTACAAGTCATCTTTTTTATTTTTTATTTAGAAATTTCTTACAGTAACTATAGAATAATTAGAATTTAAAAAATTCTATATTTGAAAAAAAATTGTGAAAGGATTATAAAAGATTATGCCTAGCGAGAGATCTTAAAATTTTGGCCATTAAAAATATTTGTAGAAAAATTATTCAGAAAATGCAAATATTAAAATAAAATGTAATATAACAAAAAAAATCATAGACTCTGGAGAAATTGGAACAGTAAAATAGAAGTAGCAGTATTATGTCAATTAACAGATTAAAATTATTAAAATATCTTTATCTTTATTAAAATTTAAACGAAAAAATGAAACATACTCGGCGTCTTTCTATTTTACGTAAACGACGCTTAGATAGACCTGTTTGTTGAGCCAATTCATCAAGTTTGGCTCTTTTATGCATGCGATATTCTGATTCAGATATAGCGGCATCATTTCTCACCGGTCGATAGTACGGCTGACATATCCAATGAGCAAATTTATAAGCATTAGGGGATTCAAATTCGGCTTTCATATAATCTGAAAATTTTTTTTTTAAAACGGAGTAGAAACGTAGTAGGAGTGACCAAAAATTTAAAAACGAACATACTAAGATAATCAGGATTGGTACTTTTTACGCGCGACTCGATTTCACTGATAGTAGCACGAAATTCCTCCATTGCACAAACACTTGGCAATTTTTTTCGAAGATCCTCGAAATGAAGTAAACTATAATCAAAAAAACCTTTTAAACAAGGATATTATCAAAATAATTAATAAAAATGCCTAAGTAAAAAATCTGCGTTCCAAAAAGAAACAAAGAACACCTATGATGACAAATGCGAAAAATATGCGCTCGTATAGAGCTCTGAGATGCACCATATAATTCGACAAAATTCAAATATTCGGTAGCGACTACCCAGTTCAAAGTATGGCGTCCTTCAAAAAGAAACGGATTACCCAAAATTCCTTCCGCACTCATAACTGCATCAGCTTTTGTTTTTTCCAGACATAATTCAATATCTTTCGGCATCTAAGAACAAAAAAATTAAAATCATTTCATCAATAATTTCTAGATAATAATAAGAAATAAGTTTGAGATATAAAGAAATTAATTGAGAGATATAGCTCAAGAGGCTCCAGAAAATTTGAAATTCTTAAAATTTTCAATATCCACTTCACGTTTAAGATATGGGTCTATTTTTGTTATGAAACTGATAATTTGAAATACCATGAAAGAAAATGTAATCTCTAGAAATAGAACTGTAAGAATAATTTAATATTTCAAATTAATATTCAATAAGTCTTCTTGGAAATATTTTAAAGCCTTTTAAGTACAGAAAATGCCTTATTATAAATTTGGTAAATAAAACCGCAAATTACCTGTATATTACCATTAGCAATAACGGGAATATTGATGGATTCCTTAACATATCGAATAGCATTCCAATCAGCCAAACCAGTATTAGGCCCACGTTGATCGCGAGTCCTTCCATGTACAGTGAGAATACAAGCGCCAGCGCTTTCCAAAGCTCTATAAAAAGTAGTACATTTCCAGATCTATACAAAAATTAACGAGAAACTGAAGACAACAATTAATTTCAATTTCAGCAATCTTTACTATCCTTTTTTTCACTGAAAAAATATTATTATCCAATTTATACCTAACAAAATCGAAAAAATGAGTAACGAAATCGAAAAAATCGAAAAAATGAGAATGAGAATGAGTAAAGAGAAAAAGAAATAAGAAAAAACCTCGCATAAGAAATGGTCTCATTGATATCATCAAGAATGCGGATTTTGCAAGAAAGAGGTAATTTACAATAAGCATGAACGTATGAAATCATACGACAAATTAAATCTCGATCTTCCTAAAATAGATATTTTCAAATCAAATAATAAAATATTGAAAAATTAACAGTAAGACATTAAAAAATATAAAAAATATTATTATTTTAATATTAAAATATTAAAAAAACATAATACATTGAAAAAACAAAAAAAGATATTAAAAAAAGACAAAAACATAAAAAATGAAAAATATCTAAATGTCTTAAGAAAAAAGTTTAATGTAGTTTTATTAATTATATTATAACTACTAGTTTAATTATATTATAACTACTAGTGTTTTAAATGACAATTTTATCAAATTTTTTAAATTCACAGTTATAAAGACTTCTGTAATACCTGCAAATATGCTCCATAATGCCCACGCCGAGCGATTAACTGAGGACATCCAAGATTGAGATCAACTCCATCACAATACGATTCAACGAGACGACAAGCAGCTAAGAGTATTTCAGGATCATTTGCACAAAACTGGACAATAAGAGGACGATCACTAGTACAAGTAGTGAACGCACTTTTTCGATAAGTATAATCATTTACGAAGAGATGTGCATGGATCATCGGTGAAAAACAAATATCCGCTTTATGGCAACGCATCATCATTCGAAACGCTAATTCGCTAAAAACAAAACATTTTTTAAATTAATTAGAAAACTTCAAACAAAAGAATTCAAACAATTAAATTTTTCAAATTCAAACAAAATATGTAGATAATTTTCCTGCATATTCAAATTTTTTCCCACAGCCAAAAAAAAAGTTTTCAATATGACCCACAATAAATAAAATAAAATCCCGATAATCCACAAATGGAGTGGGAAACATTTATGGATGATATTTATAAATATATTTTCAACACTAAAATATTTTATATTTTACATAAATGCAAGAATATATTTTTTATTGAAATTTATAAATTTTGTTTTCTATAAACGCACAGTTTTCATCAAACCCTCATAAAAATCTATCCACGATACAAAACTATTAAGAACCATGGATATAAAATAAAAATATGATCCAATCCTACTTATAAATAACTTATTTTCAGAGGCAAAAACACTTCCCCCTTCCTTAATCCGGCACTTTCAATTCCTTATTCTAGCCAAGCTCAGAAAAACTAAGTCTGATGCCAGATGGTACTCATAATAAAATAGTCGTTATTGATATTCATAGCCTGATACTTCTGATTTATCTGATGAAGCACATCCATCCACTTCTTAAGATATTACAGAGAAGAAAAATGTTAAGATGAGAAAAAATCTAAAAAAACGGCCATTTCTACAAACGCAAAATTGTGCTATATTGGATAAGAGAGAATCATATAGAATTCACACTCTTTATATTATTATATTATATTTACTATTTACACTCTTTATATTATTATATTATATTTATATTATATTATTAGTTTTAGCCATAAATACAAGAAAAAAAACCTCTGATCGACCATTGGTGCAACAATGTATTTCGCATTTTTTAAGATTTGTCTAGCACGAATTTTTTTCACTTCCAACTGTTCGATGCTCAATGGTTTGCAGTCCGATGATGGTAAAATCTTTTTTCCAATAGACAAAACCGTCGCATTTTTTTCCATGCAAAAATCGAATGTCCTGAAAAATTCTTAGCTATTGTGGCTACTTTTAGGTAAACATAAATAAATTTATTAAATTATAAAGGCGAAAAAACGAATGCACACATAAATAAAGCAACAATAAGTAAATAAAACAAAACAAAATCGTAAAAAATTCCGCACTTGCCTACTTAAATTTTTTTGATTTATTATAAATGCTGGAACCACATTAAGCAAACCTGTTTTATGCCAATAAAGTTCAGCTAATGTAATGTACGACTGGAGAACTTTCTACCCGTACTTCTGCCGTTAAGTGGTTGTTTCAAGTAAATATGCGACCGTCGTGGGGAACTTTCTACTTGCTTTTGCCCTTAAGCAACTCTCTGGCGAAGGATTTTAAGACTTACGAAGATTTAAAATCTATAAGTAAGCTAAATCAAAAATGGCGCGCATAGTCAGAAGAAAGGAATAAAAAAGCCATATTTATTTAAATATTACCTTTAACTGCAAATGATTTTGAACTATAAACGATTTATAAATTTTTACTAAAAAATTTCCGGAGAAAATATGGTTTTTTATTTCGGATAAAACTATTCTCTTAAGAAATATTACTTTAAAATTATTTATTACAGCTTATTTAAAAAAAAGCAAGGAAAAAATGCCAACAACACGAAAAATGTTCAGAAACATTCCTTCTGCTCTACCTAAGTCTGAGCTGAAGCCGTAGACTAGCATGAATAAAAGTCAGCTTGGCCGATTCCTCAATACGAAAGCTGAATTTCGAAGGTTACCAGGTGGATTTAAGCAGAGGTTGGTGTAATTTCATGCTTTTAAGGGTCCAAAGGTATGTTTGGGAAGTAATACATACTAAGCGTGTTGCGCATTATCGAGCATTGAGCTCTAAACAAGCCATTTGGCACGAAATATATTTATACATATAGGAGCATAAAGCACTCCATCGTGTGCCATTCCACTTATAATAATCATTTTAAAGCTGATAGCATTCTTCAAGTCAGTTTTATTCCAAACGTTTTCATCCCTTTTACATTTTAAACTTTTCTTCACTATTGAATTCATTGATGTGTATTTTAAACGGCAGTGGTTTCTTCTTCTTCTAACAGCTCTCACCATTACTCCAACGGCTACAAGGGTAAGACGCTTCCAAGCGGCGAGGTCTGATGCCATAGTCGACAGTAATAGAAGCCATTCGTTTTTCCATCGTTTAAGTCCATACATTGCTGGTCCACCTATACGTTCAAAATCTTTTCTCACCGTATCAGTCCAGGTCTTGATTGGCCCACCTCGCTTTTGACGCCAACCGTCACACGGTTTAGCAAATAACGAAATATGCCTCAACTCCTGTGGTGGACGACGGAGAATGCCCTAATCAGCGAAGGCGGCGCTCTGTAATAACATTATTTATGCAAGTGGTATTTGAACGAAGGTGTATGCGATCTTGTGAGATTTTATCCACTCGGCGAACCCGTAAAATATACCTTAGACAAGAGTGGTCAAAGGCAGATAACTTCTTAATATCCTCCACTCTAACGGATCACAGCAATATCAAACGGCAGTGGTTTAATGGATTTCGTTTGAATTTGACGAATTTCGATATAATAAATTTAAAAAATTTGTTATAAAGGTTTTGATGGAATCCTTAATAAATAGCAGAATCGGCCATTATTTTGATTTTCTTGGTCGAAATAGGCATGTAAAGTTAGTTTTGAAAGGTCCAATCTGAGAAAGCTCGCTACAGATAAAGCGAGTCTGATAACGAATTTCATTCTAACTTAACATTTTCGCCGTTTTTTTATTATTTTGGATACTAACTTTCAACTGAATTCTTAGCATATGAGCGAACTATGATGCAGCAAGAAAGTATGCAAAATACGAACGGAGTGCTAGCACCACCTTGAGTTGTTACAACTTTAATAGTTGTTTTACTACCTTTAGGCAGAGCCATTTCACTTGACTTTAGGCATGCCATTTGGCCAACTCTTCTCGATAGATGCCTAATTTTTCTTCAGTATAGTTCCAGCCCTCTATATTTCAAGAAATTCTTTTTTAGATCTATTGGAATGGTTTTCAGTAGTTTCTATCCCACGTATTGTTTTCATATAAGAAGCCTCCTGCTTGAATAAATCGTTTATTTAATTGCTATTAATGGAAATAAAATTATCTGCTGCAATAAAATAATATTCGAAAGCTGGAATTAAAATTTAAATTTAATGAAAATTATTTAAAAACAGCCTTATCAAAAAATTATCACAGCGATAAATAGGTAGATAAATCAGAGAAAAATTATCAATGCATGATTCAAACATCAAATAAAAATGCCTTCATGTAGTCATTTTTGTTATTTCCTATGTTCATAAATCATAATACTTCATGAAATCAATGACAATATTGCACCAAATAACAGCTAATGGAAACATAGTTGTATGAATATCTGATCGATTTGGTTCTAGAAAAAATTGAAAGGTTTATTTAAAATCATAATAGAAGTAGGAAAGTGGTATAGTCAGCTTTTAGCTGGATTTCTTTAAGTAAAATTCGAAGATAGAGTTAAGCAAGTAGCAAATAATTCTACTTGTTACTTTACATTAGCCTTAACTCCAAATTTAAGAAATTTAGTAATCAGGCATTGTTAAAAACGCAGATATCGCAAATATTCGTCGATGATCGTCAGTTTGCAATATTTTATTATGATAACGATCGAAAGTTCGCTCAATTTCACAGATTGCTCGGTTATGAAGAAATTCATAAAGTGAATCATTTAAAGATGAAATATTTAATGAAATCTGAAATAATCTACAAAATAATTAATAAAAAAAGAGATGACTGAGGAGCAGTTGTTGCTTGTACTAATTCGATTCCCTAATAGAAGTAAAACATGAAATCAGATCGTTCCATTTGTATCCTTAAGCGACTCTCCGCCGAAAAGATTTTGCTTCTAGCAGGCAAAAGAACCAGCCAAATAAGAAATTATCAGAAATAATTCACTGTTAAGTGACGATTGTGAGATATTTTTTTCAGTAAATTAAATATTTATCAATAAATATTCCATATTTCAGATTCATTTTTTGAATTTTGTTTCTGAAGAAAAAATTTAGAATTTTCCTTGACTTTTAGGTTTTAGAATTTAAAATCTTAGAACTTTTAGAATGTTTCTTCCTTTCATCTAAATAAGATAATAAAATTTACCAAACTTTCCGGCTTAACTGCTTTGCAAAGTTGCCTCAATAAGAGCAAAGCAATACGCCTATTTATTGCATATAGTGGGCCTATTTTTATATGATCTGAGCGAAGCGCTGGCACTGAAATCGCATAACCCATTGTTTCTCGGTCTTTACTTACAGCTAATGCACCGTTAAAACCATTCAATTGGCTGATATTTTTAAGCGCATTACTCCTGAAATTAATGCAGTAAATAATAGAAAAGTTGGCTTCCTTAGTTCCTTTAAATTTTAATAATAAGAATTTTTGATATTGTAACAAATTTGCAAATAACTGACTATTTGTCGAGAAACTGTCACAAAAATGAAACCCATGAATTGCATTTAAATTGCATTCGGACAGTTAGACCATTTCGTTATTTCGCATGGCAGGCGGAATGTCCGCTTATAACAGTGAAAAACACCTTCCTCACACGATGCCATCAATGTGTTCTTCCAAAATGAATTATCTTATAAAATGGTTGGTCTTCCAAAATATAAACATAAGCATAAGTAGGAATTCTTTACCTGTCTTCGCCAGTGATAAGCGAATCGAAATCGAAGATCGTCGATATGTCATGCTCGTCCGTAATGTCGAACAGCGTCGGAAGCACCGTACTTCTCTAAAGTCTTTTCTCTTATTTAAAAGCTAATTATTTAAGTATTTCGGATTTATCAAACCTTTAAAAGGATTTTACTTGATTAGCCAAATTTTCCAAACATTTTTTCGTAGAATTTGCAAAGAATTAAAAAAGTTGAATTTTCTATAAATGAAGAAATGAAATGAAATAAACGACAAATCTAATTTAAAAAATGTTAATTTAATAATGCTAATTTTTATAAATTCATAAATAATTCATGAAAAAGAAACTAATTTTCACCTTCTCTAAATGTGAAATGTAATGCGAACAAGCAAAAACAATATTTTCCGCATATCCAACAATTTTAAAAATTGAATAAGTTTTTCTGGTTAAAAAGAATGGCATTCGAACTCGTAATTGACTACGCCCTTTAAAAATTATTTTTTTATCGAAAATTGTTTCCATAAATTTTTAATTTTTCATTTCATTTATCTGGTCGCATCGATCCAGGATTAACTGAACGACTCTGACGGCATCCATGATCGACTGGCGGCGAAGAACAGGATCTAGCCAACATACGCGATACTCTGTTATGAGATGAGGTACCAGTGCTATTCGATAGAAGATGGGCAATGAAAAACATGTAGAATTCGTGCATTATATATCTCTATTGCTCCACAGCCATTCGTGTCCATAGGTGCAAACTTTTGTTTTAACATTTCCCAAATTTCGTGCAAAATGGGGTATTTTCTTTCCAAAAATAGTTTCGTACTTTTATTTTTATGTCAAAAAGATTTCACCTTAACCGTCACTGGATTTTCCATCTCCCTGAGAGTACAGTTTGTTTTATTCGGAAATACTCTTTTAGCGAGAAAAAAGCATAACGGTAAGAGCCCTTGAATATGTTGAAAATTTAAATTTAAGCAAGATAAGTCAGTGGTTAACGTTATTGATTAGCTTTCTGATTAAATTAGTTCCACTGACTAAGTACGGTTCACCGACAGAAATACTGGTGGGCCATCAGCATCATTCGGATTTTTTTCTGGAGCACTGCTCTTGACGCATCTAAACTTCTGTTCGGTCGGCTATATTTTTTTCAAATTTGATAAATTTAAATTTATAAATTTTTTTAAAATTTCTCACTTAAAATATCACAAAATGCTATGGTTTGTTGCTGTTCAATAAGCTTCTTAAATTCATCGAAGAGAGTTTGTACTGTTTTTTCATCGCTGAAAAAAATTTTTTTCTTTTCTGAATCTACAAAATTCAAGTAATTTATTTCATAATTTCCAAATAGGTAATAATAGGTAATAATAAATGAACCGATTTTTTTCTTTTTATATTTAATATTTTATCGAAGTATTATTAAAGTTAAAGCAAAAGCAAAAGTGCGTACTTAAAGTCACTTCGAATATTCATTGTCGCCAAATATGAGAGATTCGCATAAGATAAATTAACAACGATTAAACCGCCAACAACCAAAGCTGGTGCTATAATTTGTATTATTATCATTATTATTTATTGAAAATTATCCGAAAATAGCGATCTCTTGCTCGATAGGCATAATTTTTTGAACGAATCCACTATTTGATTGAATGAAAAAATTTTTTGCATGAAAAAAATTAGTTCGACCAGCTTTTTCCATTTCTGTTTCGCCGATAATCTCTTCATCAGGGATTAGAAGAAACACAAACGGACGCTTAGTATTTCATTTTAATGGCAAGCTTACGACAATATGACAAAAATTAATTAGAATTAGAATTAGAATTAAATGCAATTGGATGAATTAAATATTACTTACCATCAGTAGGTACGGCTAAAATTACGTGACATGAAGGTGTATGCATTATTAAAGAAATTAAATTCGAAGATCGGAACTCGCATAGCATGCGATCATCTGTTGATAACAGCGCAGAAAATTGCTTCAAAAGGTCGATGGTAAGGTCGCCTTTGATTAAACGAATAGGGCTTCGATTAAGTTTCTTTAATTAGCAAAAAACATTTGTGATAAAGTTGCTAAAAATAGGAATTTTTTGCCTGATAATCAGTTCAGGAGATTATAAATTAGAACAACAAATGACTACAAGAAAATTATTTACGGTCAGAATAATGAATAATAAGATTTTAAGTTTTAAGATTTCTATGATAATAATAAAATTTTAAATATGAAAAAAACAACTTAAAAGCTTATACTTACTTAATCTAAAAGGCCTTAAAAGCTTTTGCTTACTTATAACTTAAAAGGTATTAAAAGCTTTTGCTTGCTTATAATTTAAGCAGCCCTTAGGCACAGACCCGTTAATTGAAATACCATTAATTTAACTTACTTACTGTCTTTCACATTCGATAAACTTCAATTGTTAGAATGAAAAAAGGGCAAAAAACTGAGAAAATAAAACCAAAAATCTCATAAACATCAAAAAATAAGTAAAATTGTTTGATTTCTTTTTTATTATTGAATAAGCGAATAACATTTCCAATTATTTTCGCTTTTTTGTTTTCAAAGTTTAAGTGATTTTTTAGTATAAAATTCTGCATTTTAATGTAAAATTCTGAAAATATAATTAAATTATAATGAAAATTTCATTAAAAAAATGCAAAAATGAAGCAAAAAAACTAAGAAATTAGAAATTAAGAAATCGTTTAAGAAATTTTGCAAGTTTTGATATTTGGGAAATCAGTGGAAATTGTTCTGCTGATTTATTGCTAGCACCATTAGCGCCATTTCTGGTTTGGCTGGTTCTACAGAGTTTTGGCAGGGAGGTGCTTTTCGCTAGCGAGCCACTTTATGATACAAATGGTGGTCACCACTTCAATTTCATTGTTAATAATAGGTTTTTTCTCGTCAAAGTAACTGAACCTGTGGCGCTCCGTCTTAATCAAATCACCTTATCACTCGAATTCTATTTTAAATTCTCGAATGTTTAATAAATTTGAGGAAATAAATTTGAAAATTCAATGAAATGAATGAAAATAAATTCATTACTCACATAAGAATTCTTTTAATATTAATATTATTATTTAGTAATATTAATATTAATATTAATATTACTAAATAATAAAAAAATAAATAAATAAAAAATAATGCAAACCAATGAATCAGTTGCAATGGGAATTTCGAAGGACTCGCGAAGATAAGAAATGAAACTCATTCCTTTATTTAATTTAAATCTATTCATCGCACTTACTTAGAAATGTCGAGTTTCGTTCTTTTTTTCAAGTGAATCCTCCTAAACGAATTCAGTTTTATAAAAATTGAATGATAAAAACAATAGAAAATAAAGTACGAACAAAAATAATCAAAAAAATCGCCATTTCATCGATTGAATCGAAATTTATTTTGTGCAAAATAAAAATTTGTTGTGTGATTTCACTTATATAGAAGAAAGGACAATCGAGTGGTTGTCGCTTATCGTCCAAAACGTAAAGATTTAGAGGCGTAAGAGGGTGCCTCTGGCAGAAATGTCATTCAAACATTCAAACATTCGGATGGTACTGACACCACATCTGCGCCATGCGCTTCCTTGACGAGAGTTTCCCATCGCACTACCAACTAACGGAGGAAGAAATGACGAATGCTACGACATATATACGGATATTAAATTGAATAAATGTTTCTTAATATCAATCAAGCGATCAGTTTTATAAATCAATGTCCACAACTTTTCACTATTTCAGAATGTGATCATGCAATTATGTTTTAAAATTATAAGTATTACGCTGCGAAATCTTCAAGGACATTCAGGAATTGGCTCGATGATAGGTGATTTACCAGGACTAATTAGATTTGCTGGTCGCCGTCCTTTGCCTCTCATAATCTAAGCCATTAAGTCTACTCGGCTATACGACATTAAAAAATAAAATGAAAAAATAAGAAAAGAGACCTTTCTGCTTCAAAAATTTAAGGAAGAAAAAGGAAGGGTTGGCTTACCGAGGATTTGACGTGGCTATCCTAATGGCAATCAGTTAATATTCTCCTCGATCCATCAAAAAGTGAATTCAATTTATCGGAAAAGCTGAAAGAGAAATGTCCAACACTCACTGTTGAATAAAATGAATTACATTTCTACATTCGATTGAATGATTGCAAAACTTTTCCTTACAAATCTGAACGAAGGAAATAATCTAATCAAATTTGAAAAATGAAATTGAATTTTGAAATGTCGTAGAAAGTATAACGCGGAATGAAAATAGGAAGTGAAGTAGAAAGTTGTTCGTACACGCGAATATCCGCGAATCCGACGGCTCTTTGCTGTTTATTATTATTGCAATTATTATTTATTATTATTATGATTATTAATGGAAAATAGTCAATAGCAATGTTTTCAAAATGGCAAATAAATGAAAGAAAAGAAGTCCATGAGTCCGTTGTTTTTCCTCGGCAATTAATTTATGCATGAGTTGCTTCATTCGAAGAAATAATCATGCAAAAGAAGTTATCGGCAATCATCAGCAATCACATCGTAATAGGCATTCGGCGACCTATGAGCACAACTGTGGAAGTGGAGGTGGCAGTAGAGTTAGTTTCAGGAGCACCAGCCAACCGCGAGACTCGACAGCCTTGCTCTAGCAGCTCTAGCAGCAGAAAGCCAAAGCAAAGAACCTGCGAACTGTGCAAAAAAATGAAAAGATTGTTCATAGCACCTTGTTATTCACATGAATAAATTTAAATACGGCTAAATTCTTCACCGAAAATGGGCGAAAAATTCAAAGAAATGATGAAAAATAAAAGAAATAAAAATTTTTTGACAGAATTGGTCAAACTGAAATGATCGCCAAAAGTGTATCATAAATGCTGAGAAAGTAATAATTTATGAGAAAAAAATTAAATATTCCATTTGAAGGAGTGCTTCGCAAGTTGTTTTTTATTCAACCAGGTGCTTTCTAAAATTTTTTTCAATTTTGCCAATATTTGCCAATACTGAGGCGAAAATCGAAGCGATCTTTTTATAAGGCAATTTTGTGGCAAAAATTAGAATTTTTTCTTTAATAAGATAAATTAACTTTTTATTGCTTTTTATGATTATTTTACAATATTTTATCACTGCAATTGACAAAAAATCACTTTGTTGGCAAAAAGCCGTCCTTTGACAGCACTCGTTTCGAATTATTATTTATTGTCTTTGGTTTGAACGAAGGCGATGCTTAGCAGTCAGTCGCACTTGGAGTTAGCGTTGAAGCCAAACGAATCGCATAATTTCAACCAAATATTTTACGATAATTAGGAATAATTGACATATTTAAGTATTTTTACTCGATGGAATGCAGCAAAAAACAAACGCTAAAAAGTGGCAAAAGCATTAGGAAAAAAGTATTTTGCACGAACCGAGGCTTATCCAGCCGAGAGTTCCGCCAGAGAGAATATAAACGCAGGTTGGTTCCAAGCAGCTCCTCGCCTTTGAATGAGAAAAAAGGACCGAACTCACGATGCTTGGCCTCATTTGAAGCCACTTGTTCTTCCTGCATTTAGCCACCATCGCTTAATGATTGATGATTTTATTCAACAAATCGAGAATTGTGCATTAGTTAAACAACGCAGATCGAATTTCTGAGTTCGATTTCACGACTGGCCGGGTTATTATTTGCAATTAAGTGTATTTCCCACCATCCACAATCGTCCTTGTGCGAAGAAAAACGAAATTGTCCATGTTTGCATGTGACACGTCAATGCAATAATTGCATGTCGCCCTTTTTATTTTATCGCCTATTTTATTGCTTTTCGAAATTATTTCCCATTAAAAATTAATAAATTTCCTTCTTTTTTTCGTTAAGCTTCTTCATTAAAAAACCAATTGACCAATGAACTTTTATTGAAGAATCTTTTTAAATATGTTTAAAAATGGAACAAATTTTTGTATTAATTTTGTCAATGAAGTTGCAAAAAAATCAACAAAAGCAAAAACCTTCAGCAATTAAGGTAGAAATAATTTGAACTAAATAACTTAAAACCTTATCAAATTTCATGATTCTTCGCCTTTTTAAGAAAAAAATTTGACCTTATAAATGCAACCTAGATGATAAGCTGCGATTGAAAACTGATAAGCAGCTGATAAGCAGATAAAAAACTGCACGTTTTTTTTCATGACTGCAAAAATCATTAACCTCTCAACATTCGAAAGTACAATCTAAGTATCAAGGTACCAGACATTAATCGCGCTCCGCAACCTCGGCCGCGGCGTTAATTTTCTTCTTATCAGTCGTATCTACTACTTGTCAGCAGATCAGTGGTGACAGCTAAAAACTAATTGTAATGAAAGGCTGATTGTGCTTGTCTATTTGGTAAATTTCTTGTTCGATTTGTTTTTTTTATTGCGCAATAAATTTCTATAATAATTTTATTTAGTGGTGTTTTGCGGTTCTTAAGGCACCTAATTTCTGGTAAAGCTGAAATGCGTAGAATAGTAGTAGAATAGTAGTTCTATCAAAAGAGATTTTTCCGAATTTCTGTTGTCACTCGTTACTCGTTACACTCGTTGCACCTAAAATGCGACCTTTACATATTAAAAAAATATTATTGTAATTTCTGTCAAATGTTGATTTTTCTAATTGTAAAGAGGCACAAAGTTTTTCCAAATAATTTTGGTTTAGTATTTTTCGAATTAAATTAGATTTTTCGTTCTTCTCTAATTCAAATTCGAAATTCTATTTTAATAAGTGCACGGGAAAGAACAAATTAAATTTATTTGTTTCGTCTAATTTTTTAAAAAAAGCTATTTTTCCAAGGCAACTTTTTGAATGATTTCTTCCTTCCTTTTATTCATTTATTTGCGTTTTTTCATTTATAATTTCCTTTGTTTATTTTGCCTTTGCAGTAATTCACTGATCTGACTGATCTGCTTGGTATGTTTTCTTTCAGATTTAGATTTTTGTGCATGGCAAATGGGATTGAGAATGGAGCGCACTGATGGAATGACTGACGGTGAAAAAACGCTCGACTCGACCCACTCGGCCCCAACGCATTTACTGCTCGAATTGACCTCACTCGATGAATTAAGTTTTCCAACGTGTTCGTCGACGAGAATAAAGGTTTTGTTGATTTTGAAATATTATTTAAGAAAAAAAACCAAAAATTTTAACCTAATGCGATAAGTGCTCGGTTTTAAATAATAGGCTTGTTTATGAGGAATTTTTTCCATTATTCATGAGATAAAGCGGAAGCGAAAGATCGAGACGAAGTGCAAAGTTGCAAGGTTACCAATGTTAGACGGTAAAATAAAAGACGGAAAAAGGCGAAAAAAGAGGTTACTTTGCTGCAGTAAACTACAGATGAATAAATATGACGGTAGGAATAGCTAAATGAATAGAGAAAGTATCAAAAAGTAGAAAGTTCGCTTTATTTGATTTTACTTTTCAAAATAATTTTGAAATTTCATTATAATGACTGCTTTTTTTGATCATAAAAATGACGTAATAGAAATTAAAAATCTCACAATTTTTACATTTTATTTTTTTTCATTTGACTTTCCGATTTATTTAAACAATTAAGGCTGGTGCTTGATTAACTATCATTCTAGGTGTTAACTAAATAAGTCATAATCTGATTAAGCACTTAAACCGTAATATTGGCTGGGTCCATAAATTGGTAGCCTCTTAAGATCCGCTGAAATAAGAAGCAAAAGGCTCTCTCCTTTTTATTTTCTTTTTGTTTTAGTTATATTTTGTTTTAATTACATTTTTCAGTCTTTTTATTTTAAGTTTCATTAGTTTGGTACGTTGATTTTAGTATGTATGCTTAGACGCATCGCCTCGATTTCTAGTCGTTGGTACTTCAAGTGGGACAGTTTATTTATTTTCTCGATTTGCTTCAAAATATCAAAGCAGATTTAATGCAGTTCCTGTGCAGGTTATTTCAACAAAAGAAGGATCTGTTGCGAAGGTAAGGAGTTTTTTACTTTCTTTTTTTTTTCTTCTTTTTTATAATTGATTTACCCTGTATTTCACTATTTTATTTTATTTTCAAGATATCTTTTATTACTAACTCTATTCCTAATTGTTGATTTTATTTTTACCTTATTATGTAATTAAGTTGTCCAGTATATTTATTTTCAGCTATCAGTTTCACCGAACGAAAAATATTTAGCAATCGGGAATCAGACTGGTTTATTAACTATCGTAGCACTTTCGACACCTGGTCATCCGTCCTCGGCGATTCTTTCGAATCATTGTCACGTCGAATATTGTTTGTTTAATTTTTATTTAAATGTTTAAATGTTTAGATATTTTTTTATATTTGTGAGTTTAATAATTCGTTATAATGGTCGGTTGATACTGTTTTTTATTATTAAGGTTCTTATATTCTAATATTAATATTAATATTAATTTTTATTAACATTAAATTCATATTTTGATTTTTTTTTTCTTGGAATAGGTGGTTCCGGCGTGCCTAATCGCATCACTTATATACACTGGAATAGAGACAGCGAAAAGGTATACGCTGGAGACTTAAAAGGTCAAGTTAGCTGTACTCGAATTCAGGTAAATGGCAAAACATGTTTTATAAAGTTTTATAAAGTTTTTTCCACAATCTTCCCATTTCTGGTTAGATTCACTGCATTGGCTTGTCGGATCAGGTAGATTTTGCCAAGGCATTTACTTGATGAGTATGAGTATAGAGTTGCCAATAATGCCAATGACGCCTTGATCATTTGCAAAACAATCTTTTACTATATCATTTATTTATAGGGTAGGAATCTATTTCGATCGCCTTATGAAATTTTGTTGGAAACGGATAGCGAAATTATTCAGTTAGATACATTTGAAGATATTTTATTGGTTTCAACATTAACAAGATGCTGTGTCTGTGATTTAAACAGTCTTCAATGTATTCAGGTTCTCTTTCTTTCATTGATCAAAAAATTTCAACCAATAATAGATTTTCCTCTCTAACTTTGATTTAATTGCTTGTTAAATTGTTGATTGTTAGGTTGGCAAAAAACTTCGTAACGGTCGATTTGGTGCAATATTTCTGTCAGTTCGTCGTCAGCTTACTATTGGAAATCCTGATGCTAAAGCTATTGGTCAAAATGAGGGTAGTCTTGCATCACTGCGAGTAATTTTTGCAAGTCGTCCTAATGGTAGATTATGGGAAGCAAATGGTCAAGGCGTCGTTTATAGGTCAATTAATCAAAATAAGTCAAAATAATTTATATGAAAATATTTATAAAATATTTTATTACATCACTAATCCGTATTAAATAAGTTATGGAAAAAATAGTTAAAAAATATCAATTTTTTCTTTTTGAAATTTTTAAGAATTCTTCTTGCAGAATTCTTTTAATAATTCTCACCATTACTGGTTAGACTGGCTCCATTAGCTGAAAGGGTTTCCAAGCTATTCGGTTCGATGCCATCGTTGCCAACATTAGAAGCTATTCCTTTTTCTGTCGTCTAAGTCGATATATCTTTGGTTGACCTATACGTTCTTTCCTGACTGTATCTGTGTAGGTCGTCTTGATTGGTCCTGCTTGTTTTTAGCACTACCTATTACAGGATTAATAACGAAAAATTCTTGTGAATGGGCGATGAAGAACTCTCTAATCAGTAAAGACAACCCTCTTTGATGGTACTGTTAATGCAAGTGGTGTTAGAACAAAGGAAGCGATCGTGATTTTATCCACTCGGCGAAAGCCCGTAAAATATGCCTCAGAAATAAGTGGTCAAAAGCAGATAACTTCTTAATATCCTCTCCTCTTATTAAAATCGGGTATTTCCTCAACCGGCAATGAGTTTATAAAAAGAGACATATTTAATCAGCTTCTTATATATAAAACGAAAGCCTTTTCGTTTTATTTCCATTGACCCTGAGTCCAATTCTCGCTGTAGTTGTTTAGCATTATTTGCATTTCATCATATCTATCAGCAAAAAGAATTAAATCATCAGGGTATTCAAAATCTGTGGTACTCTGCTCTGGATTGGTTTCTTTTGAGTACCGACAAGCGGCTTCTATTATCCACTCTGTCGCATAGCTGAATGTTATAGGTGAAAGGATGCAACCTTGACGCACACCAGTTTTTATTTCAAAGGAGTCAATTCTCCATATATGACGAACGTAACAGCCATGTCCGATAGCATATCATGGTTAAGTTTGGCCTCAAAGAACTCTTTCCATCTTATGAGACGATCTTTAATACTTTTAACACAGGCACTATTACTATCCCTTACCATTTCATCGATCGTTCTCCGTGTTATAGTTGCTTTAAAGAAAACGCAAAAGTTTTCCTATTATCGCCTGATCGAGCCGCCTTCTCCATTCTCAAAGCCATGTCGCTCAAATACTAATTTCTTTCCTTCCTGCTACTGTCTTTAAAATTCTTCAACCATTCGGAGTCAGGATCTCTTGACATTCGTGCGTTGGCAGCATTTTCAGATAGTTGGACAGTTGCTTCTGATACCCAATTAGCACACTTCCTACTAGTATGCCCTATCGTGGAAATGGCTGACTTTTGGAGACATTCTTTTAGTTAGGACTAGTATTCATTTGCCGTTCCAGAAAAGTCACTGATATTTGTATTATTGAGATGCTTCAATAAATCAATTTGAAATGCGCTCACTATCCCTGAACTTTTTAATTTGAGATAGTTGAGGGAAATGCTATTTTTTGCCATTGTCAAGTTGTTAATTTTATGCGGGATCTTGACTCGGACCACAACATGATCAGATCCATGAAGATTGCCGGTTTCAGCGTCGCGAGAGGAACGATTATCTAATAGGATTAACGGTGATTGATCAAGATATAATCAGTTTGGATAAAGTGTTACTTATCCGAGGATTTCCACCTAACTAGATTTTTTCTACGATGCTAGAAGCAAGTATTAGTGACATAAGGTTCATGCTCTTCGGCATAGCGAAGAAGGCATTCCTCATTGACACACTGGTCTGCGATACCTTATTTACCAATTGTCTAGGTCATTGCAGTGGCACTACCTAGGCGCGCATTCCAGTCTCCCAAAATTATAACCATGCCATATTTCGGCAGAGATTTTCTTAGCGATTGAAGTTTCTCATAAACTTATGCCGATAAATTTTGGGGCATAAACACTGATAACCAAAATATTGCAGAACTTGCCTTTAAAGTAAGCATTGGTCATATGGTCTCTTACCAGTTTGACTCAATCAAAGCGGAATGGGCCTTGTCAGATATGACAGTCATTACGCCATTTCGCCCCGAGTTATCCGAGACACCACAGTAATACGGCCAGTACTTCTGCTCGGAGCCAGGATTACTCGAAATCAGAAATGAGGAAGGCAGGTCTTCGACACGTAGGAGACATCCGCACGATATTTAGGATGAGTGTGGACAATGATCACATGGCTTGTAACATCCATAAGCGTTCTAACCGTTCCACACTGGTACATCTAGCCTCTTTGCTACGCGTGTAGAGAGCCGTTCCTCTTGATAAATTTCAAGTAATTGTCCTAGCTTGTGAGCATATTTTATTTATGAATACTTGAATTATTTTACGCCCGGATTGTATACTTATCGCAATACCACCGGGCTGGAAGTATCATGCGCGTCAGAGGATAATTTTATCAAGATTATCTGACCCTTATGGATAAAATTACACGTGGATGCCCAGCAGCCACTCGGATTTCTAATGTAACAGGTTTACTTTTGTCGAAGACAAAGTTAGAAAGGAAAAATTTTTTTAAAAAATTTAAAATTAAATTTAAAGAATATATATATAAAGATTAATTTATATATATATATAATTTATATATATATATATATATATAATTTTATAATTTGTTAGTTAAAAAAAAATCTTAGCTTAATTGTAACTTGAAAGTTATAGAAGTAACATAATAGAATAGTAGAAACAGAAATGACCGCTCAAGAAACAAAATTTCTCAAAAAATCGAAAAAAAAATTATTGCAGAACTCACCAGTATAAAGATATTAATTGCGCTGTTCGCTTCCCTATTGTATCATATAATGAAACATTTTCATTAAGCAAAAACTGCTCGAACGGAATTCAAAAAAATCCATCTTTTGGTCGATTAAATTTGATACATTGTGAAGAGTAATTTGTCTTTTATCTTTGATTAGATTTTACCATTTTTTTTTATTTTCTTTTTCCTTTTCTTATTTTCTTTTCTACTTCTTTATTATTTGTTATCTTTTGTGTTGTCTTTGTCTTTGAATTCCTGGTTAAAATTATTCTTTTAATTATTTTTTCTAATTTTTTTAAATGGCAAGATTACCTTTTCCAGAAATGATTTTTTGTTGACAAGCGATGGCTTAGTGGTTTCTGTCATTGATCCATCAGATGGACGATTGGTGCTGAATAGTATTCTCGGGAAAGGTTCGGTTTTACCACTTCTTATAAATCGAGTATTTTTATTCTATTTCATCATCGATTTGATCTTTTTATGGGTTTGAAATAAATATTAATAATATTTTTAACCTCATTTAAAATATAAAAAACCATAATATAAAATGAATAATAAAATGGAACTTTCTGTGCTTTTTTTTCTGGGAAATCAAAGTACAACGAAAAAGTTGTCAAGAAATATGTATATATATATATATAAAGATTTAATTTAAATTTAATTTAAAAATATTTGATGTATGATTTCAATATCCAAATTTATAATTTAGATAATGTAAATGAATATGTGGTATGTGGTTCTGATGTTTTTTTGATGTGCGTGGAAAGCGGTAAATTACGTAAATTAAGTTTATTTACATTGAAGAAGGCAATCGAAAAGCTCCATTGGAGGCAATGCTACATGCAGGTTACATTCTTTATTTTTTTCATTTTGATTCTCCACAGTAATATTCTATTACTTATTACATTTTACTTATACTATTCCTTCGATTTTTATTGACGATTATTTTTTGCAAGAGTTAATGTTTATTGTAAAACCATAAGACGAGTGCGATGTTATAGTGTTATACTCATGTAAATCGCACGGATTATAGGAGTATCAAGTCCTTCAAACGAATTTTATATTAAATGATGCATTAGCACGAAAGTTAATCTTGAGCAAAGGCTACCATAGTTTATATCCTTCTTCTTCTAACAACCCTTATTATTACTGGTTAGGCTGACTTCGCTGGCTAAAATGGTAAGACGTCTCCAAACTATTCGGTTCGACGCCGTCGCTGGCAATATTAGAAGCCATTCCTTTTTCTATCGTCTAAGTCCATAAATCAAATCCATATATAGACTCTCTACCTATATTCAAAGTCTTTTCTGACTATATCAGTCCAGCCTTTCGACGCCTTCCGTCACTGGGTTTAGTTAACGAAATATATATCAACTCTTGCGTTGGGCGATGTAGAGCTCGTCCTAATGACGTTCTATGATGCTATGATATTTTGTGATACATATGGTATTTGAGTGAAGATGTATGCAACCATTTTGTCAGCTCGGCGGACCCGTTTAAAGACACATAGCTTCTGAACATCCTCCACTCTCAATGGCCATATCTCGCAATCTCGTAACAAGATCGAGTGAACTGGGACGTGGACTTTCGTTAATCTTGAACAAAAGCTAATTTGTATCCTTTTCTTCTTCGGTTATAATTATCTACATGGAAGTACCTCAATCAAATATCTAGCGAAGGTTTCCCAAGGTTGTATCCGTCATCACTTCGTTAACTCAAGTTTTGCTTGTACCATAATTTTGTACCATAATTTTTTTGTCGTAATGTGTGGCACATAGTGCCTATAATGAAATTTTATTCGAATAAAGTTGTTATTATTTTACAATTATTATTACTACTGTTATTATTATTATAGGCCGCGCTTGTGCTTGTGAAAATTCGGGATCATTTGGAAAGAATCGGTCAAGTGCCATGGAAAATGGAAACAATCAATGACATTTTATGTTGTATCAAAGAAAGAGAAGTAGCCAATTCTACTGAAGAATCTGAGGTACTGATTATTGAGGTTCTTTACTATATTTTTTCTGATAATCTTCCACGATATATCGCGGTATTTCGATTTTATTTTTGATTTTTTTGTTCTTTTTCTCATTTTTTAAAATTTTTTTCTTCTTTTTTATTTTTTATTATATTATCAAACTTCAATAATACTATCTAAATTCAATTAAATTCTTCTGTGAATAGAAAGACGTCATGGTTTCATCCTTGAATCAAATACTGGATATTATTGAGCAACAGAAGCAGTTGAATGATATTTCGTCATCAAAAGCCCAATCATCGGTTCAAAAATTAAGCACAGGTTAGTTTTTTTCATTTTTATTGACCCTCAAATGATCTGAATTTGATCGGACTAAAAATATTTATTTATAAATTCTTTATACATTTCTTATTTAGTTTTTTGAAAAAAAGAGTAATAATGAAGATTCTTGAATTATAACTTCTCAGAAACATATTAGCCTGATGAGTTTTAAAGTTTTGAAATATTTTTAAGGTATACATAAAGTGGTTAGAATTGTGGAAAATAGTGGTTATGAAGACGATTTTACATTTCGTGCGCCATCTCCTCTTCGATATCGAAGCAAAAGCACGCCTAACATAAAAGCTGGAGCAATGTTAGCTATATTCATTTTGAGCTTGCTATTTTTTTAATCTTACTTCATTCTTCACTCCATCAAATATTTTATCTTCAGGTCTGCATACATGGCTTGGAAGCGCCAAAGTTTGCCATTAAAAACCATAGACGACTCGTTTATCCAAGAAAATAGTGAAAACAAGGAAAGTATGACGCGTAATTTCATTCGCGACTATTTAGTAAATTTTTTACACTTTATTTCAATTTTTATAAGATGTGAGTTGAACAAGATATAAAAATTTTAAAAGCATTCTTCAAAGGATATAATTCAAAAAGTGGAACTGAATAGGATGAATCGAACAGTTTTCCATTCTTTTTATTTTTATTTCTATTTGATTAATTATATTTTTATTGAAAACCTTTTAAAACCTTTTCTTTTTTAGAAATATATTAATGGAGAACAAGATAGAATTGCTTCCTTAGGTGATTCAAATGAATCATTAAAAACTTTACTAGGATGTGAGATACAACAAATGCATTTCGATTCGCAGGTAACATTTTTCTTTATATTTCTTTATGATAATAATACGATCGATCAGAAATCATTCTTTCATCACATCCTATGATGCAAGTAAGCAAAAATAGAAATCTCTTACAATTAAAAGTATTATTTTCCTTTTAATTTCAGGTGACTGTAGAAGATATATCAAGAGATCTGGCTGCTGCTAAAAAATTTTTATCAATTATTGCAAATGATGGAAGTGACTGGAATAGCTATAAGAGAAAGGTATGTACTTCCAAATTTTCAAATTTTATTTTTTTTAAAACAAAAAATTTAAGGAGGGCAATTTTTAAAATGTTTCGTAGGAAAATTATTTAGCAAAAAATTTTGTCTTCAAAAATTTTGTTTTATCGGACTAATGATTCTATAGTTTTCTTCTCTTTTAATAAATCTTTATTAGCTTTTATTCAAATTTTTTGTTTTTTATTTTTGCAGGATCAGTCACCTAGAAAAATAAATGCAGATTTCATGGCCCTCTTTGGTCGGACAGATCCGTTAGAAAAATTAACCAAATATTCTCCAGACCTTTTCTCATCAAACGTAAAAGTTGAACGTATTGTGAATCGATCAAAGAAAGGAGCTCGTATAGTAAAAGCAATTAAACCTCATGGACGAATTAGAGAGGTTTTTTTCGTATTTTTTTTATTTGATTATTTCGATTTAATTATTTTTAGTTACATTTAGTACGATTTCATTAGACAATTTGTTTTGGAAATTTGTAATTTCTTTATCGTCCATTTATTATTTCAGGATAAAAATGGTTATCTGATAAAGGAAATGGAAAATGGCACTAAAAATGGTCCTGGAAGTTTTTTAACTAATTTCTCGAAAAATAACTCTCAAGAAAGTAAAGTCGTCTATAATCGTATAAATTCCGAGCTTGCTTCGGATTTACTATCAACAGAGCGATCAAATGACGCATCTTTAAGTCTGCAGACAAAAACTGATCGTACAAATATTACTGAATATAATTTTATAACGGATAAAAATACTAATTTAAGTTGGAGTGGTGATAATATTGAAGTTGTTCAAGCCGATGATTCGGCGGAAACTTTAACTACCGTTGATGCAGATGAAGAAATCGATCTTATGACAACAAGTAAAAATACCTCTGCAGTTTTATCGGCATCTTTTTCTGAAATAGTCAGCAATATTTCGCCAGAAAAAATCAGTGGAAACAAATGTTATAAATGTGGATTACACAGGTTGGAATAACTGCGATATTAAGAAAAATTTGGCGAAATACTTGTTTTACTTATTGTTTTTGATTCAGGTCTTGGCAGATAGTTTTCATTTTTGGTCCAGCGATGTCGCAACTTCAAGTTGTCGTGGACGAATTTAATGATGGCAAGTTAATATCAATTGTTGTAAAAAGTATTTTATGGCATTCTTTACACTTTTTCGAAAACTCGATGGGGATCTGATACATTTTTTTATCATTCATTTACGCCAATTTTTAATCAATTCCATTATTTATATTTAATAATAATATTTAGTCATTTTTTTATAGTACCATTAATATTTTTATATTTTTTATTATACTTTGTTTTTATAAACATTAATTCAGGTGGTGTACCTACGACAAGTGACCAATGGTCCAAGCTTTTTGAATATTATATTAATTTTGCTGACAAAAATATAGATTCTGGGAACGGTCTATGTTTCGACTGTTTATCATATTTCAATTTTGCTGGACGTTTGGGTATGTTTCCATCATTTTTTATAGTAATTTGTTGCAAATAAGTAGAAACTATAGAAATATTCTTGTATCTTATTCTAGTATTTATAACAATGTACTGGACCATTATAATCTCCTTCTGTTTTTCTCCGTTAGGCTAATAGATAAATAGGTATATATAAATATAGGTATAAATATCAATGCAATTTCGTCTATTTTTTGGTTTCTTGTTGAAAATTGAATTAATTAGCATCAAATTTTGATTTGTAGATATCAAGCAGTCTTATGAAATTTTCATCTTTTTTTGCATTTATAGATAGAAAGATTGAAGCAATAGAAGAACTGTTGAAAGTAGCACTTAAAAGAGACTTCGAAAAAGGACAAGATTTCAGTAATCTACGAAAGGAAGTACTTGGATGGGATGATGCTCTTATTCAAAAATTATTCTTCACCAATATTCTACGTATAATTTCCTTATAATTAAAATTATATCTTAGTATGTATTGCAATGATATAATGGCAAAATGGCAAATTTTTTGGGAAATAACCAAATTTATATTTGTTCATCTCATTCCTTATAAATAGTCATGATTAGTTTAGAGTCTGGGTCTCTACATACAACGAATTCGCCACAATGGATAGAAAAAGACCTTAATATTGATTCAAAAGAAAAAATAAAACAAGGTGACGATTCGAGTTTTCACCTTAGGAATTTCGCATGGCTTTCATCTGTTACGCTCTCTCAGGTTTTTTTTTTGCGATATGACTTTATTTTTCTGGGAGATATTTGTTTGAATATCCTGCCATGTCTTTTATCAACAAAATAATTTTATTGTTTATTGTTTTCAGTTACTGCTCTGTATGTTTTTATGTGAAGGCATCAACAAACTTTTCAATTTCCTGAAGAAACAACACGATTTAATTAGTCATTTGACTCCACAAGATTGGAAATGGTTGATAGCGATAAAAGCATTCGAAACAGAACGCTTGAAATACATTATGCCGTACAAAGTTAGAAAATAATTGATATATTCAAAATTTTTAAAGGTTAGAGAATTTCACTAGATATTTTTAGTCTCAGTGAAAATTTATTTCAGACCATTGATGATTTGTTCGAGGAATTCAAGATAAATTGCATAAAAGATATTGGTCGGAGTCCAGCTGATAGTTTCAGTATAGCGCAGAAAATGTCCAATATGAACCAAGGATCTACTAGTATTTCCATTGCAATTGACGGGTATTTTCCATTTATTCAATTTATTTATAAAAATTTTTTCATGTTGTCAGATATAAATTTAAGGAATTGTCTTTGTTGCACACTGCCTTTAAAATCTCGCGTATCGGATTCTGATGGTAATATAGTGGCTTTTTATTGCGGTTAGTTTTTGTTTAGTATTTTTTATATTGCTTTACTATTTTTTGGGTCTCATTCCTTTACTTTTTTTCTTAATTTTATTTTTCTAAATAATTTAAATAATTTTTTTAAGGTTCTAATTTGAGGAATAAAAGTGAAGTATTCATTATATATTTTACAATTTTAAAGAGATTTTTTTGAAAATTCTGCTGAAATATGGGTCATTCATTTTTCATACAGGGCATTCCTACCATAATATCTGTTTGCGTGAGGCTAATATATCACGATGTATTCAATGTGAAATTCAACGAAGACGTCGACGTCAATTTCCAAATTCGCCAAATAGCATTGTTAATCAACAGCAAAGCCACGGTATAACTAATCAACAACATCTAACAAATTTAACCAGTGGTCACCAATATGTTTCACGTAGACCAGCATCTGCTACAGTCACATCTACACGTCATATCGCAGTTCATGCTGCTCATGTGAACGTTACATTAACTGCGAAAAATCAAAATAAAAATCCGCAAATTTAAGAGATATTCATGGCCCTTTAAATTAAGGGACTCCAGTGCTCAATACATATTTTTCTTAAAATTTTTATTTATTATTGGCATATTTCATTTTAAGTATTTGTATTTGAAACTATGTCTTATAGGTGAAATTGCCTTAATGATCGACTGTTGAAAGATATTTAGTGCATCTAATTGTTGACATCAATTATAGGTATCACTTTTTAAAGCTAATTTTGTTTAACTTTTGTATTTTCCAGTTTTTTCTTTAATTTACAATCAGGCTATCATGGAAGTTATTGAATCAAACGCGAGCCTATCTCTAATTTATATTTTGGTTTAACTTTATATTTTATATTTTTATATTTTGTATTTTTTTATATTTATATTTTGGCTTAACTTTAACATCTGTGATGCAATAAATTTTATATTTTTTATGGTAGTTAAATTTAAAAAGTTCATTATCACTAAAGACTTTATGAATAACTTTTTTATGCGGAAAACTCAGTAAATCCTTATATATATATATACTTTTATTGTAATTATGCTTGCAATTTTTATTGCTCATTTGTGCCAAAAACGCTAGTGCTATTTAATTAATTGCTTCCATTTTTATTATTTCTTTGCTCATTTAGTGAATTTTTGCTTTCATCAGCATTGCTTCATTGTTTCATATTTAAACCGGCGGAATGAGAGGATAAAGTACTACTGTTTCTCGAATATTTATGCAGTTCCATATAATTCTTTGAAAATGGAATTTCGGTGATAATATTGGCATTATTTGCATAATCATTTTTCTATTCAAAAATTAACTGACATTTTTAGACAAGTGACATGTCACTTTATTTATTGAACGAAAAGACAAATGTATATGAATAAATATTCTTGATTTTCAATTTTACATAATTATACATCGATTACAGCAATCAAAACATTGAAACAAAACAAAGTTGAATTGGATGAACAGAACGATTTCTGCAAATGCTGATACTCCAGCGCTCCAGCAGCAACTTTTGTGGTTGGAATTACTTATAATCTCTTCACTGGCTTGGGCCAGGCCAATTTAGCCAAGAATTTTATCTGGCGATAGGAATACAGGTAAGCCACCAGCATTACTCGGGAAAAATTGACCATACAAACTTCATGAAACAAAAATAAGCAGAAATAAAGATTCTCAAGAATAACAGAAGTTAGAATTTTTTGCTTCGATGAAATTATAAAAAAAAATGAGCCAGGAAATAAAAAATTTAAAAAAATGAATAAACGCCGATAAACACCGAAGATATTTTAATTTACACTGAAAATTTTTTGAAGAAAAATATATATCTTTCATCCACTTCTTCGAAGATATATATCAAAGCTATAAATATGGAGTGAAGAAATGAAATCTAATTTCCACCAAGTGTTCGACCTTGTCCCCACACGTGTCCTCCACCACCTGTTTCTGGTCGTCTATTTGAAGGAGCAGAACCGAAGCCATGAACACCGCCAACACGGCTTGGGAACCAATCATACCTGAAATACCTCGGTTAAAACAACATATAACGCAACATTTGGAATAAATTCAGGCTGAATAGAATATTCTTTTTTTATTTCAAAATTTGGCAGCTCACTAATTAAGGATGACCTTAACCTTGAATGGTAATTAGATGGAAAAATTTTTTTGATCATTGTTTGCTCATTGCATTTACAGAATTAACGGAAATAATGAACATTCATGAATAAAAGAATAAAAAAATAGGGAAAAACGCAAAAATAAATGATAAAAAATTAGAACAAATTAGAAGCAAAAAATAAAATTATGCGCATTTTCCTAATAAAGCATGAAAAGCGGCCAAAGAATATGCAAAGGATGTCAACAAAAATGCCAAATTTTATGTCGAAAATAGACAATACTAAATCGTTGAAATCAAAGGCTTCAGTTTCTTCCAAGAATAGAAAGGTTATTTCAATTTTTTTTTAAAAAATAGCAATATCTTGAACATGAAAAAGTCTAAGGGCAAGAATTATATAGAATAATTATAAACATAAAAAACAAACAGAATCTGCGGTGTGGTGAAAAATGTACGACCGCCAAAATCTTGCGGATATTTAAACATGACAAAATAATACGAATGACCGACTAAAATTCCAATCAGTTCTGCCATAACATTACCACGAAGAATTAAATTGAATCCAATAAGTATCCATGGCAAGTACATCGCTCTAAATTGACTGCCGAACCAAAATTGTACAATTTGATCTTTATTTAACTGACACCAGATGTAAAGAACGCTCAGAACCATACTATCAAGCAAGAAATAAACGCCTGCTGCCAAAGAAAGAATCTTAAAAAAAAAATTGATTCAACTAAAGCGAAAATAGAAAATTAATTTTATTTTTAATTTTACTTAATTTAATTTTACTTAATTTGATTTTACTTATTTTAATTTTACTTATTTTAATTTTACTTAATTTCAAAAAGCCAATTTCTAATTTCAAAACATTTTGTGCAAAAAATTGTGGCAATTTTTATAAATTTATAATAATGAAAATTCGTGTTTAGTGGAAAAAATTAATTGCTCATGAAATTATAGCATAATAAAATTTTAAAAATTCTTTTTGTTTAGACAAATAGATTTTTTTAAAAAATCGTAGAATATTCAACAAAAATAACTTACAGTACAAAGGATCCAGTTGAAAATGAGAAGAAAAAGATAATCTGCAGGTCGAGAATCAAAAATTCCTGTTTCCAAACTTTTTGAATAATTATATAGGAAATACAACATTAACAACCAATGAAAACCCGTATTTGGTGTAATTGGATAAAAGAAAAGTGCTGTTATGGGCCGCCAAATCTAAAATAAGAAAAATATTCAACATCAAACAAAAAATAATTGGAAAATAGGATCAAGCGAGATTTTTCTACAAAAACTTGTAATTTTAAATTTTAAAAAATGTGGAAAACCTAAAATTCCACTAAGATAAACCTGAAACTTATAGAAGAAAAGATTCCATTCGAGTAACATATAATATGCACTAAGAAAACCTATTCGACCAAGCAATGGCAAAACTGTTGAACCAGTGAACCAGTACTTAGTAATTTCTGGTATACTTCGGTACCAATCGCCAAATTCCGACATCCTACAAGAAAAGAGAAACCCATTATTTGTCGTCAAAGACTCCGAACTAGGAAATTATTAGATTTTAATGCAAATAAACATAATAAAAAATTAAAAAACAGAAAATGTAACTCCTTTAAGAGTTCTCTAAAAATTTTTGATAATTTTACTTCCAAAATTTTCATAATCTCTCCGCAAATCTAAAATTTCATAAAATTTTTTACGATTTTTAAAAATTTACTTTTGTAAATTAAAATTTACAAATTAAAATAAATATTAAAATGATTTTTTTGCGGCTCGTAGAAATTCTTCAGAAATTTCACGAATTTAAAAATTAGCTAATTACAATCCAACCAACAGCCGAAAATTACAACCCCTCTCATGAAAAAATGTATGCTTGCAAAATTTCAAAAAATGCCGAAGGAATCGTCAGCACAATTTATACCGTAAGCAAACAATCGCCTTAAAATTTGCAGATACTGAAAAATTTAAAATTTTTTTGTTTTATCTGGAAATTTTCAATTTTTCATAAATTTTGAGGTGGAATATTAGTTATATCACGAATTTTGTTCTATATTTTGGAAATCAATTATCAAAGATTCGTTGAATTTTCGAAGTTCTGCTCAAAAAAAAGAATTCGATATGAAGCTGTAACTAATGGTTATTGATTAATTTTTAATTTCATATTTCTCCTTGCTTCTGGTTAGTGTGGTTGAAGGGGGGGAGGAGTGCTCATTTTGCTAGGTTTTGGAAAAGGAGAGGATGTTGTCAGTAAAAAGGAGTGGTATTTCCATGCGGAGAATAAGCCAGCCATTTGTTTTTTCTAGGTTGGTAAGAGAGGAAAAGACGACTCAGTTAAAGAGTGCGAAGTTATAACTGAGTACGATTGGAAAATTCTGATCCTTGAAGGGATAAGTGCCACGGATCCGAAGCAAATTACCAGTTCCGAAAGTGATCCCTCGTGTCGCTTGCTTTTGCATCATTTATTTTATTTTTAATGATTTATTTTATAGTTAACATCTTAAAAATTCAAAATTTTATATTTTTATATGTTCGTTTTCGGCTTTATTTTTCATCCCTTTATTATTTTTATGGTTAGAAAAGGAAAACTAAGAGAAAAAAGGACGAACTTCTCTCCTATCCGATACCGGCGGTTACTATTATGCACAAATATGTTTGCGCCTCGTTTTCTCTTTCTTTACTTTCTTTTAATTATTTTTTGTATGTCGCACATCTTTGTATCGTCGAATTTCCTAATAAAATCGGATAAATGGATGTTGGTTGATCGAAAAAAATGCAGCGAGTTCTTCTTAGACTGACCGATTTTACTTTTATTTAATTTTAATAAGAAAGTTTCGTAGTTTAGCGCTTTCATTTCAGTCATTTCTCAGTTTTTTGTAATAAAATGTTTTATAGGTATCTAATGAATGAATAAAATTTGGATAGTGTAGTGTAGAAGGAGATAGTGTAGACTTGTTCTAATCGTCTTTTATCCTGTTTCTATGCAATTATTTTCCTATAATTTTTTTCATCTTTTGTTATCTTGTGTATTCAGAATAAATGAATAAATGAATAAAATTTGGATAATGTCGCCAAGTGGCGAAAGCAGTGTGCTACCACAACCTCGGTGCCACAAATCTGACGATAGGATTCGGATTAGCAATTTGCCTTATCAACAAGGATCAAGAAGGATCAATTGATGAAGAGGAAATTGATAAGGCATTTTCCTTCATTCAAGAAAGGTGCATGAGTAGGTTAGTGGCAGTATGGTTGTTAACAATGCATTGAGAATATCTTTTGCTTGAATTCGTCCATTATTTCGTCGAATGGTACTGTGGTAAACAATGAGCGCAAAAAGAATTGAGGTTTATAAATCAAAAATAGATTCGAACTATATCAATCAAAATTAACATAAAAAAATTAAATAAAGCCACTAACAAATAAGCAACAGCTCAGCAGTTAGTTGTCAAAGGGCCAATGAAATTGATTCCAAATAGCAACCTTTGACAATTTGAATAGTTAAAAGCTTGCTTTCAGAATCCAACCAAAAGAACCAAAAAAAGTGGACCTCAAAAATAGCATTTTGTTTTCGCCAGATTTGGCAACAGATGGATTGGCTGATTCGTTAATTATCTGATTTATATCATTAAATATTCTGAAATGTCTGAAAATGACATGAATATTTCAAAGAAATATTTCAAAGATTTTTATAAGATTTGAATAAAATCTCTAAATCATTACTAAAAATCTAGGAAAATAATTAATAAAGTTTAGTGGAAAAAAAGTTTAAAATCAATTAGAATTTCATCAAGAATTTTCTTATTTATTATTGATTATATACTTTTCGGTTCTTTTTCTATTGGCGAATATTTCGTGCAATTTTATATTAATTTTTTGATAAAATATTAGAAAAAATGTTGCTTTCGATTTTTCGATAAAACCTGTTTTCGATTTTATAGAAACTCTTTGTTTTTTGTTTTTAGCATATGTTTTGTGAAAGTTTTATTATTCTCGTTCGGAAAGATGAATTTTTTCTTAAAAGTTGCTTATTTTGCTTAATATAGCGTAATCGCCATGGTTGTTGAAGCGATGTGTTTTCTCTTTATTTTTTCATTTGTCTGTGAGAGAAGAGATGGAATTAATTTTGGTGTAATTTTGGTAATTATATTTAGTACAGTTTGTCTGAGTTCGTCTTTTGCCTTATTTGAGTCAAAGTAAATTATTAAATTTTAGCTCATAGCTGCAATTGTCAGCTGATTAAAATTTTCTAAATTTAATTCGAAAAAAAATTGAAAATGCCTTTTGATTAAAGAAGGAGATAGTGTAGACTTGTTCTAATCGTCTTTTATCCTGTTCCTATGCAATTATTTTCCTATAATTTTTTTCATCTTTTGTTATCTTGTGTATTCAGAAATTCTGGTGATTCTTGATATATTTATTTTTCATTTTTAGAAAAAAAATGTTGCAAGAAAATGAAGAAAGTGTTGTATTGTTGATTCGTTGTGCATTACAATTATTTGAGGATATACGAATCAATTTTCCGATTGATTCAACTGTTCTTCAGTTAAAAAATAAGTTGGCAGATATTTGTCCATCGAAACCCGTGAGTTTTTACTTTATTTTTTGTCTTCTTTTAATCCAAAATCTTTAATAAATCCTTCAAAGTTCGCATCACTTTGTTTGCTTATTTCTTAGAAATACGGGTGATGTTTGAGGGCGATAAACTACTAAATATTTTTTGCGGGAAAGTATTTACCTTCAATTAGAAAAAATTATTTATTTGTATATATGGATTATTTGCATAAAATAATAAATCTTATTGTTGGGACAGTATTCGTTATTCGTGTGAACTGTGTTTAATGATTATTGAGTGAATTTTATGTATTAATGATTAGAATGAAAAATACTATTTATAAAGTTCTTTTTTTTTAGTCCTTTCAAAATCCATAATTTTATTTTTTTACGTTTTTGAAATTAAGGCTAAACCGTTTTAGGAAGTAGGTCGTCAACGTTTAATATATGCAGGGTATTGTCTTCAAGATCATCATACACTTCGCTCAATTTTTGAATGTCATTCGGCTGATAGTGATTTTTATGTTATTCATCTTGTATGTCCACCGGCAGTCCTTAAAGATTTAGATAATCTTCGGCTGCGTAAAAAACCTAGGTTATTAATTTGTTTACTTCAATATTGTTCTGAATAAATAATTTTTTAAGATGAATTTTATTTCAGCAGTTCAGATTCATCACACTCTTCATCTCAGCAACAGCAACAA
The DNA here is from genome assembly GCA_900625125.1 of Dracunculus medinensis. Lineage (NCBI taxonomy): Eukaryota > Metazoa > Nematoda > Chromadorea > Rhabditida > Dracunculidae > Dracunculus > Dracunculus medinensis. The sequence continues at coordinate 160,510 of UYYG01000012.1, read as the reverse complement.
AGGCAACAACAACAACAACACGAAATGCCGAGTACACAATCGCTAACTTCATCTCCTCCTTACTCTTATTATCCTTGGCAGCCGTGGCCAAATACTAATTACTTTATACCATTCGATTGTAGCGATCCTCAATTTTTAGCGACATATAATGCTTATATGGCTTCTTATACCAATTAGTAGGTTTTTTATATCTTTGTTATTATATTTTTTTGATTTATATTATTTATATTTTCTTTATATTTATACGATGTGTATAGTGTCTTTTCAGTATTCAGCAGATATTCAGTAATAACGGTGATTCTATTCCTAATATAAATCAACATCCACTTGGCTTTCAATTTCTTAATCAAGCGGCTAGTGTTCAACAACAGTTACCTGAACAAAATGTTCAAGTATGAACCATATTTTTTCTAAAAAACAAAAACTAAATAATTTTAGAATTATTTCGAGATTTGGGTTCGAATCCGGAGGATGCATTACGCTTTCTTCAGGTAGAGAAAGCAGAGAGAATAGAATGGCTCAGTGAGTTGCTTAATTCTGAGTACTGGTACTGAGGTTCTATTCCCGATAGAAGCAAATTTCATTTCTCCTTCAAAAATCCGGGTAAAGCTAGTGGCTTACCTGTATTTCTATCGTCAAGAGATATTTACCCAATAAGCCATCGAAGTGTGTTTAACTAGCAATCTCTTAAAAAAAAAATTATTATATATTACAATGTTAGAATTTTTCTTCATATCCTTTTGTTTTATCATTTTAATTACATGTTTCACTTCGTAAGATTTATATTCTAAAATATATAAAGGCTCAGTTAGTCCAACACTTATCTGGTTTATTTTAATATTGTAACGTTGTATCCAGTTTTAGGAAGAAGCAGGAAGGGTAGATAATAATAGACAAGCTGTTGGTGAAGTAGTGCAGGATGCGATGGGAGGCGTTATTGGTGGCATTGAAGACCCTCAACGAGATTTTTTAGATACAGTTTATAAGGTAAATAAAAAATTGTTTTGTAGTTCGGTATGGTAGATGAAAATATTTGAAATCCATAATAGATTTATCAATGCTTTCATTGCATTTACTAATTATACTTTTTTTAGACTTAGATTTGCTATAATATTATAATAGCAGTTAATTCCAGGCTATTCGTTTGTGTTTTCTCATAGTTTTGGTCTATGCATATTCAACTCCTGAACGCTTTATTTGCGTTATCTTATTCATTCTTGGATTATGGTTTGTACAGGCGAGACGTAATCAAAGGCTAGATCGAGAACAAGCTGAAAGAGCAGCACAACGAAACCCAGTCGAAGCTCCAAATATTCTTCAGTCACAGGTGAATTTATTTATAACTTCAATTCACATATTCACAACAAGATGGAATGGCCTTGAATATTCTTTAAAATTTTCTTTATTTATTTTCTTTATTAAATTCTTTTCTTTTTTATTTTTTTATCATATTCTTTATTATATTTTTTATAAGTTATACAAATTTTTTTATTGTTCTTTAAAATTTTGGTAATAAAATTTTTTTGAACTATGTAACAGGTCATTTTTTAAGGCTACTGAAAATTCCTCTGAAAATAGAAATAATGATAATGGAATACAAGATGAAAGCTACGAAGCAGCTTATCGTGAGCCCACAGCTTGGACAGTTTTTTGGTCTACTTGTTATACTTTTATTACTTCATTTTTCACTTCTCTTATCCCAGATAATCCGGTTCCGGTTAATGTAAATTAATTGATTTGGAATGTGTTGTTTGTTATTCTTATTTTATCATTCTTTTGTCGATTTTTTTCTTATCGTCTTTGTTAGGAAAAGACTAGCAGCAATTCGAAAATTTAAATTATCATTATATTTATCTTGGTTCTAAGCATTATAGAATCACGATATTTGATTAACATATATGACATAGTTTTAGTCCGATTTTAAAGTTTCTATTCAATTCTTGTTTTATAAAAAATTCATGAAAAAATTTTATTTCAGCCTTATAGGTCGTTATTGATTTATATTTCTTAGAAAGTTTCAAGAATTGCTAAAAGGTTATATCATTTTTTTAATCATTTAGTTTAAAGGGCCTTATTTATTTCGTGCAAAATAGTCATGGTTCATTTGCATGGTATCACATAATGGATGGTTTTACTCGTTATCTACTTCGAAGCAATTTGGAAATTTCCGCTAATTTTTATTCACAAGTTTCTCATTTGGGCCTTCAATACATAATCTTTCGCTTTGTAATTTGTAATTCAAATTATCTACCTGCTTTTTTATTTCTGTCTTCGCTTTAATTTCGTTTTTCGCTTTTTTAAGTTCCAACTGAATGATATTTTATTTTTTATTAATATTTTATAACATATGCGTGAGAATATATTCAAAATTATTTAATAAAGAAAATTTCAATATACAAAGCGATATTTTGCTCACAATTGTGTTTCATGAATGGAATTGCTGATAAGGAAAAACTTTGCAGAGATTTATTAGTAAGTTAATCTTAATCGGCGTTCATAATCTTTAAACAATCGCTCTTCTGATTCCAATAAAATTATTGAATTAGTCATTATTAACTTTGTGGGATATATTTTCAGTCAAATCTAATAAATTTTGTTGATAATTTCAGTTTAAAATTCTGAGGTTTCGCAGAGTAATTAAGATGAAACTTGTTAATTTAAATTAATAAGTTAAATTTGAACTTAATTAATTTAATTATTTCTCAGCGCTGTCAAAAAATGTCCTCGCATTTTAAAATTAACAAAGGGAAATCAAATTTAAGATTTGAAAATTTCAACTTTTGAAAGTCTGTTTTGTCGTTTGTCGTAATTTCGTTTAACATTATCGACAGCACGTGGCTCATGTCGCTACTCGTTTTTTTAATTACCTATCGAACAGCTAGAGCTCCTCCTTCCACTGCCCGTTAATACAGTTAAAAATTTTTGTTAGAAGATCGTTTGGCGATAAAATTATAGGTGGATCTTCAGTACTTTTCGGGTTTTTCAATGAAAGGCTTATTACCGTTGAAAGCCGGTTTTTTGATTCTCAACACGATGATCTAAAATATTAGTTGGTCAGTTGGCTTTCTCTTGTATGCACTTAATACGCTTAATTTGTGAATAATTAAAAAAATTAAAAAATTTTTTAAAATTATTTTTTTCAAACAGCTTCATTGATAAAGAATAAATAAAGAAAATTTTTGTATGAAAATTTTCATATGAATTACTCACGGTTAAAACAACAATTATTATAACAAGTGTTTTTACATACAAAAAAAATAAATTTCGAGATCTCATAAAAGTGGCACCATGATCTTTGTTTCTCATTGTTAATCCAGTTAAAAGTGAGATAACCTGAGGGTGAACCTTAAAATCCGATGGTGCTTGCCGTGCAGTTTTTTATTCCAGATTATGTAAGACTATCTGCAGTTAGCGAGAAGTGGTAAGTGCTGCTAGAAGCCCGCGATGAGAATAAAATCAGTGGTGTCACCAAATATTCAATTATCACACCATTCGCTTTGGTTCATTACATCGATATTCATAAAAATATTTGAACGAAAGACAAAAGATAAAATTAGAATCCAAGTCTAACCGAAATTAATTAAATAAAAAAAATCACAAAAATATTAAAATTCCAACATTGGAAATAATTTTCCTCAATATTCAAAGGGCTTTTTTACTTATTTTTTGGATAAAAATCATTTATAAATTAAGAAAAATGAATGAATGAAACGAAATGTTGATTTATAATTTTCGCTACCATAAGTCCGTAATTAACATATAAAAAAAAATTGGACTTTATTTGTTAAAGCCTATTATTGAATTTCTGGCTTCAAGCTTACACCGGGATTTTGGAGATAATTTGTTCGAAAAACCTAATCTTTTCAGGGATATTTTATCTAAGAATCGGTGTTGGTGTTGTGCTCGTTACACACTGTTCTTCGCGCATAAGCGTTGCATCATCGCTTTCGATCACCTTAGAATGAAGTTCTACTGACGGTTTGCATGGTGTTGATTTCCAGTGAGTGCGGAGACCAGATGGCGAAATGTACTTTTTACCACAACCTGAACAAGTATACGGTCGTTCGTTGGTGTGAAGTCGTTTGTGTAGTTTCAGATGTACAAATTGCGTGAATTTGGTTGAACAAAGATCGCAAGAATAAGGCTTCTGACCGTTGTGCAAACGAAGGTGAGTTTTCAGATTCGATGTGCTGCTAAATCTCTTTTGGCATATTTCACACTGATGTGGTTTTTCACCTGTAAAAATATTCTCCTCGCACCTTTTTTAAAACAAATTCTTTAGAGAAAATCATCATGCAATCGTCGTATAAAGCGGAAAGAGGAAAGAAATGAGATTTCATAGATATAAGGTGAATGTAAGGTCTACGAAAGTTCCTCTCACCAATATGACCAATTTCCTGCAATAATAGGGGTTTACGGTCTTTTAATAGGTTTTAATGAAAAACCTGTATGTACAAGGTGATGTTTTTGTAGATGTGCCAACTGAGTGAACTCTTTCATACAAACATTACATTTGAATGGCCTTTCTCCTGTATGAGTCCGTAGATGAACTTTTAGATTCGACAACTGGCCGAAAGTTTTATTGCATTCTTTGCATTCGTAACGCGTTTTGCCATTAATTTGAGACTGCAGATACTGCAATTAATTTAATTTCTATTATTTTGATAATTCTTGAAATTTGATAAGACTGTTTTTTTAAAATATTCTCTTATTGGCTGAGAAGTATAACAGATTAGCAAGAAATGTATTGCTGAAAATAAAAGGATTGACCTAGATCTAATGTTGACCTAAATTAACGCCTTTGATCTAGATTCCTTTTGCTTCAAAAATGATTCTTTTTTCCATTGTCCCATGGACGCAGACATTCCGTATTGCCTTAGATTTTATTCTTTAGTTGTCGAATGAAAATAAGCATACAGAAGAGGACTCCATTCTCCAGAGATTTATTAGGATAGACCTACAGATAACTGAACCTTCAGAATCATTTTAATTTCGTTACGGCTTAAACTAATTTAAAAATTCAATTTATCATATCATGAAGTGCAAATATTAACCTTCTGAATAGGATATGACTGCGCTCTGAATGATGTTGAATTACTTGATGCTGCTTGAAATGCAGTTGGAGATGTTGCCAGGGGGGGTGGGTGAACACTTAAAGGAATTATTGGTTGAGGCTGAGAGGCAAAAAATGAAGTTTTAGTCGGAGTGGTCGAAGAATATAATGCACCACCAAAAGTCGCACTAAATGGTGGGCTAGCAGTAGCTGCAAATGCAGGTGCAGGTGAATATGCCGGCGGTCTATTCGGCGAACATGGACGGGCAGAATGTGGTGAAGCACCATGATTAGGCTGTGGTGGCACCCAGATACCACCCGATGCTACATTCAGCGCCGAACTTCGTCTAATAAATTCATGCAATAGTGTGTTATAAGGATTCATAGGACCTGGTTGCAAATGTGGCAAAGATGAAGCTACATGAGGAAGTGAAGTTTGAGGTAGTTTTGTGGCGACGGGGCGATGGACAGGATTTTGAATAACATTTGGTCTCGTAATGGGTTCATCAGCTGGAGGTGGTGATCTAGGGGACGACCTGAAAATACTAAAAAAAATCTCTTGTGAACTTTTTCATCATTAATCCAATATTAATTTAGTAATAAGCGATAAAATTTATATTGAAATCGTTCAAATGACAAACATTCCGCTGCAAAGTTTACATGCACAATGAGCAAGCTGGTGCGATTTGCCCAAAAAATGGGAATTTAAGTCAACTACTTAACTACTTTCTCAGAACCTGTTCCTGATTTTTAAAAATAATATTATAAATATCGATAAACATTTTACGTTGAAGAAAGAGACTTCGTGCTTGAAGTACAATCATCACTGAGAATCTGAGTAACATCACTAGCTGACGATGGTGAGCTCGTAGTGCCAAGGCGTTTCGATATTACTTTTGCATTGGCCTGCAGAAAATGTATTATAATATTTTGCCAGAAACTAACCACTGATGATATCAAATTTTGATATCAAATGAAGTAAAAAGTGAACTAAAAAATTCACCTCTAGCGATTTTTTAATTGAGAAGTCTATCGCTTGTTGCGGTGATGATGATTGTTTTCGTTCTTCAAAACGATTTGTATTAACTGAACCTACTTTATCACTCCTCGTTGCTGAAATTTTTATCCTATATTACAGCATTTAGTAATGTTTTTCGCATCTTTACCGTACTTTATAGCTAAATTTTGCAGTTTTTTGACTAAATTGGACTAAATATTCGAGAGGGTAATAAAGGAAAGAACAAAACAATTATCAGTGATATCAAAAATGAGCATAAGAAAAGAAATTTGACCTAAAGGAGTGATGAACGAGGAATAGTGTTGCATTCCAATCATTGGAAATCGACATACTTAAATATCATGTAAAGGCCTTGTAATTTCAAAATCAATGCTAAGCGATTCGCTAGCAATAACAGGGAAATAAAGCTAGGAAAAAGAACCTTTCGACTGAACTGGAGGTGACCATTGTTCACAAGAAGACGGGAAATTTATTCTTCGTGCGTAATCTCTGCTATACCAATAAAGCAATTCGCTATTAGGCTTTATTGCTTTGACTGAATAAAAGTAGATTTCATTATTTATCTGAAATATTTTTGCATAAATTTTCTTTTTAATTTTTCCAATCACTCGCTGGTTGTCTTTCAAATTATTTACCGAGCCATAAAGCCATCAGATATGGATTTAAACATTCGTGATCGACGATGAATGAATCGGTGACTGAAGTGAGACGTTCAGCGTTTCACCTATACGAGAATAAACAAATCATTAAAAGTGAAATCCGGCAAACTGAAGAATCTTCTATTTTCGAGTGACTCTATAGCGAAATGGATGCCAGCAAGTGGAGCCAGCCGAACCAGAAGTAGTGCGCATAGAAAAAGAAGGAAGGAATTTCATGGTCAGAAGACTGGATCAAATATTTTCGAAAAAGATTTAAGAAAACACTTGCTATTTGTAAAGTTTTCTCCTTCAAAAAAGAATTCTTTCGAAATGCACGTTCGCACAGTGAGATTTCTATTTTCTTTTTTTCCGACGCAGAGGTTCGTGGACAATGGAATCTCATCGGCGACGAAAAAACAAGAGCCTAAGCCAACTACCGCTTGGCTTCTAAACTCGTTCCAGCTCCATTTCGAAATAACAGTGCAAATTTTGGGAATTACACAATCCTTCTTTTTCATTCTTGGTTTTTGTGTGAATTCGATAAAAATTATTTCGCAATTATTTTTTTTCTGAAGAAAAATTTCATTCTAAAAATAAAAAAATTACTTGGCAAGCAACCAAATTCTGCGAATCCTTGGATTTTGCCGGATTCACATATTTCATCCAATTACTTTTTTTGTCATTTTTAGCATCAATCATCTTCACAAGTATACTACCACTATTGCTAAAAATTTTCCATATTTGATTCCATTTGTATTGATTTGGAATATATTCGCCATCCATCTGATTTTGGCAATTAACACCAGCTGCAGCACCTTCTGCTGGACATACCGTTACTTCAGTGATATGTGGTTTATGATATTCGCCTATTAATGGACCAAATCGTACACCTCGTGGTATATAATCCATACTCCATACACCGAGTGACTGGAAGAGAAATTCGTGACGTATGATTGTTTAATAATCGTACCATGATTTCGGTGCATTAAATGCAATGTTTTTAAAAGTAAAAAAATTTTAGGTTTATAAAAATTGATAGTTGCTTTGAGCAAAGAAAACGATAAAAAGATGCGAATTAATGTAACACACTTTTAGTTAAATTTTAAGAAGAAAATCAATGAATTCAATTAAGAATAAATGTTTAATAAAGTTTTTTACTTCAGTAATTTCATGCGAAACGCGAAGTGTCAAGTTTAATGGCAGCGAAGTTGTCGAGCGATTATTTGGATCCTTGAAAAATAGAGAATAAAATTTTAAAAATATCGTGTCGAAAATATTTGGCCACATTTTTTTTAATATTAATTCAATATTAATATAATTTTATAATTTTATTTTATGTTATCAGAAACGCTTTAACGCTTCATTTTATGAGTAAAAATCAAAAATATAAAGAAAAATTTGTAGCACTTGGTGCTCGAGCGGTTTATCAGGTACATGAAAAACACAAAGCTCAGCAAAATTGTTTTCCGACATACTTGTCCAATCCCACTCACTTGATCGGTGCGTGGTAACTGATTCACTTTCTTGTCGTGACAAACCGACTAAAATTTTTCCATTTCTTTAAATTTATTAATATAATCTGACCCAAAGTTAGTACGAATGCATAAATAGGTACTGAGAGTGGGCAATACAACTAGTCAATTGTTATTTCAGGTTCCCATATTATTACTACTGTTATTTATTATTTATATCAGCTGAGAGAGGTCAACAATAACTTATGAATTTAGTGATGGGAACAAATAGCACCAATAATAGTAATAGATGATGTGAACTATCTTTAAACATCTTTAAATGATATATATTTTAGCACTTTGGGAAGAAATTCAGCCCGTTGAAAAATTACCCCTAATTATTTTTATTTTTGCGCAAGAAAATTCCATCAAAAAGAGGCTCTAAAAAATTTCAGTTTCAATGATAATAATTCAAACGGTTATTTGTTTAATAATCGTACCATGATTTCGGTGTATTAAATCATCATGAAACGAAGATCCATTTAAAAAAGAATTGCCAAGTTCATTCGAATTTCTTTGATTCGCCAATGTGCGACCCTGTACAGGTGACTCATGATTAGTAACTGTAGAATGAGAAGGTCGTTGCATCGAGAGCGTCGAATGAGTTTCACTGCCAGCCTGCAGTGACCGATTCACTGTGGATTGTTTGGCCCAATGCTCTGTAAAAGAGGCTTTGGACTCTAATGGTTCTACCATATTTATAACATTTGATCAAAAGTTTTAGTTGTCTTATTAATTTCCCGATTCCTGAAATCAGCATTTATCATAAAGATAGCATCAAAAAACCACGTACGAATTGAAAAATGACAACATAGTTCGCATAAATCGGCGAAAACTGCACGAGTTCTTTTCATCAGTAGCGGTGAAAGTTCAAAGTTGAAAAAATAAATGGTATAAAATTCTTTCGAAGTTTTATCAAAACTTATATCTTATATATAGTATATGTATATGTGGTCTTCGCCTCGTAGAACCTCGATTATTTATTTCCAACGTTTGAACTAGAAAAGAAATCTAAAAAGTCGAAAATTTCTGGTTAATACCAAATTCATTGTTGCTTATCATATATTCCTTGAAATTTTATGGAAGTTTATAAAATCAACAATTATTTTCACTTGATTGTTAGCGAAATCTATCACACAACACAGTATACTAAGAGATTTTCAAGAATACTGAGATTATCATAATTCATTTCCTATTTAAATTGAAATCGAAGAAATTCATCTTTGCTGAGAAACCAGTCTATTGGCTTGCTTTCTTCTGCATTCTTATAACAATAAAAATAATTTTTATCGCTGTGGAAATATTATTTATGTATTCGCAAACGTTTTCAGTAAATATGCTATAATTTTTTCAAAAAAATTCTTACATAAATTTATTTTTAATGCTAAGTTTGAAGAGTTGTTTTAATCAAAATTAACACTAAATTTTAAAATCAGAAATTAAAAAAAGGACAAAAATTAATGGTTAATAAAAGCAAATTTTCTTCCAATGATGAACTAAATATGATATGATAACAGTGATAAAATAATACAATAACTAAATGATTAGCGTTCATCATTTTTGGTTGCCCCCATCCCCACTGGCTGTTAGAAATTTGTGCCTCGGTGTCATATGGAATTAGAGAAGTGTGGATAGAAATAGGGATGGATTCCTACTGCCATCCAAATTTTTTAATGACAGATTTACTTCTTATAATCTAAGCAGCAATGATCTAAGCAACTGTTGTTGGCTATTCTACCTGCAAAAATAATGTAATAACATTAATTGATTTTAATACTAATATCAATAATGGTGATAATGAAAGCTGAATCAGAAAAAATGAGTAAAGAATGAAAAATTCAATGAGAGATATTTTCATTGAAAAAAATTCCGCAGAACTACTAAAAGATAACTACCATATATGCAAGAACTAAGCAAAATGATGAATACGAAGAAGCAGATTAAGGATGGCAGCGATTTCTTCGATGTATTGCATAGTCGATTGCCTGCGAAACGGGTTCTTAGACGGATCTAAGTGACCAAACTCCGCCGAACATGATCTAACAACTGGAAGTTACGCATATGTAATATTTTATATATGTACAGATATTATAATTTATATGTTAAAATATTATAAGTTTATCGTTCATCTACTGCAACTTCAGCTAACCTGAAAAATACGATCATTCTTTTTAATTCACAATTTAACAAACAATCACAAAAAATTTATACCATACCTTCCTTAGTCAATTAAAAATAATGAATTGATTTGCAGGATTAATGTTTTTTTTAGGATCAAAAACATTTGGTGAAAATCCTAAATTGGTGAATGGTGAATAGTGTAAGCAATAAATCTGAGTGATATTTCTAGTGGAATTATTCGGTGCATATGCCAAAATCAAATTTGATTTCAAATTTCGACTTAGTTATCATTACACGAATGAACTAAAAATGAGATAAATTAGCTTTTAATTAACTATGGATACATAAATTTTCTTCATATAAAAATAAAAATAGTGGCCATATCAAATAAATATGAATAATATTAATACTAAAAATTTACGCTCGAGAACTATAAGTGAATTTTTAAAATTGCCTTTGGCTAATTCCTTAAAATAAAAAAAAATAAATAAAAAACATCAACAAGCGATAGCAATTTTTGTAAATGACCGATAGTAGCCGACCGATTCACAAAATGAAACATTCATTCCTAATAAAAAGCCGTAAGAAATCAGGTTTCGCTCTCGCTCATGTATAGATTCTTTTTCAATAGATTCTTTGCGGCGACATGTCCTATTGTCATTGGCATGCATTATTTTCTTCTTAATCTCTCATTCATCCATTATCGCTTACGTAAGTTTTGACCAATGGCAATGACCGTTGATGCACGCAAAAACTGGTTTATTCACTCATATTTTAATTGTTTTTCGTTAAAAATGAGTTGCAGACGGAACTCTTCGAATAAATAAAAAACAATTCTTATTCGATTTGTTCATTTTTTCACTTAATTTTGCATGGAAAACCACAGATTTTCCGCTTTTCACGAAACTATTCTTTTCAAATGAAAAGAAAAAAGTGATTTAAAACAATTTTTAATGAAAAATTATTTATTTAGGAAGATATGCCCAACTGTAATAAAGAAATCTTAAAATAGAATATAAAATAAAGAATCCGACAGTAATAATTTGAATCAGAAATAAGGTAGTGAAGTGATTTGAGTGACATGCTCCATGTGCTATTAATAGGTTTCCATTCCGTTAACTGGTGTAAAATTGTTGTCGAAAGTGAAATCCGGATAGATTTTTTCATAAATAACCTTCTGGCTAAGGAGCTTCATCTAAATAGCCAGTGGAAATAATTAAACCAGAAATGATGAGCGCTTTTGGAAATAAAGCTTCGATTTTAAAATGGTCCAAAAGGTTCATTAAGGGGATGTATTTCAGATATAAGAATGACAATATTCGTCTGTTAACAATAATCAAAAAACCACGAAATATGAAAGAATATTCCATGAAAATATGAAGTAAAATTGGATTAAAATAATAAACTGAAATGATGAAAAAATGCAGATTTCTAATTTAAAACTGTGCTACGGCTGAAATTGGAACTTTTTTTTTAAAGAGCATTCATCATTACTGGCTGAATTCGCTCAACTGACTTGTCTCTAGGGAGTCTTTTGGCGATAGAAATACAGATGAGTAGCCAGCATCATCCGGATTTTTGGACAGGTTTACTCCTGCGGGAATTAGAAATCTTAGCATCAGCACTCCAAATTCAGCAAACACCTAATGAGCCATTCTACTACTTACGGTAGAATCTTGTAATGTTGTGTTTGAGAATTGATAAAGATAAAACTATTATCAGCTTTTTAACGGGCTGTTCATTTCAGTTCCCATTGAGCTTATCTCAGAATGAAATTATTCTATAAAATGGGGGATAAAACATTTTATTTGAATGTTAGGCCAATATAAAAATAGAGGAAATGATTTCATTTTGATCAGCCAATATCGCCAATTTTTCAATATTTTTTCCCTAAATATACTTGACCTGAATGCGATAATAATAATGAACTTTTGTAGAAATAATGGATAAAATTAGGCATAAAGCCTTTTTTATGCATGGGAATACACAGTGCATGGGCATAAATGAAGATTATTTTTCTTCGAATTTTTGAATTCGAAACCATTAATACAAACAATTTAGGATCTTTAAACTGCTTTGAAAGTCCAAATAAACCAAAGCCTCAGTATTTAAATGATTTGAATAAGTAATTAATGCTAATTCTTATTTATTCAGCCAATAAATTTACTGTCTAAATAGCTAAGGCACAGAAAAGAAAGCGAGTTAAAATTCTATAGACTAGCTTGAAATGTCACTGTTTTCAGAATGGTAAAATAAAAAAATAAATTAAAATTTTTCTATCAAATCAAATGACGCAATTGGCACTTTGGAAACAATGAATATAAATCTAAAACTATTTGCAAGTTGGCTCTTTTGAAGCATTTTCCTTGAGGAATAAAAGTTCAAATCGGTATTGAGAATCATTCGGGCTGCACATTTAATAGATTTCTCACCTAGAACTGAAGAATTGAAGGAACGAACTGAACTCATGGCACTTGAAAATAACTTACCACTCGACGATCTTGCCCATCATCAAAAATTAACCTAATTTGAAAAATCCAGTAAATCTAAATAACCATAGTCTTTGGTTAAAAAGTCTTCATTGCTTCAAAAAGTGATTTATGGACATAAGACGGAAATATGCCGGCTGATGCCAAAGCAGCGTGGATTCAATTTCTGAAGAAATGAGTTGTTTGTAGTGAGAAAAAGGAGAAGTTTCATTTTTCCCTGGAATTCTATGGATTCATCTAAAAAATTAAAAAGTTTATCAAAATGTTAGCAGATCGAATGCAAATCCTAACAAATCACATGAAATACATCCATCAAAAAAAAGAGAGAATATGGAATGAAATAGCAACAAATAAGACTTAAACAATATTGCATCTTTATCTTTTTTTTGGCCTGAGCGTAAAGCGCGAAAAAGTATTGCAGAATGATGGAAAGAAAAAAGGAATATTAGATTTTAGGATGATGGTAACGATGAAATGAAATGCCCTTGGCCTTGCGCAATGCCATTTACAAGTGATGCGTCAAAATCGACCTAGAAAATTAGGTCACCAGGTCTTCCTTCTTTCTTCTTCACCTTGTTATTACGCGATTTCTCTAAAATCCTCTCGACAAAAATAAATTTTCTTTTCATGCAATCGTTCATCCATATACGTTGATCTCTTCTAAATTTCTTTCGCACAGATTTGTAGATATTTCTCGCAAAAATTTTCTATGCTACAAAAAAGTTCATCGTACCAAGTGAAAAATTTCTTTTTTTTTTCGAATTTTATTTCACTTTAATCAACCGTCGTTTACCTATTTTTAAAAAACTTTGAAATTTCTCAAACAGCAAAACGAGTACTTCTTTTTTTTGCTCTTCTTAGCAATTTTTCATTTTATTACTTTTAACACGATAAGTTCGATTGCGTGACCGACGCTGAAGTAAATTTGCATTAAGAAATTATTAAGAAAATCAAAAATTTTGATAGTTTCATCGTAGGAAAAGAAGAGAATAGAGAATTTAAATAAAAATCACCGTTTTTATACACCTTTAAAAAAAAGAAGCAAGTAAGTGGGTGGGTTAGGGCTCTTCTTTTCTGGCTATGTTTCTCTGCTGGTCATTAGTGCAATGAGAAATTTTTGCCGGGGCTTAGATGGATCATCAGCACTATCTGGATTTTCTCAATGATAGATTGTCTTCTGTTAGAATCTGAACAAATGATGCATTTGGCTATTCTAGCTGTAAAAAATTGGAAAAAATAAAGAACCTTTCCATGATAAACGCATATTCGAAGAACAATAAAATTTGTTCATTAACACATTTCTATGCATGAAAAATTTAATTTAACGGAAAAAAATTTCTTAAAAAAATCCGACGAAAATCTATTAAAGTTGCGCAAAATTCAAATTGGAATAAAATTGAAAAATTGAAAAATCAAATTTCAATAGAGATTCGTATTTTTTTTCTGAAATTAAGAAATTATTATTAAAAAATTCTCATGAAATTTGCTCGGAGAATCATTTCGTTGTTTATGGTGCTTATGGAATTGCACTGACAAAATTTGAATCAAAGAAAATCAAATTTATACAAATTAGCTAAATCACCTAACTGGCTTTATAAGATTTCTAAAAAATATGAGAGAATTATCATATCATTATCTATCAGTTTGCCATTTCTGTCCTTGGTTAATATCGATTGTTGGATTAAATCCAACAATTATTTGTTTAAGAAATAAATATGTTGAAATTTCAATTTTGATAGGGAACTTTTGTTGACGAAATGCTATTAAATCTTAGGCTAAATTAAATCTAAACTTTGTCCATCCAAATCAGGAATGTTTAAGTACAAAATAGTGCATATTGTCACTTAAATTCTTATGGCAAATATTTGTGCATACAATATATATTTCAGCATAAAAAATGGTATACATTTTGGTTTTTAGTATCAAATAAATTAAATGCAGCAAGGACAAATATAAAACCACAGATTTTGTAATTAAATGAAAGTAAGAATAAAAATCATATTGAGACAACTTAAGGAAATACTTTAACAGGGTGCTGACCTGGAAAGTGACGAACTAATTCCTTTTTATAATATATAATGTCATATAATATATAATATGGCAAGAAAGCCATAAAGCATAAGGCAGAGGAGCATTATCTTCAATGCGATTTAACATTTCCGGTTTATTTGTCGCCAAAATTTTTAAATCAACAAAATGATGATGTTTATTCAAATGAATCCATAAAGTATAGTTCAATATCAATTTTATTATCGTCATTTTTCGACTGAATATTTTCAGCTGAATATGGCAGCTGTAAAGAGCATTTATTTTCTCTTTTTTTTGAGTATTCAATGAATTTAGCAGATTTATTGAAAAAAAAATAAATTAAACAACGAAGATTTTATAATATGTTGATGATAAAATGATAACAATTTTCGGCGTCCTCAAATCACTTTAAAAAAAAGCAATAGATTGTCGTCCACTATAATCCTGGAAAGTGAAAAAACACTTCGATTTTCCTTAAATGGAGTTAATTTGCCATTAAAATTGAAGTAATGGTGGTGCTGAGAACGATCTTCTATAGCTCTTTTCAGTTCTTTTTATCCTAATAATAAATGAAACCAACCAAACTAGAAATAATGAGTGATATTAGAAGAAAAATACTTAGACCTCTTTAATTCAAGAACAACTGAATTTTAAACTTGTGGATAAATAAGATAGCAATAAAAGCAATAATTAAGTGAAGGAATGTAGAGGCATGAGTGAATTGAAAAAGGTTGATTCAAATAATTGCATGAAAAATTTATTTTGAATTATAGCAGTGAACTACCTTGAACCGGTGAACGCATATATATGCATTTTCGCAAATCTTTTTCCACTCTGCTATTGGGATTCGCATAATTGCTTGTATAATACGTTTTTAATTCTTGGCAACCTTAAATCAAATTTATGAGGCAAAAGTTCCCCCTTTCCCGCTTTGGCTATTTGGCGGTAACTTTTTTCGCAAACACTTTATTAGTAACCTTATATTAGAAATGATCTGGGATTTGCATTTCTACCCTTAATTGACTCTCTGGCAAACTTCCTAATAGCTAGCATAGCTGTCCAAACGAGAAAGAAGAAATATTTAATGTGAAGCTGTTTACTATAAAAATTCAGTTGTTCTTGAATTAAAGAGGTCTAAATATTTTTCTTCTGATACCACTCACATCAAACGAGGGAGTGAAATAGAACAAAGAGCCTTTGACTTAACAAACTGTCAAGTTGAGTTATCCGAATATTTTTACTATGCTTTTCGCCATACTTAGTTAAGACATCTCGCATATCCGAACATATAAGTTCCCTTTAATTTATTTATCTATTAATCTAGTTTTTACGAGAAACTTCCATAGTAATACATCGAGCTAATAGAACAAAAGTCATTAATAATATGATTTTTTTAAGCTCATTCTAATTTTTTCGAATTTCTGAATGATTTTAGGTCCTATCTGCATTTCTATCCTCAAGAGAGTCAAGGCTCTAGCAAATGCTCATACTATGTTATCTGACGACCAGTATAGCTAGTCTAACTTCGGAATAAAGTAAAGTAAATTTCTTATTCAAATGGCCCCAAAGTATTCTATAAATCTCCATTCGCTCAATAAATCTACAGCAGTTCTTAAACACTGAAATAATATTTTTAAGTTCAGAAATTACTATTGCTAAAACCATTTATGAGTGCCACAAGTGTTGCAGATGCATGATTGGCATAATTATTATGGTACTATTCTTCCTTATTAAATCCATTTATCATTTTAGACTACATAGATATGGCAGTTAAGGTTAGCACTAAGTATTTCTATTTAGACTCTCTTCATTGCTTTTTAGTAGGATGAGATAATTCCTCACTTTGAGATCGAAACATAGATCCACAGCATCATATAGATTTTTACTTAATGATAGATGTTTCAATTTTATCCGAACTGGGTTTTTAATTATGAATTTATGTAAAGTAACTGTAGGGCACTAGATTTGAAATTTTACCACATAGGATTGGTAACATTTTCTCAAGTGCCACATATCTTTTCGCAGTTCATCGTCATCATTGGTCATCAAGTTGAATTGAAGAAGTTCATTTTTAAGCCTTTTAAGTAAAAAAACGGCGAATTTTCAAAACAAGTAATTTAACCTATTTTCCAACTTTGTTAAGCATTCTTATTTTTTAAAATAATTGTTTACATGAGTTTGGATATCACTTCTCACCAATGAAAAAAAATTTTTGCTATTCCAATTATTGATGATAATCAGCAATCATAAATATGGAACATTTTAGATGAGCATTATTTTATTTAAATAAATAGAAGAAATCCTTAAAATTATAGCTTTCAAATTTTCATATATTGAATGAACAGTGGTACAATTGTAATAAAACTGGGTCAAGGTTTATCGCAAAACTGATTCTTCAATTCAACAATCCTCGGACTATCCTCGGATATTGATGACAGTCATATTAGAATCAGAAAATTAGTAAAATGGTCGGCCGATGGCCAATTGAAATGAAATATACTTGATCGAGAAAATCGTATAATAGAAAATTTTTGCTAACAAATAAGGTTCATAATATTAATATTTGGTGGGTTCTGTAGTTGAAACACAATCATTTTAATGATTCAAAGGCCCTAAAGGCAATTAATATAGTGATCTCATTCGTTAGATTCGTCTTTTCACGGATTTCACCAATTTCGATTGCAACAGTGCCTTTTTGACTTGCTCGCTTAAGGTTTTGGGCTGCATATTTCTCCTGAGCCTATTAAAAAAAACAGAAATAATAAAACAGAAATAACGAAAAGATAAGAAGAAACAACGACTGAATAAAGTTAATTGAAAATTTTCTAACTTTATTAATGAAAATGTCAGAACCGTTACTTCGATTAAAGTTGTGTGTTTATAGGTTTCCCTCACTTGGTGGGAGCAAATTAAAAAATAATACTACTGCTAGTAGTTAATAGTTAATGGAGCAAGCCGAGCCAGAAATAACTAAACTGTTATGTATAGAAATGGTTTTTTTTTTATCAAAAAGTGATCTGTTTCTCAGTGGATATAGTGAATTGAATAAAAATTTAAAAAAAATTTAAAAAATCTTCAATCAAAGCCACATTCAAGAAAACTTGGAACGATATTTCGCCCTCTTGTTCTCACGTTTCTTTGCATTATTCCACTTGATCGTTTCAAATTTTCTAAGAATTGTTCGAGAAGTTTTTTGTCCGAATCAGTCAGAAGCAAAGATTGGATGTATTTGGCGTAATTAATTTGACTGGAAATTATCTCGTTCCGTGATTAAATGCAATGTTAATACAATTTAGTAACTCAGAAAATTGAAGTTACTTAAAAAAAGGAAAATTACAACCTGAAAATCCTAATAAGATCATCTGATGACAAATCTGGTGAAAATTCGATCATTTGAAGAAGTTTTTCATAAGATTGGGCCTTTATAACTCTGATATAAAGAGTAGATTTCCACTGACGAAGGTGTCTTATAATTAACATTGCAAAACACCAAAAAATCGAATGCATAGCCACAAGTAGGCCAGTGGAAAAAAGATATTGACTAAAAATAAAATAAAATAAAATTGATCGAATTTTTCATTAAATTATACATAAAGATTCATAAGGGTAAGCAATGGAGTTAAGACCAGTGATGAGGAGAAAAAGGATAGGATAGACGAGTGCTACATTGGCCCTTTATTGGCTGAGATTCCTGTATGCTGAAGGAAAGAAAAGCAAGATCGAAATGCGCTCGAAACTTCTATCTCTATGCTTAAATGAGTCTCTTCTTAAGGATCTTTCAGTATAACCAGCTAAAGCAAAAACGGTGAATGCTGTTGGAGGGCGAAAAATTCAAAATCAAATCAAAAACTTTGTCAAAAACGAAACAAACAAAATTTGGTTTTCACCTATAAAATTTTCATTCGCTTTATTTTTATCTTCGAAATTACTTTCTAATTCGCAAATTTTCAAGTTTTTCCGACCTATAGTTTTTACTTTTATTAACTCCCACAGCATAAATATCTAAAGAAATAGTTTTTTTTTAAGTTTTTATGTGGGTGAAAAGCTGATTAAATACGATTATTTGTGACGTTCAACTTGCGTCATCTATTTTATTATTGTTTTTCTTCAAACATTCAGTTCTTCAAACAAACATTTTACTGAATGCTTTTAATTAATTGGAAAAAGCCCAATTTTTATTTTGCCTACCATTTTATTTTTTTATTCACAAAATTCCAAGCACAAAAGTACCAAATAATTTTAAAATTCCCTTGTAAATTGATAAATCTTCATTTTGAATGAAAGATATTAAATTGAATTCAAGTTGTTCAAAGTGTATTTTAGAGCTAATAACACGCTGCCAGTTAAAAACTAATGTTTTTCTTTTACGACTGAGGGAGCAAATAACAAATGTTGTGGCTTGAAGATTCAAAAGCCATCGAATGAAGGAAAATTAGCAAATGATGATGAAAATAATTCGATAAAAAATATAGAGAAATCTTTTTTATAAATTAAAACTTAAAATTTAGAGATTTTCACGGTAATTAAGCTCGGACTAGAAAAAACTATCGCAGGCTCGATTCCTTGAGGACAGCAAACCAGCAGTTAAGTTGGACAATTTACAGGCGAAGACAGTTTATTAGAATTTTCCTATATTCCTATAAACCCATATTAGTCACAAAAACGATTGCGATTTTGGATCTTTTAAAAATATTTTTTAAAAAATTTAAATATAAATTTAAAAATTTAAATTTTATTTATTCTAAATCTTACATTAAAAATTTCGTGCATAGACCTACCTAATCATATATATATATATATATGCATATATTTATTTATAAAATTCATCTATACCTTCTTGAAGATCCGATGTTCAGCAGTGTAAAAATAAAATCATAAATATGGCTTAAATTAAAAGTCTGTGCTATCGCTGCGCCAAACAAACGAAATATCAATAGTAATATGCATGATGTTATGGTACATATTTGCCATTCGAGTGGCATTTTATATAAAATACCAGAAATAATCCAAATACAATAATAATAATTAAATATAGCTAAAGGGCTCCAAAGTAAAATCGATATTCTGCCTTGAACATTTGGGATTAATTTTCGAGCACCTGTAGACACAAAATTGTCGTCACGCTTTAGCAAAAGTATGGAAATACAATTTTTTTTTACCGAAACCGGTCAATCACCTGGAATATTTCCATTTGTTGTGAATAAAGCAGCTATCAAAGATAGTGAATTAGTATATTTCCAAACTTTTACATTTGGCTGATAAATTTCGTCTTCATAATTTTCTATCAAATATTTTGTCGATTCATCCCATTCTTCTCTGGAGATTGGCTGAAAATGTATGCATTAATCGAAGGCTTATTGAGCATCTTCAATAAAAGAATAACAGATAAGATAAATCTGGCATTAAGCCTGAAAAATGGTACTAGAATTTCACCCAAACTTTTATCCGCAAGTGAGTGAGTGTAGAACGATTTCACAGCAAGCAAAACCATAAAACCAGAAATATGAGAATTCGAAGAATATAAAGGATAGAATGAATTAATGGGTAAGCTTAAAAAAAAACTAGCGATGTGATGGTAGATTTTGAAGAAGTGTTTAAGAAATTTATGTCTTCTATTGGCGCTTTCTTTTTTCATAGCGAGACTATCAATTTCTTGAGCACTCGATTCAATCGCAAATAAGGATATGGCTGCCACGAACCAAAATATAGTTAAAACTACTAAAAGATAAATCAGTCGGAAACAAGGGACTTTTCGATGTTCAAGGCATATCTGAAATTTTAGTTTTGTTTTCGAACATTACTTTTATATAATCTATTATTTGCAGAATAAAACTCAAAAAAATAGAGGAAATTTAAATTGAAATTTCTAAGAAGCGCTAATGGATTTTGCCCAGCGGTCGGGCAGTCGATTTTGGGTAATTTCAACTAATTAACTCAACTAATTAACTCAAGAACATTTGAATTTATTTTATCAAATCATACAAATCCTATTGAGCTGTCACATCTATCAAATCTTCCTTAACCTTCAAGCATAAAAACTGGCTAATAAAAATATTGGCATATAAATCGATTATTGCTTCAGATTTAATGGAAAATTTACCTGATCTATATAGTTATGCAGATTCTCATATGAAGGAGATGGTGTGGATGATTCGAATAGCGATATTTGATCCATAAATGTCTCTGCTAAGCGGAGTTCGGATGATGTTCTTGGCATCCGTAATGGCGAATAATTGCTAGTCGACTTTTTTTTATATTTCATTTCTTTTTTTCTCTTGAATATTTTTACAGTTATCAGAAATTTTTAAATTATCTGATATTCGTTCTTGATTTTCCATAGATGGAATCCTGACTACACATACTTTGGATCAAACATCCATGTCAGTTTAACTCAGTGAAGATCTAATGCAGTGACACATTAGCCTAAACCCAATTGCATGGAAAGGCGCCGCTGAAAATTAAACCAAAAAAGGAGAAGTAATAGCCCCTCTTCAAGGTTCAGTGTTAGTCAGAAAATCGAGGGTAATGAAATGACCAATTTTTTAAAATTACGTTAAAGGATTATTGATAAATTCTTTCCTGAATATCCTACTGCCATAAGACAAGTTGCAGATTGCATCATCGATTAAATTTCAAGGAGAGCATATTTTTAAGGCAAATGAGATAGGACAGTTGGTGATGGGAATAGTATAATTATAGCATAACTGAGTAAGTCTATCTTATTATATTAAAAAAGTCAGTAAGACAATTGATAAAATCACAAATAATGCAAAAAAAAACAAAAATTATGAAACTTCATGTAATATAAGACGAAAACTGCCATAAAATCGATAGCTTAGGAAAATTTCAATAAAATAAAATTAGAAATTTGACTTACAAGATATTTACCGCTATTGCATTTCACAAAGAACGATGTTCATATGGAACAACTGCTGCGAACGAATGATTGCGACTTTTTCTGCTTCAGCCACAATTATTCAGTGAATATGTAGTACGTAAAAAAGATAAAAATATATATATATAATAAATATAAAATATATAAAAAATACAAAATATTCAAAAAATTTTTCACCATGTGGGAATATTTTTAGAAAAAAATGGTTTTTTCATTTATCTTTATCATTTTTCTCTTTTAAGCTAAAATAATTGGAAAAGTACGAATGTTATTTGTTGAAATCATTGTTGAGTCCAGGACTTACAAATCTTTTTACAAAAGCAATTGCAATCCAAAAATTAATGGTTATTTCCAAATCATTAATCAATGGTAAAACAAAAAAATCTTGCACATATATACATATATATATATATATATGTAAAAATCAGAATCCAGTAAACCAGGCGACCAAATTAAGAATTCATACTCCATGCAAATCCTGTGGAACAACAGACGGCCAAAAATTAGGATCGCATGGATGAGAAGAAAATTTCCCAAAAAATTTCAGAAACGTGAATTATGATTTTTACAAAATCATGTCATCAATTTTTATTTAAAATATGTTTTGGCACGCATTCATTTTATAATCCATTACAATCTCGTAATCTATATTCAGTATCTATTTATTCCAAGCAAAGCATATAGCCAGGCCTACAAGAAGAAAAACAGAGGGAGAATAGCAAATATTGTATCAATAAAAGCGGAAGAATATTAATAGTTGAATCTTGGCTGTGAGCAGCACCAGTTAATATTCATCAAATTGCTTATAAAAAATACGGACTCTCTCGAATTTCAATATTTCTAATGTTCCTTAGATTTATTATATTCGTAAAATCTATTGTCACAAGATGGTAGAAACAAAATAGCCTTGTGAGATGGCCTGCCTTTAGGTAAGTATAGATATCAATACTATATATATATATATATATAAGGTCTTGATCTTCCTTTAAATTCATATTAATAATGTTTCATTAACATATGTGAGTAATATATCAGATCCTGGTGTAATGGTTTAGGTTAAGTAGTAGGCTTACAATCCAAAACTGTTGAGTACTCAGTGTTATGGTTCCAGTACATTCTATATTAAATTCAAGAACAAAAATAAAATTAAAAATATATTGCTTGAAACGGTTCTGTTACTAAATTATTAAACAAGATTATTAATGAAAACTAAAGCAATTTAATTGATGGAATAATAATAATATAATGCAATGAGATTAATTATCATTAAATGAACCTGTAGGCAATTATAGCCTTTAAAATTCTTATTGATGGTAAGTTTGCAGGTAATCTTTTCCAGTAATAAATACTGTGGGCACAAAAATTAAAAATTATGGCTCTAGCACAGAGGCACAGATTATAGAATTTATTTTAATCTATTTTCTATTTTCTATTTAATCTATTTTAATGTAACTATAAAATTTTGCAACTAAATTTTGCAATTAAGTTCTGCTTGATTCTTTTGCGCTTAGTGGGCCTAAGTTAACAGATAACTGAAACTTGGTTTTATAGGATTGCATGTGCATAATATCATGCAATATCCATTCCTTATTTACGAATTTTGAATTCGCAGGTGATTTTCAAACTTATTGCCATAAGTTTGTTATTTGAAACTACAAATAACAAATGTAATTTTATCTATGTCATTTAATTTAATTTCTATCTAGGTCATTTCATTATTTCACATAATTGTCATCTTTTAACAAAAGATTTTTTCGTTTAAATTCGTTTATTCGTTATAAAAAGTAAGAATATATTCATTTTTCTTCCACAGTTCTTAAAATATTTACAAAATTATCAACAATTTTATCAACAATCAATTTCAATATTTATTAAAGAGAAAACTATTTTTTAAACTAATTTTTATAAAGTCGGATTCTATTTTATAAAAAACCTAGTAAGAGCAAATGCAACTGATTTTTTCTAAATTTTCTTATAAATAGTAGAGTAAAAATTCACTTTTTATATGAGCAATATTTTGAAAATCGTGTAAATCTACAAAATTTATGTAGAATGGTTACTGAAGGATTTTTTTACTGATTTAAGCAGTTTCTAATAAAATAAACAACATTTCTTTCAGAAATTCTGGAAAAAACTTGTTGAGCGATTAGAGGATTTCTGACAGCTTTTCGTCGTTTTAATGCTTATATGGATAAACAATGATTAATCGAGAAAAAACAAGTGGGACGAACAGAATGGCCTGAAAGCTGTGAAACCAACACTTACAACTTTTTCTGAAATAATCCTATTGATAGATGGTCAATTCTTTAGGACAGCCAATCGAGAAGTTTAGAAAAATGCCACTAATACTAGGAATACTTATGATAAATGCAGTGATTGCCCAGAAATTACAACCCATTAACCCATAGAACCAGAAACAATAAATGATTGAATCTCTATCAAATGATTTAAATTTGCTGTTGGCTTGTAAATGACTAAGTGGTCTTTTGCTGGATAAATAAAGTTGACTGAGAAGAGTTGGCTGGTAAGAGTTAATTAAATTAAATTAAAATTTCAAAATTAATTGAATTAATTTTAAAACTATTCAAAAAGCGTAATAAATTGCTCAATTTAATTGTTCTTAGCAAATTTTCCAACAAAATAAAACGTTGAAAAAGAAATTCATTCGATTGAATCAGAGAGTACAACTTGAATAATTATTGAGTTGAATGAAGCCAAGAACATTCACTGGAGAATCAACGAGTGGAGTGAGGCCAACCAGAAATGGCTAAATAATAATATGATAATCTAATAATCTTCTTAATTTTTTAGAATATTGCCGATATTCCGAGTGACGCTGATTCACTATGTGGTTCTCCAGAAAAATTTCTCATCATGCTAGCTACCAGAAATGGCTACCGCTAACCATTTATTAAACCACTTTCGATATTAGAATATTTGCCTTACATCAAAGGAATTTTTTCAAATGTTTCAAGAAGGAAGAATTATTGCTCATGGAAAAATTTTTAGCACCAAATATACGAATTTCTGTAAAATCTTTTTAACAAATTTTAAGTGGACAAGCAAGGAAGCCCGTTTCAAGAGAAATTGATAGCACACAAAATAAAATATACGATATGATCATAACAACTCCAAAAAATTTATTCATTTGCCATTTCGATAGACCAATTGCTGCAACTAAAACGATAAGCATGACGAATAACATGCCGACACTGCAAGCCAATCCATTACTAAAATTTATTTGCTGATGTGAAAGTCCATTTAATTAATTTATAATAAGTAAGGCAAAAAAAATCGAATAGTTAGGATATCGAGTCTCAGTTAATTAACCATAGTTTTGTCCAAAATGAAGATAATGCAACAAAACTTTGGCTATCAAATTTGTCAAATGTAAAGTTATATCGAAAAAAGAAATGTCAGGGTTATTCATTTTAATCGCCGAGCATTTTTATGGAAGTCATGTTTTAAAGCTTTAAGTGTAAGCATGAAGATGGAAAAATCGCCAACCTTGACACAGAGATAAAATTTTTAGCCATTTCCTGATTACGAATTGGTTCATAAATAAAATATAATAACCATGGTATAGGCAAACTAAAATTATTAAATGAAACTGGAAAAAATATTGACGAAATTTTATCAAAATCAAAATTTTCTGAAAAATTTCGTAATATTTTTCACTAACCCAACGCACACATCAAAAATATTGCTGCCAACAGAACTGGAAACAGCCATGTCACCAAGACCTTTCCGTGCAACGATGACACTAAAATATTTACAATTTTAAAAAATAATTTTAAAAAATTATTTCCATATGTATTTTCAAAATTTATGAATAATCATCAATGAATAAAAATAGTAGATTTATTGATGGCTTATAGAGAATGAGCAAAGGAATTTATTAGTTCTGTATAAATTTAGTTATTCATTCCTCCCAAAATGATTCCAAGTTTTAGTATACAAGCATCCATGGTTCTCCAATTCGTGAAGTAATTCGAGTTTATCAATAAATCACATAATCTCACTTTATATCAACAAGGCCAAGCCGAGTAGATCATGAAAAATGGTAAAAATCGGTAAGTGGGAGATAGAGAATTTTACCTTGTTATTAAATCAGGAATGCTTGTCCCAGCTGCTAAAATTGTCAAGCCAATTATCTTAAAAAAGAAAAAATTTTTCTTTTACTGTCGCAGAAAAAGATTAAATGAACTAAACAATACAATGCAAAATTGCAAGTAATTGATGAAAATATTTTACCAAATCTCTTATTAAAATTTGTATTTCATATGATTCTTAATTTCGCAGAAAAAAAAATTTTTCAAATGATCAATAAAAATTACGCAAATTTTCTAATTTAGAAAGTTTATTTGGATGATTTTAAAAGCAAAAACGTAAGAAATAAAAAGACCTCCGTTGGAATAGCAATGGTTTCGCCGATAGTATTTGCCATCCAAACCATAATATATGAATAGAATGCAATCCATAATATTGAGCCGATGAAGGTTAACGGAAACCATTTTCGAGACGCCTAAATTATAGAATCAGAACTAAAGTAAGTGTCGATGAATTCACTGCAATCATTTTTGGAATAAGGATAACCTCATTTCTAACGTCCGGCAACGTAACCCAAAGTGGAAAAAGAATCGGTGAAAGAGCGAGAAAAATGACTTGGCGATGAAATTTCTCTGGCCATGTCATATCCAAAGGCTTTTCCTCTTCTTCTTCGAGTATTGCTTTCTGAAAATTTTCTCTGAGGAAACTCTTAACTTTTATTTATTTGCCTTTTAATAGATTGATTCATTGATTCTGTTTTAATTACTGCCAAATGGCAGGAAAAGGGTGAGTGGCAGAATGCTCAATGGAGAAAAAACTAAAGTCAAGTAAGATGGGCATCAGATTTCTGTCTCTCCATGGAGCAAATCTGTCGTTAGAAATATAAATTCAGGTAAGCTCCATATGATGATGAATGAAATATTGTAGGCATTAGAATCTTAAAATGAATCGTATAAATAAATGGTAAATTGGACAATAACAAATTGTATGATGTTTTCATATATGTTTTAAAATTTTACTAACAATTTCATCGACGTTAATATTATTAGGACAAATTGAAGATCTACTGGTCATGTGGTGATTCTCTGTTCTCTTCGTATCCATTTGTAGCGATTCTTGATCAATGTGAGCATGCTGATTAAAATCAAATATTATGAACGATATGCAGTGGTTAAAAGAAAATACCGGAAATTTTTTTGAAGTCGTATTCATTAGTATTTTTTTAAAGCAATCCAAAAAATCAGAAATTTTCGAATTTTGGGATTATTTGCGATTATTTCATAATAAATGTGATTTACCTTAAAATCGTTTGTTTCATGAATTTCATTTTCTCTTTTGGCCATAACATTATAAATTTTCGCACTATTTGTGACTGAAACTATTTAGTTTCTTTCAAATTTTTGATTTAATGATCTTGAATCATAAATCATTCAGAAAATAGAAAGAGAAAAAATAAAACCATCATCTTCTGCAACACCCTCCTCGAGAGGATCGAGACCATGTGACATCAACTGTAGAATACCATTACGAAATATTGCTCCTGAATGTAAAATTGGTATCGACTGGCGTCGAATTCCTGAACTGCGTCTTATATTAGATAAAGAATGGGAGCGATCAAGATCATCGTGCTGTATTCTATGCGCATAATTAAAATTCATCGAATTTACTGTTTCATTGCCGTATGTTGAAGGACTTCGAGGTGATTCCATCTGAATATAGTAGAGTATTAATATTATTACTATTATCAAATTTTGAAATCAAAATAGTGTATAAATAAATTTATGATATTTTGAAAACAACAAGAGGGAGGATGAATAACCGAATGGCACGCCATTTGATAGAAATCTTCATAGGCCCTTTGGATCCCTTTTCTATAAGCAAATAAACCAGCCATTGAAACAAAATCCTGGATTTGCACCTCTATCAAACATCAAACGCTTTTCTAAGTGAAAAATTTCCACTTTAGTGGATAGTAAACTAAAAAAATAATATTAAAAGAAGAACGATTGCCTTCGGTTGAAGAACCGTAAGCCTTTGCTCCTCCTCGGAAGCATTTAATTGCTTTTCATCGGGGCAACATTTTTTTACTTTTGCTTCTAATACTTCATTGTATTTCATGAAAATTGCGTACAAGAGGTATATAATAAATAATGATAATGCTTCGTACCAATGTATCTGCAGTTTTATAAAAATCAGTGGAATTTTTGGATATTTATTTCGAAAAATATGAATATTGAATGCTTCAAATAATAATCACAATAAAATAAATTTTATATCCGCTAAAATTTTTAAAAATAATCAAACTATTTTAGAAATAGAATATATTAACGAAACTACTCGAAGAAAAAATTTAAATAATTACCCTTTCATCCAAAAAAAAAAGCACGAGAAGCAATAGAGCGAGGATATAAAAAGCGACATCCCTGAAATTTCTTCGAACATTACGAACCGAGCTAGAAACTGAGAGTAGAATAGTGGTATGTCGCTTTAGCTAAGACCAAGCAGCATGGATATAATTCACACCGTGGCAGGAAAAAGCATGGCATGATGGACTCATTAAAAGTGGTGCTAAAAAGTCAAGGAAAGCCTGCATCGCAAACAACTCTTTGGTGAAGAGCTCTCGTCTTAAGCATTGAGTCGAGCTGGATAAACCAGAAGTAATGAATGCATTAAGCAAACTAATGATTTGCCCAATACTGTATTTTTTATGAAAACTAAAATCTACCAATCACTTTTTTTTTAAAAGAAATATTGGCATTGTATGCTTCACTAACTCGAAGTGAACAAAGAATCCAATAACCTGGCCAATGAGTTACGAATAAATTCACTGGACCGGACAATAATCTACTAATAATCGCCCAATGAACACTCTCAATGAAGTTTATAAAATATTTACAAAAAAAATCCAAAACGATGGAAAAAGAATTTCTGATGTTTTAATTTTAAAAGAATACTATTTGGTGGAACAGCTAAAAAGAAAGTCGAATAAAAGAAATGTGTGGACCTAAATAAAGGCCACCACGTTAAATGCAGAACACCATGAGCGAACAGTGCGCAGCACGACAGTACACAGAGTATATTAAAGGTCGCACTGCCTGTAAAATATTTCTGAGAAAATATTTATTATTACAAAGCATATAAATCTTGGATTTTGATATTAATATTACATATAATTACTATTCATTTCAAAATTGCAATATCTGAAATTTTAAAATTGATTAAAATATTAAAATTAAATTGTTCTGAAAAGAAATGATAACAGAATGCTCCCCAAATAAAAGGTGAAGGATACCAAGTTGAATTGATATTTTGGAAAAAAATTTAAGCAGTCAAATTTGAATTTAAGTAACTTGAAATAGAACACCCCTAATTAATTTTTTCATATATTCAATATTCAGTAACAATATGTGAGATTTATAGGCAGCCCTGCAATATATGGGCTTAGACAATAGAAAAAGGAATGGCTTCTATTATTTTCAAATATGGTATCAGATCGACTCTTGTGGCCAACTAGCCTGAGCATTAATAATGTTAGAAGAAGAAAAATCAAAGTGGAAATAACTAATATAATCAAGTTATAAACTAACCCACGATAGTACCAATCCCAACATTATTTTCGGCAATGAAAACTCCTATAACCGAAGTAAAAAATTCTGGAGCTGAACCGCCTGCGGCCATAAAGGTTGCACCTGCAATCATCTTGGATTCTAATGTTGACAAGTATAAGCCAAGTGATTAGCTCTTCAGTGATCAAAATAAATATGTTATGAAAGATGAGACTTGTTTTAAATAATTTTGAAGCCATAAAAAATAGATTAAAATCAATAAACCTGCAACATCATCGCTTATTGCCAATTTGTCAGTAATTACGCCTAACGATGGGACAAAAAATTCGTCACAAACGATAGCCAAGGCAATGAACATATAAATTAGCCCAATAACATGAAGAAGAACTGCAAACGAAAAATTCTTTTAATGGCATCCTTCAAAATTTATCAAAACAGATTTTCAAATACTAAAAGCTATTACTTATCAATGGCAATCAGTGTTAATAGGCGATATGATAATGATAATATTTATGATATTATGAAGATATGAGGAATCGTTTGCTTATGTGCCTTATTTCTAGCTGCGACATGAATCACTAAGTTAAATCATAAAACCTTAATGCGAATTTCTGCAAAACATGCAAAATGACCAGAGATATTAGAACTCTCCCACATTTAACGTCAATTAGCAATGCATTTCTTTTGGAAGTAAGAAATCAGAAAATATATTTGAAAATATATTTGAACAACTAAAACGATTAAGCTATGTCCGATATTACCCATTTGTTTTATTTATTATTTCCTCAAATAGCAATTCCTGAAAATTGTTAACTTCTCTTCTCTATAACTTTCTATCCCCATCCCCACCTTTAGCGATTACTCCTTTCTTTGCCTTCACATTATTAGCTGTTTCTTTTTATGATAAAAAGGTGTTCCGATTTTTCCCCGATGTTTAATCTGATTTCCTTTAAATATCAATTTTCCCTAAAAATCTATCGATTATATGCTATTCTATCTATTCCATAGGTTAAATGAGTATAAATGCCCTAAGGGATCGCATTTCAAAAGCGATCTATTTTCGACAATTTTGTTGCTTAAATAACAAATTCTTCCTTCCACAAATTCTTCTGAATGCTTTTTTAAATTTAAAATTGCGTGTATGAATGGTTACTTTAATTGATAAAAAAATGCGAATTAATAAAAATTATCGTTTAAATAGCAAATATTTCAAATTCCCAAAAAAATTTCTCGGATTTATGCAATTGATTTTTTATTATAAAAAATCATTAGTAATTATTTAATTGATCAATTATTTGAATGACAGTGAAGGAAACAAGAAGAAGTAGCTTAGATTATGGTGCAAAATCCAGTGGTTCGTATTCTGACGGAGAAAATCTGTCATTGAGGAATCTGCTTGGTGTTGCCGAACTCATCACATATTTCTATCGCTAATTGACTCTCTGGCAAATTTCTAATTCTAACAACTAACGCAGCGAGTATAACCAGAAACGATGAGCAATAAGCACTTACTCACTCAGTTAAACAGCTTGAACGAACAGAAAAACTGGTAAAAAGGAATGAGGAATATTAACAATTTTATCCCTTTGTATTTAACTATAGACGTGGAAATTAACTCAAATAAAAGATAGCCAAAAAATAGACTACTGAAAATTTTTTCGACAACTGAACCGAAATTCTTCATGCAACTATCGATCTGAAGGTAACGCCATTGAAATATTGAGTCTGTATATTGAGATTAAATGAATTTATAGATTTATGGCTAATAGCGGGACAAAATTTCCTTTCATTAGCATCATTGGCCTTAAATTTAGATTTAAAATCATTCTCACCATGAACTGAAAAATTTAACTGAATAAAACCTTGAAATCTAGAAACCGTAAAAAAATGTGACAAACTTGCGCCTTTACGTCGTTGCTCGAGTGTAAACTGATCGGGCGGAAATTGACCGCTTCCATCTTCGACTATTTGGCTAAGCCGTGACATATTTCTGCAACTATTTTTTGTTACAAAACTCATACTCAAATCAAAATTCAAAAAATTCATCGAAGAAATAGTTTTTTAAAGCAACTAATGCTCTCATATAAAATAATTGTTTCCAATTAATTATTTCTCTAATTTTTAAAAGTAATTTTAAATATTTTCAAATAGTTTGGTTTTATTTAATATCTAAAATCTAATATCCTTAACATCTAAATTTAATATCTAAAATATTTATTAAATCTGAATGTTTAAACGCTTATAATTTAATTAAATCTCATTGTATTCAAAATAAGTTTTTTTTTCAAACGAATTCTATCAAATCAGTTTTTCGCTATCAATTAACTATCAACTATCAATTAATATATAATGAAATGTTTTAATATTTTTTATTGCGAATATTGCGAATTTTTACAATTTTATAATTTTCGTCTTATCGAAAGTAATTAAACTATTTTAATCCACAAAGCTATAAAAAAATGATCAATTATCGTCATATCATATCATTGAGTTTTTCATATTAATTTAACTGTTAATAAAAAGGTTACTGTGAGCAATCAGGCAGTAGTGATAAAAGATGGCGATGATGAAACTGATTAGTTTCTATGACGTTTTTGGTCGGTTGAAATCGATAAAATTGCGTTAATGAGAGAAGAAATATTGCACCAGCACAAATTATGGCTTTTCGAAGCTTAAATTTGCGACCCAAGTACCACATATCCTTCATCTTAAGTGAAATTTATCTGCATTATCATAAAAAGAAAAGTTGCCCGATTAAATCTTCATTTGTTGTAAATTTCATTCAGCATTATTGTACAATGAAAACATTCGCCGGTGAACAGAAAATTTCAGAAGGACCAAATCTTGAATGAGAGAAAACTTTTTGACCGAATGGCATGAAAAAATTCAAAAATGTCCTTTTTCCTTTTTCTTTCACTACAAAAATAACCTCAGAAAATTTATAGTTTTTTATAATTATATGTATTTATATAATTTATAGTTTTTTTATCATTCAGGGATTTAAAAACCTAAAATTCTATTATTATGAATGATGATTTTCAACGGGTTCTTTCCTTATCGAATCAAAATATAACTATTAATTATTAATTAGAAATTTCCTTTCCTTTTTGTCATTTATCCTATTTTATCAGAAAATACTTTTTTGTATGATAAAAAAGATTTGCATCAAAAATTCGCTTCATCATTTATTTGGCAAATTAATTATTTACAATTCTATAATTCTTTTTCGCTTTTTTGCCCTATCATACGATGTGTGAAACATGTAAAGTTGCTTCCTTTCAAAAGGATGTGCTAAATGCTTAAAGTTACTTTTTTATTAAATATGGTATAACAAAAAATAGTCAAGTAATAATTTTTATTCGCGTTCTGAATAAAAGGCCGGTCAGTAAAGGCCGAACCATAACAAATTATGAATGAGCACTATGTCTTAAAGAAATTCATGGAGCGCAACCATCCTCTTCATGCGAGCTTGGCCATGGTATCGAAAATAATTGCAGAGATAAAGGAATAAATGATGAGTACCAGTGATCCTTCCTGCAGAATTATTCACTTTTGTATGACTTCTGCTTTTCTACTTACAACCGTTTACCTTTCATCGAACAACGCCACTCGATAGAAGATTCAAAGAATCCGACAAGCTCAGAGACCCATAGAAGCAAGGAGACGGAACTTACTTAAAAATTACAGGAATTTTCAAATGGTGGAGAGATTCTATTAATGAAAGGGAAAGGATACTGATATTCACCAAAATCAAACTTGTAAAAATTGGCGAATTAACTGCTATAATGGAGAGTACCTTCAAAAGTGTCAATAATATTTTATCAATGGTACACTATATGTGTATTCATTAAATCCAGAACCTACCCATTAGTTTATACATTAATGAAAAATAAATCTCTGAAAATGAATATTTTTCGCGAGGAGCCTCGTTCAAAGAGAAAAAAATTAGTGGTTCGAGACGAAACGCATAGAAATGTATTTACTAAAAGAGGAAACCTTCCCAATGGATCTGATCGAGCAAAGTAGCAATTCGACTTTCTATTCAAAATTTTCGCTTTTTGCATTTCTTTTTCTCTTTTACCTTCAAATTTTTTTACAACTTTTTACTTTTTTTTAAATTTTTCTTAGTAATTTTTTCTTAAATTTGTGCTTTTACTTAAATTTTTTTTAATTTGTTAATTTAATAAGATTTTCAAATACATTTTAATTTCATATATACTTCTAAAAAAAGGCTTTATTTATTAAAGGCTTAAGGCTTTATTTAAAAAATGGTTCAAATTATCCATTGGAAATCACGCATTTTGGTTGAATTAAATAAATAAATAATTTATTTCCTATTTCCTAAATTATAAATTGTAAAGATACAGTAGCTCAGTGGGTTGTTGCTCAATTTGGAGTGTCGAGGCTGCTGTTTCTAATCGCCGAAAGAGTAAACCTGCCCAAAAATCCGCGTGATGCTAGTGACTGTATTTCTATCGCCAAGGGACTCCTTGGTATAATGTCCAATGCGACAAGCCAGTGGAGCGGGTTCAACCACTAAATGTGAGGATTCTTCAAGAAAAAAAAGTTGTAAATCATAAAGGAGGAGAGATCATTTCTGGGGTTTTGGTTTATCTTGCCATAAAGGTAGGTAGGATATTTCTGAAATTTTTATAATTTTTTCTCATTTGCGAGTTTGACCAGTCGGGATTTTCACTTTCTGAAATTGATAGAGATCATAAATGTCATGAAATATCTATCAATTATTAAATATTCCAGGAAATATTATTCATATATCCTTAAGAACTGAGAGATCACCAATTAAGTTTTCCAACAAATCTTAATAATGAGAGATTGTCAATGAAAAAAGGAAAAGATAAACGAAAGGTAAAATTATAACCAGGATGAAACCATTAATGATACAATATTTTCTGCTGATTGTTAATATTTAATTTCCTTCTTATTCTTGGTTAGCGATTGGTTAAAAAACTTATGAACATTAATAAGATAAAATTTACTGAAAAAATTTTCACAAAATTTTTATTAAAAAACTAAAATTGCGATGGAAATTTTTTTGCATATACGATATATTTCCATGCCAAAAAAGTGTACAATTTGGTATTTTAACTAAATAATTTATTTTGGCTATCAAATTAATCAAAAAATATTTGGCAAGCAAGAAATTGAAACAATTGGAACAATACATATGCATAAAGAAGTTGACCAATTCATCTTATATATTTTTTAGATTTTTGAAAAGCTTGTGTTATCTTACAATAGTTAAAAAAACTGCCAGCAAAAAATAATTCCAATTTTCTTGGTAATTTAGGAATTAACACCAAATAGCAATTGAAATATAATATTAATAATACCTATAATAATGATAATAAATAATAAATAGCAATAATAATAATATATAATTATAATTATAATTAAATAATAAGTACAAAAATAATTTTTATATCAAAATTATATCAAATATCAAAATTTTAAAATTCAACCCGTGGGGCGACAAGTAATTTTAGTAATTTTTAACCTTATTCCATTCAAATCTATTAATTTTTTCAAATTTTAAAGCTTATGATGGATTTTATTTTGGAATTATTTATTTGACTTGGCTCCAAACGTCCCAAATATTACTTTTCTTATACTTTATTTAACATATAATTCATAAATTCATTGAATAATGGAAATCAGATGAATTTTGCGAAAAAACAAAGGATTATCTGAATAAAAATAAGAAATAAATTAAAATTGATAAAATATTTTTCAGTTTTAAAGTTGTTTTTTTCATTAACCTCCAATCTTCTAAGCAACAATTTCTAACACCCACAACTTGGAATATTATTCTATTGGACAATTCATTACTGAACGTTGGCATCAAAACTTTCTCAAACTTTCTTACGTTTCTACGATTTTAAGTGAAGTTCTCTCTCAAAAAATATGAATTTAAAAAATAAAAATGTTCGGCGATAAATCGAACAAGGCTATAGGCAGGTGGAACAAAACTTTGCCATATATGGGCGGATTAAAGAAATGCCTCACTTATTATACAGTTTTTCTCAAAAATTTCTGTGATTTATTGAACCGGTTAGTAATGCGAATTAAAAATCTGATATCGATTTAATATCATTTATTCCACCTTTTTTTATAGCATTTTTTGGTTTGGCTTACTTAATCGACTAAAGATAAAACTTTTTCGGCAGAGGGTAATATGAGCGTAGAAATATATGGGTTTCTACCACAGTTGAGTGCACAAATTTCTTGGCGCAAATTTCAACTGATAATCTTAGCTGATATACCATTCTGCCATATCGCCATCATTTATTCCACTATCTCAAAATAAATATCTCAAAATAAAATTCTTTCTAAATTTTGCAGTATTTTTAATATTTATCTTTTTTTTCCTCATTGCTCCTTGAAACGAAAGGCAAATTTTTTAATTCTACAGTCGTTCTAAATTTAATTTCTATGAACAAAATTTCAAAACTAACCATACACTTGGGATATTTTTTGACGAAAGAAGGTCATTAAATGAAGATGGAAAAGAAAAAATACTTAATGAATATGGAAAAACGCCAATATAGTTTGCTATTTTTCTATAATTTCATAAATTAAAAGGAAAAGTGTGGGAAAAAGAATGAACCATGAATAAATGGAGAAACATTATATGAGGCATTAATAAGAAATTAATAAGAAAGACTGAAAGAGGTTCGCTCCAACCTGAATGATTTAAAAAAAGTTTCATATATAGATTTATAGGATTTGCTGGATGCAGAAAAAACTAGTCACATGGACCTAGCAAAAGCCTTTTCAAATCATTTCCCACTAAAATGTTCGTTCGCTCATAAATAAACGGGAGTAGTGTGGTGCTTCAAGTAAATTGAATTTCGAAAAAAACGATTTTTAATAAATTTCATGAAATCTCTTGCAAAGTAAAAAAGTCTCTCATAAAATAAAATTGAAATCGAAAAAACGAAAATATCAGATAATAACGAATAAATTTAATAAGAATGTGAGAAAAATTATAAATTTTTTTAAAATTGAAAGCCATTTAAAATTTAAAATTGAAATTGAAAGCCTATTACAATTAAATTTAATCAAAAAAAAAACGAAGAAGAATAAAATGTGTTTAGTAATACATCATAAATCAATTTTTTTGCCTTTTTTATTCTGCTAGTTACATTATATTTATAAAATAAAGCAAATGTTGATGAATGAAAGAATAAATAAATCTTAAGGGCAATTTTTACGGGAGGAACGAGGGGAAAGAGGGAGAAGGTAGGACAATATGAGGGAAGAACGATGGAGAAATTAATGGAGCGAGTGCGGCGGAGGTCGAAAAATATCCGTCGTGAGAAGCAGAAGCCTAACGATAAAAAAGAGATCCAAAATTCAGTTAGCCTTCGCATGATTAAATTTTCGAAAGAAAGCAGCCAAATCTGCGAATTTAATTAAATTAATGAATTTAAGCAATCACTGAATTTTACAAGCCACCAACTTTACGATTCGTTAATGGTACAAAAGTGATAATAGGATGGCAATCTACTTACTCCCTCTAAGTAACTCAAGTTTCGTCCTAAGTTTCGTCCATCGGGATTGGTCAAACAAAGACGAGTGCTACTAGAAAATGATTAGGGACATTTTCTCTATTAAATTTTTACTTATTTTCTTCTATAAATTTATCATCTTAACTATCATCGAAACCATTCGTCCTTAACTGCTGACAATTCATTTTAATTCCGCAACATATTTGACAAGTCATCCGACGAAAATAACGTGCAAAATCCACAGCTATATTCAAGGAAACATATATTTGGGTCGAGAAAAATAAAAATAAAAGTCGTTTAAGAAAGGAAGGAAATAAAAGTCGAATCTAATTTGAAGCTGATTGAATAAATTTGACTTACTTATTCGCCAATAAATGAATCGTGGTGTATATTTATAAAGTTTTTATTGAAATTAATGCAATTTACATAGAAATAATAAA
Organism: Dracunculus medinensis; assembly: GCA_900625125.1. Taxonomy (NCBI): domain Eukaryota; kingdom Metazoa; phylum Nematoda; class Chromadorea; order Rhabditida; family Dracunculidae; genus Dracunculus; species Dracunculus medinensis. The sequence goes on along the minus strand of UYYG01000012.1, from coordinate 123,172 downwards.
GAATTTTAAAAATTCTTTTAAATGATAATTTATCCATCATATCCATTTATTAGTGATATACACTAGTGTTATTTATCATATTAGTTATATCCATTTATCATCACTACAAAGAGAAAATTCCAGCTAAGCGTTAATTCACTTAGGAGTTTAGAGTTTTGAATGAAATAAATATCAATCAAACGCAACCAAATATTCTTGGCTGAACGTTGGCCTACACGACTAATCTATCATTTAGGTAGCTTTAGTAAAAAATAAAAATAGTTGTGGCTTTAAAGTATTGGTACTATTACGTAAATAATGCATAAACTAAATATATAAGGAATTTAAAATAAATTATAAATAAGAATGAAAATAGTTAGTATAAGAAAAAAGTATCCCATTAGTTCAAGCCATTTAAGTCGTGTCGCTTGAGGAGAGTAAAGCTGTCTATCTCCACGTTGATCTTTAATGTGTGGATGTTTCGCTAAGAAGCAAAGAGATCAACCGAAATACCAAACCAGAAATGATGAGCACTGTTAGTTGAAGACGATGAAGAATAAATAACGTTGTAATATACTTCAACCACTCTACTATTACTCGAATAAACACTCGAGTAAACTACTCGAATAAAGTTGGTAGTTGAAAATATAATTATTTAAAAATCTTTTATAAAAAATTGCAGTAACAATTGGTAATAATTTAAATAGAAATCTGTAATAATTTGAAATTTGCAAATATGAGAAAGGTGAAATGATTTTAAAAGAATTGTTGAACACGAATTTTTAAAAAATGAATCTCTAGAAATATTAAGAAAACAATAAAATGGTCACAGTTAAGCATAAACCATAACTGGATAAAGAGTTCCTTATCCTTATCACTTATCCTATCCTTTTACTCCCATCAGTCTATTTTATCCCACCTTTTCTTTGATTCATTTCTGTGTGATTCATATCTCTTGCAACATCCAAATGTAACACAGCTTTCAATTTAATTCACAGCTTTTAAGATTTTTAAACTGAAATTAAACAATAGCAATGGATTGGAAGATTAGTGAAAATAATTACCCTTAAAAAAACTTTCAATTTTGTCGATTTTGAATTCATGAGAAAAAGAAATAATATGCATGAAAGCAAACATCACCCATAAGAAAATATTAAAATATTCATTCTATACTTAAAGTTTATTTCCAAATCGACATAAAAACTGCTTAGAAATAAGGGAGCTATAAAAAAAGGATATTGCATTAAAGAAAACCTGAGAATAAACAGCGAATTGTTCACATTGACAATTTTTTCACTCGTTTTGCTCGAGAATTTCGCTCTTCCTTGTCATCCATTTCAAATCGAAGTTTCTTCTATAACTACCATTATTTGCAATGAATTCAAAAGAATTGTTGAAGATATTTCCATATATTTAAATAGCTAATACTTAATATGTTTGCAGATGCATTTACTACAAATTAGAAATGAGTTATAAATGAAACGAAATTATAGAGTGGTGGTATAAAAGCGAGTGTTTACGAGATGAAATAAATAAAATATCCCCCATGAGCAATTCTCAGCACCGTTGGGAAAATTAATCATTCCACTATTTTCTAAAACTTATATCTCAATTTGTGTTTATTTGTTTCTTTATTATGTTTTTATGATTCAAATAAAATTAAATAAAATTCAAAAATGATTCACTGGGGTTATTCTGTGTTAGATTATTTTCACAAAGCTTCGTTAAACCGATAAAATTTCTTGAAATTCGCTATGGCAAGCAATAAAATCTGATAAAGTGGATGGCTTCTTCTAAAATTATTTATCATTTCTGGTTTGACTACCTTCATTAGACTGAGGACTCTTCGCCAAATAATATTCACATGAGGACAGAAATAAAATATAACAAAATCTCTGGATTTGACCTTTTAATGATAGTAAAGAGATAGAAATTCAGCCCATTCAGCCCATTCAGCCCATGATGCTTGACTTCGAGGTATTTGTAATCAAAAGATAATCAAGAAATTTTTAAAATTTTAAAGTCTGTTGAAAATTGGATTTTAGTTGAAATTGACAGAAAAAAAAAGAAATCTATTGAAATTACGTAGCTCATTTTCGAATAGAATATTTTGTCGAATTCAGTGCACAAGTCCTTATTTTTAGTTCTTCTTTGTTAATTATCAGTTCATTAACTGTAAAAGAAAAAATTATCAATCTAAAAAAATCTAAAAAAAAAATCGAAGTCGAAGGGATGTTAACAAGATAAAAATATATGATAAAAATTATAATAATAAAATAATTAATAAAATAAAATAAAAAAAATAAAAATAATTATATATACAATAAATATAAAATCATAAATAATAGAAATTATGAACAATGAGGAAGATTATTTAGCAAATTATACGGTTGGCTTCTCACGGAGCCTATGTCTATGTTTGGTTCAAATTTCTTAATATTCAAAAAAATCTCTGTATTTTGTATTTTTTGAGGTACTGTGAATTTATCTGGAAATTTGTTTTTTTTTTTTGAATTTTCCTTCAAATAGTAATCTATTACTAATTCAATATTGCTTCAAATTATTATAAACATTTGTTAAATGAAATTCTATTATATATTAAACTCACAAACATCTTAATTGGTTGATAAATTAAAAGTCTGTGAGTGGCAATGACTAAATCAGTATTATTGCAATATAAGCTTCCATCCTAAGGGCAAATAACTGTGCAAGTGATAAGTTATTATTTCTTTATTCCACAGCAAAATCATTTTCAGTCATCATGCAAGGTTTAAATCGAGATTATAAGATTAAATTTACACTCACCAGAAAATATTCAATATGGAACCTGTTTTATACCTTTTCTCCCTCTTATTAATAAACCTGTCTTTAAACAGTTTGCTGTGGACAGACAACTGCATTCTATCGTGAGTGACTTCCTGGCAAAATTATGTCGTCCTACTAACAGCCAACGAAGTTAATCAAAAAATGATGAGCATTAATGAGAGCTTACTTACTTTTCTTCTATTTATATACATTTGTATAAATATATTTTAAATAAATTCATTTTATTACATATTTTTTTCAGAAAAGGAATATTAATCCATGCGATTTAAAATTAATTTTTTTAAAAGAATTAAAAGCCTTTTTCGCTTGGTTTATAGGAATATTTTAACTCACTACAGTGGTATAAAATGAAAGTTTATTATCGCCATAAATTCAGGAAAAAAAGAATTCAGAACGCATAAAATATTTTAAAAATATAAAATATAGTTAATCAAAGCTCGAAATATCTTGGAAAACGATGAATTAAAAATGGAAAAAATTTGATCAAAAATTCCAATATATCTTGTGGGACAGAACTGCCGAAAAGTAAGTTGCTTGGGCTAATTCTACACGTTCACACGTTCCATACTCATTCTGTGCTTGCTCGTTTATAAGAATAATAAATGACTTTAGAGTGGAATCTGGGCGATGCTAGAGATTCACCTGTATTTTAACCCAAAGTTCTCCTTAGATAGCCAATGGGATTAGACAAACTAAAAATGGTAGAAATTGATGGAAGAAGAAGGCTATTGGCTATTCCAATCATTTATAATATTTGTAAATGCTCTGTGAGATTATAATTAGATTATCTCCATCCGGATTGCAAATATTTCAACAAAAATTAAGTGGTTAGCGTTTGCCGTAACATTTTCCCTTAGGTTAATTCTATTGGCTATTAGACCGATTAGAAATTTTCGCAAGGGGCAATTTAACGATAGCAGTGTATGTGGGTCGTCGAAATCTCTTGCATTTACAAATGTGTAGGTACGGAACGTTTGAATGTGTAGAATCAAAAGCCAAAACATCTCACCATTTCGGCAATGGTTTATATGACAGGCTTACTCCTGTCGAAGTCGAGTCCTCATAGCGCCATAATATAAAGGATTATCCACTCGGTTATCCTTCCCCATAGTGAATGGTGAAAATGGAAAGAAAAGTAAAAAACGTCGATAGTAAAAGAGTCGAGATGAAATACACATCAAGTATAAATCAAATATAAAAAATCATCGGTATCGGTTAATTTTTTTGCAGCCTGCAAACTACAAATTTAAGTACCACATTACTTTAAAGCACTTTATAAAAAATAATAATATTCAGGCCAAAAAACTAAGTCGCGGAAAAAAATAAAATCAATTTGAATGGCTTTTTTTTCAACAATATTCATTATTTCTAAGATCCCTTGTTTTACAATAGTTAGATGGTTACTTTTGTCAGAAACTCTCCAAAATAGAAATGCAAATTTCTAATAAGACCAAAGTCAATAGAATCTTTTCGTACGATTATCCTTTTTCATCTTTTTTATGATTGATAATTGGTATTATAATTGATAATTAAAATTGATCATTCATATTTTCGCACTTTCAAAGGTTTTATTACATTCCACCTATAGAAAAAAAATGAAAAAAAATTTAAAAGCACAAGAGCCGGATGTGTATTAATCCGTTTGAAGACAGTATTGGACTGCTCTTTCCTAGGAATGAAGGAATTAAGAGCGAAATGTGAAGTACTCGAATACAACTTCTCAAGATAAAGATAGTGGAAACAACTTTCTGCAGAAATATTCAGATGTGACAGATCGAATGGAAGTTTTATAATAATCTATTTTCTTCTAGCAACTCCCATCATAACTGATTACGCTGGCTCTATTGCAAGGACATGGCATTTTCAAATTCCGTTCGACACGATGGCAGTAACTTTTTCATCAGCTCAGACCATATATTGCTGGCCACCCATACGTTCAAAATCTTTCCTGACGGTATCGGTCCAGGTTTTTATTGGTCTTCTTCGTTTTTAGTCATCCATCGCAGGATCTATGTATTAATTCTTGCGATAGGTAAAAACATAACGTAATTAGGCAGTAACTTTTATCGGCCTATGTAATAATGTTATAAATGCAGATGGCAACTGAATTAAACGAAGAGTGATGTAAGAGAGACTTTTTTAGAATGACGTATTATCGTTTTATTATTATATCATGGACGTATTTCACATGTACTACAGTTAGATAGAATTTCCACTTTGATAATAATTTCGTTATTCCAGTACACCAGGCGAAAGAGCATATTTTTAGTTGCCTGCGGTAATCCGGGCTGCAATTTCGTCTTTTGGTTGGTACTTGATATAGGAGTAGACCCAAGTATTTGAAATCTGTCACTTTTTCTAGCAATGATGAACTGATAAAAAGAAATCGTCTGATATATTAGATGAAAAAATTTTCGTCGATACTTTCGTTGGCCCTAAACGCGGTTTTTTTTTGTCGACATAGTCATTGTTTAGCAACAAATTTTTCCACAACTGTCAGTAAAAAGGACTACGTCATTATGGTATTCAAGGTCTACGATACCACACTCTGAACTATGCACATCTCGATTATCGGAAAGCAAGCGAGGCTCGAGAAATAGTCAGAATGAACCGAGATAAAGATGGAAATCTCGTTAAGGGTGTCAAAGATGAAGAGATTTCTTTGAATCTAACGCAATAATGATGGACCAGCCAACGTCTCGGATATGACTGAAACGATATCTATTGATAAGAAGAACTGATCTTACAAACCACCAGTTTAGTATGAAACAATATTTCCAAAATTTATAAGCCATCTCGCAGAAGCAGAAGATGTTAAACAACTGCGAGCTGAATTTTTCAAGTGCTGCCCAGCTTCCTTCACAATATACAACAGCGTACAACGTACAAAAATTATTTTCAAAGAGATCTGACCGGAACAGGGCAATTCCAACCAGTTCGCTAAAAAGTTGCGACAACTGTTGAGAAATCAGCCAGATGTTTCTGCAAAGGTTTTTGCCTCTCATAAGCTGAGTAGATTCATGGCAGTCGCGAAAGCAGGACGCTCCTCAATAAAGCCAAAGCGTGCTTGATAGTGGTAACCAAATTTTTAAAATGTGAAGAGTACTGTAGAATCATTTCGAGTGTTTCAAGCTTTTACTTTGATCAAGAATGTGACGCTTTGACTAGTAATGTAACACGACAATGTTCCAGAGAAGTCGGATTTATCAAAGCATTTCAGCGGCATATGTCCAAAAAAAAATTTTTGCATGTATAAAAAACCGACGCAACTTTTTCACATATGCATCGGTGTGCGTCATGGTTGCGTTCTCTCCATTTTCAAGTGTGCGATAAAATGTGTTGTGGATATCACTTGCCGACACTCAGGAAATCAAAAATAAGTCCAAATTATAGCAGTGGCCTTGAATACGCTTACGCTGACAGATAGCTCTTGCAACACGGAATATCACAGCATAAAAGTTGGCTTTCAGTTTTATATGTGCTGGTTAGATCGCAATCTGTATTTATTCATTAACTATCGAAGAAGTGCTAGACTTTAAATATCTTTCATATCCACTCTTATGCCTAATGACCAGGCAAACGATGAAATTCCTCTCAGATGGTTCAGATGGTTGCGACAAGAGATGAAATTTCTCTTTATTCTCTATGGAAAGCTCAAAAAAAGACCAAGAAATTTGGCCAATCTTCTTCTTCTAATATTACATCATTACTGGTTGGGCTGGTTCCGCTGGCTACAAGAATAAGACTCTCCAAGCTGCTCGGTCCGACGCCATTGCTAATAGTAATAGAAGCCATTCCTCTTTACATCGTTAAAGTCCATACATCACTGGTCTCCATATACGTCCAAAATCTTTCCTGACCCAGGTCTTTTGGCTCCAACCATCATAGAGTTTAGCAAGTAATGAAGTATGCGTCAACTCCTGTAGTAGACGACAGAGAACGTGCCCTAACCAGCGAAGATGAATATGCGAGTTTATCTGTTCGGCGGATCCGTAGAATGTACATGAGTGGTCAAAGGCTAATAGCTTTTTAATATCTTCCACTCTCACTGGCCATGTTTCGCAACCATATAGCAAAATCGAACGAACTGCAGCTATATGGACGCGGATTTTCGTCTTTATGATTTCGCGACGGTTCCATAAAGGTTTCATCAACCGGAAAAATAAAATTCTAGCTGCCGTTATCCGAGTTACGATTTCATCCTTTGCCTGGCCATTTGGGATTACAGTGGATCCAAGGTATTTAAAGTCCAGCATTTCCTCAACTGGCAATGAGTTTATAAAAAGAGGCACATTTTATCAGCTTCTTGTGCATAAAACGAAAGCCTTTTCGTTTTATTTACATTGATCAATTCTCGCTGCAGTTGGCAAGTTGTTTAGCATTATTTGCATTTTATCGTAACTGTCAAAAGGGACCACATCATCAGCGTATTCAAGATCTGTGATACGATGCTCTGGATTGATTTGGACACCTCTTGAGTGCCGACAAGCGGTGTTCATTATCTAGTCTATCGCATTGTTGAATATTGTGGGGAAACGGACGCAACCCTGGCGGACACCAGTTTTTATTTCAAAGGAGTTCTCCATATATACAGATTTCCGCCAGGGTATGCTGATAAAATGCCTTTATGAGCCGAATGATCTGTGGGATACTACCATATTCCATCATTTTCCAGAGCACTATTCTATCAAGCGAATCGAAGGCAGCTGCAAAATCGATGAAACAAGTGACGGTGGGTTGCTGGTATTTGAAGCGATGTTCCAACACCCTTCTTAGCGTAAACATCTGGCCAGCACAACCACCTTTCGGTCTGAATCCAGCTTGGTTAGAATGCATTCTATTGCTATGAGTCTATTTAGCAGAAGGGAAGTTAAAATTTTTCCGGAGATGTCCAGTGATTCCTCGATAATTGTCGCAGTACGTCCTTTCTTAAGAATTGAAAGCAGAATTGCTTTGCTCCAGTCATCTGGTATTTTTTTCTTCCATACCAGAAATTATATTTTTTGAAGGTGCGTTATAAAGGACGATGGACAATATTTGAAGAGTTCAGCTCAAAGATTATCTTCTCCCAGAGTTTTATTGGTCTAATGGATTACAGAGATTATTTCCTCTTCTGTTGGCGGCTCGCAATTGTAAACGTAAGGCTCGACGGGCAAATCAGTTATATTCGGGATAATAGATGGTGCATCGTGGTTAAATTTGGCCTCAAAAAATTCTGAGCTGATCCTTAATAGCTTTAATAGGCGCCCCATTAATATTCCGTATCATTTCACTGAACCGTTCTCGAGTTATAGTTGTTTTGCGAAGAAGACGAAACAGTTTCCTATTATCACCTATCCGAACCGCCGTCTCCATTCTCAAGGCCATATTGCTCCAATAGCGATTTCTGACCAGTCGTGTTGCTGTCGTTATAATTCTTCGAAGCACCCATAGTCAGGGGCTGATATTCGTGCTTTGGCAGCTTTTTTAGACAGTTTGACACTTTTAGTTTGACACTTTCTTCCGACGCTTAAATAGCGCACTTCCTACTAGTATACTCTAGTATGGAAGTGGTTGACTTTTGAAAGCATGTCTTTAATTGGGACCAGTATTCATTCGCAGTTCCAGATTGCCATTTGGTGTTCACTTCACTGAAGTTTTCTGGATCTTTTAATTTGGGTTTCTCGGGATACGCTATTTTTTACGACTTGTCAATTTTGTATGAATCTTAGCTCGAACCATAACATGATCTGATCCATGGCAGTTACCACTTTTGCCCGATAAGAACGACTATAGTACAGAGGTGACTATTCCAGCGGTGACTGACCATAGTGAATCTGATTAGAATACCGATTGTCCAGAGAGTTCCACATGACTAGATGCTTCCTCCGATGCTATATTAATAACAAAAAATGCTCTGCAGCAAAACGAAGAAGGCGTTCTCCATTGGCGCACTGGACCCTGATGCCATATTTGCCATTTATCGAATTCATCGCAACGGCATCATGATCTAGAGGCGCATCCCAGTCTCCCCCAATTATGATCATACCACCTCTCGACAGAGATGTTCTTAACAGCTGAAGCTCTGCAAAGAACTCATCCTTATCGCAGTATGTAGAAAGTTGGAGTACACTGATGACCGAAATTCTGCAGAACTTTCTCTTGAAACGCACGTAGGCCATACGTTCATTTATTAGCTTCCATTCAATCAGAGCGGATCGAGGCTTTTCAGACATGAAAATCGCTACGCCATTTCGCCAGAGTTACACCATAGTAATATAGCCAATATCTTTGTTCGGGACCAAATTTAATAATTACTCGAGAACCGACGTGAGGAAGGCAGATTTCCGACAAGCCACATCCATGCCGTATTCAGGGGAACAGAGGTGTGAACAGTGATCGCTTGGCTTGAAACATCTATGAGCGTTCTGATGTTCCAAGCAACTATAGCCAGCACCTCACGGCGCTTATAAAGTGTTGGTGAATAGGTTCTTGCCTCCCTTGACGGATTTTGAGCATTTATCTCGGTTCGCGGGCAAATTGTATGTTTGTGCCTTGGAATTTTATCATTATTAGTATTAATTATTATTGTTATCATTATTATTACGGACTGTATATTTATCGCATATACCACCGGTCAAAAGTATAAATAGCATGCCTAGTCGGGAAACGCAGAGGTAGCGTCAAAGAGACCTGACCCTTTCACTATAGAGTCGTTTGGGGATAAAGATACAGAGAGTGGGCCCCAAGCAGCCACTCGGATTTTTGACATTATGACAGGTTTACTCCTGTCAAAGACAGAGAACAGAGATAAATTAAATTTAATTTAATTATTAAATTTAAAAAGAGAAAAGATAGATTAAAAAAAAGAGGGAAGGAAAAAAAACTTAGAAAATAGAAGATATCAGGAAGCAATTCTTGCCTAAGATACTCGTACCCGGACATACATCGCACCGGAAGGTGGACGTATCACATTATTCTAACCATCTTTCCTCGGATGCCATTTTTATTAAGAATATCATCAGAAATTGTCTGTGCTGGTTTGGCCATGTTCTTTGATGCTACAGGAATTTACACAAATCTCGCAACTTGTTAAACCTTATAAATGATGGATTAAAAGCGAGAAGATAACCTAATGGTTAGAAGAGATTTTGAACGCACAAGTGACTCAGCGATAAGTTGGTGAAAAAAGCAATAGTTTCACTTAATTTCTGGACTGGCACCGGACCGAGAGGTTTGAAAACATCTTGGCTTAGTAAGCAGTTGAGCTAGCGAAACTGCAATGGCACGATCTAATAGAGTGAATAAAGAATTACTGATATTTTAGGATATTTTAGGTTATAGTTCTTTACATGCCAAATAGTGCAACTCTTAAATTTTTATTGACCTTAATCTTCCGAATGACATTTTTTGTTTTGTTCAGTTGGCACCTCGCAGTTGCAAGTTTTTAGCTAAGATCGAGTTGACAAATGGAACATCATGGTTAATTTACTGCTAAGAATACAAGATTATTCAAAATATATAAAAATATAAAAAATAAATTAATAATAAATTAATGATAAATATAAAAAATCAAATTTAGTTTAAATTTAAAGTACTAAAAATTTGTGGCGAGCAGAAAAAAAAGCCTTATTCAATTAGAATAGATGTCAGGAAAATTAGAAGGAATAAACCAGAAAGACAGAAGAATAAAGCGCCTTTACGCTCATCCTACAGTAGTAAAAGAACTTTAGTAACGTTACAGAAAGGTAACATAATTGAGTGAAGGATAAATCTAAGGGAGTAAATTTTGGACAATCATTGGAATATCATTGAGATATGACTATTTTAACTTAACAAAGTATGGAATGAACTTCGAAAAAGCTTTTACGAGATTATTAAACATTTAAAAGCTAACACTTAGCAAATCATTAAACTGAGGTAAATCAAATAATCTAAAGAAATTAAAACAAATAAGATTCAAGTGCTGAAACATAAAGGAGGAGAATGCAGTTCAGCACATATTAATTATTCTGATAAAATTCTCAAAATTCCGATTTAAAATTTTTTCTGTTCATAAGCGTGAAAAGAAGAAAGCTAACGAAGCTAACGCAGGACTTGAATATTCGCTAATGGAGTGAAACAAATTTCAGTTAAAGTTAAGGAATTATAGCAAAGCCGTTAGGAAGCTAAGGGAATGGGAAAGGGAAAGGGAAGCAAGATTTGAAAGGATGTTGGAAGAGTAATTCGGAGACTTTAGGAGTCACGATATGATTTGAAAGAGTAGAAGGATTCATTAAAAACAACCCAAAAAATCGACACAAATACTGCATATTGGCACATATATTTGTTATTTGAACAGCACTTTTGGTTTGGTTAGCTCCACTGGTCATTGGATAGCTTTGCTAGAAATCCAAATAATACAAATTTAGGTGAGTCGCTAGCACCAATAACTTTCAATAACAAAAATCGGTCGCTCATAAGGAATTGAAAATCTCTATATTTTATATGGGTTAATATGGAATAATTCAAAAAAATATGTATAAATTTGCTTACGAAAACTTTTTCAAAATTACACGATTGCAAGAAGGAAATGAAAGAGTTGAGAAAAGGCGTTATATGAAGAAAGTCCTAAAAAATTTTCCATTTATAATCTATAAATAATTTCCAAATTTAGTTAAAAATACTATTTTTATGCAGTTTTATTGAATAAGCTTCAAATTTCAAAACGAAAATAAGTGAATATTCGAATCCAAATAAATCCGAGTTTCTGGGAAACTAAGAGGGTCTTTTCATTTCTTCATTCCATTCCATTTTCCTTATTAGTAGCGGCATGATAGCCGAGTGGTTGTTGTTGCTGAGATTATCGCCTGTTTGAAAAGTCCAAATGGAGCTTTTATTCCCAGCTACTTTTATGCCCAAAGTAATCTCCATGGCAAAAATTTTTTCAATATATGAACAGTTAATAAAGCGAGACTAGAAATCATGGATGTTATATTATTCAACTTTCCATTCATTCAATTTGAAGTTATAAAATAGAGTAAAATCGAGCGAAAGTAAAAGGACATCCTGAGCTTCGACAGTTTAATATTCAAGTTGCATAGCTGGGCTTATTAGCTGGAATATGATTCGACAAGATTTAAGTTTCACTTTTTTTTTGTTATGATAACTGATATTTGTTAAATTGGTATTAGATCCTAATGTGTTCTTAAATTATTTATAGAATGAGAATTCAAGGACCAATTATTGAGGAAAGCAATAAGCAAGAACTAAATAGAAATAATAATTGCTCATTGTCATCTGAAGTTCGAATAACAAAAAAAATAATTTTTTTTTAAGAACATTTAATTTTTCTTTTCGTCAATCGAAGTGAAATTATCCATTAAATTTTATAAAAATTTTATAAAAATAAAGAAAAAACTTTTTTTTAAATATTTGAAGATATTGGAAACGGCAAACTTGTGAACTTGGTCATTAAAAACAAAAAAAATCTGAATGATACTGGCATATTTCTTTCGTGATTCCCCTTGTGACCAAATTTCACAAGTACCAACAGCCAGTGAAGTAGGTTTAACCAGAAATCGTCAAAGCTAACTACTTTCTTACAATGAATATTAATACTTCAAGAGATTAAAATAAATAAATGATTTTATTCCAAGATTATTTTTGAAATTTACTTTACTTTTGAAACGATGATTAAAAATTCATTCTTTAATAAAAATTCTTGTCCACGCACATAAATTACCCATTATATTCACACGTATGCAGGCAAAGTGTTCGGTGGTATAAGAAAGAGATCAAAGTATATTAAATGGAGAAATGATGGCCAAATTTCTTTGCTTCGATATCAAAGATTTTATTATTCTTCGACTCGAATAAGCTGTGATTAAAATTAGTGGACCCATCTGTATTTCTCAAATAACTCTCTAATGTAGCGAAGAGATATCGTTCCAATAGCTAATGGAATAGCTAAACGAGAAATATTAGAAGCAAATAAAAAAATAATCGAATAAAATTTTTTAGTGATTTACCCTTTCAATTAACTGATTAGCTAAGAAAGAAAAAAGAAAATGAAGTATGATTAAAGATAACTCATCAATAATTGAGCAACGTGAAAGGAACAATTGAAAATTCCTCCACTGCAAACAAAGCATTTTTTGACCATCGAGAGCATTTATCGAAGTGAAAATCTTGTATTTTTGTAGTAGCTTACTACATCTTTCGTCTCTTTCACTTTCTTTAAGCTATTTTGAAGAAAAATATAAATATAAGAAAAATATAAATTTCACTGCATTGTTTAAGCAAAGAGCAGTTGGTTCTGTGGGAAGGAAATGGAAATAATGAAATGTCATTAGTAGTACAATGAATGGGAAAATGGTGAGAAAATTTGAGAGATGGAAAAATAACTTGAAAATCTTGATGGATGTTAAGAGAAGTGATTTCCATCGGAATTACTTAGATAGCCGCACTAATCACAGAAAAGTGTGAAATCGAAAATTGTTTGAAAAACTTCATTCGTAAAAAAATTGGATTAATCAAAAAGCGAATCAAAATAGAGTTTGGCAAGATAATTGGATCATTCCAAAAAATTTCGTACACATTAAAAATAGACTGAATAGGCATTTTAAACGCATATTATCTATAACATCTGCTAAAATCCTGTATTTTTATAGTAATATAAGATATTTTCTTAAGAAATTATCGATAAAAAAATGAAGAAATTTAAAAAATATCGGATGGCAATTATCATTTTACTCATCATGACTCGGCTTTTTATTCTTCTATTGGGAATAAACCTGCCATTAAAATGAATGGAACTGGAGGTTCATTTGCATTTTTGTCTCTATTTTGTCTAAATTACACTGCAATTACTCTCTGATAAAATTATCTCACATTCCATTGATAATAGGCAATTGGAATATTTATGATTTATTGTAAATTTGTATATTGTAAATAAGTAAATTTGGTTCGCTCTGATGGTTTGTTAAAAATTACGGCTGGAAAGAAAAAAAATAAAATTTTTTTTTTACCAGAGAGTCAGTTGGCCATAGAAGAAAAGTTGGCTATTACCATCACTCATATTTTTAATGATAATTTGGCGCAGAAGCTAAATCCTCATCTTCCAAAAGGATAAGCTGAACCAGAATCCACTCAACTTTCTTATTTACTCCACGTTTCACGTTTAAAATATCAATAGTATACGAATTTAGTTGAATAAAAATGCAAAACAACTCCAACTCCTCTTGACTTTCCGACATTAATTATTATTTATATATTGAAAATTTGATTTGATAAAAAAACGAGGATTTCCAGAAGATATATCGGTGTCACTCAATCCAACCTAAGTTTCTGGGAGAATTTTTATAAAAGAATTTATATTAATAAAAAATTTCTAAAATATTTAATATATATATATATATATCTAAAAATAAGTAAACGAAAATTTTTAAGGCATTCAATAAAAAATTAGAGAAATCGGAAGTTATTAGTTTGTTTTTCTGGAAGCTGGCGAAAGTATATGCATTCACTAGAATTTTTCTTTTCTTCTGCGCATGCAAATTGCTTGTTTTTTTCCAGGTGTATCGATGTTGACGAAATAATGAAAAGGCTGAATAACATATTAGTCAGGCAATTTCTATATTTTATAACAAGTTTAACTGACAATTCGAAAATTAATGAATTAAATCAAATTCTTCTAGTGTTTCATCTTATTTTAGAGCTAATTTTATGATTATAAATAAGATTGAATAAAAATTTGCACGTTTTGGGACCCAAGTCAAATTTGATTTTACTATATAACCGAATAGAGAACCCTAAGAGAAATGGGAGTGAGCCATTAAGCGAGAAAAAAGGGAGCTAAATTTAAGTACCAGAAATGTTCAGTCTCATATAGAGTTAATCGTCCAATTTTTTTGGTTGCTTAAAAGCACTTCACAAAATTTTTTCAATGTGAATTGATTTTTTGCTCGGGTAAATCTTCAGGAAATTATAGGGAAAAAAAGAATTAGCACAAAATTAGCGAATCATTTTATGAATGAATATATGGTTATTCCACAAATTTTTTAAAGATTTACAGATGGAGAATAAAAAAATTTATTAATTTTTTATAGGAGAAAAATTTGTTTCTAAATTAAGATTTATGCTTCAAAGAATAAAATTATGGAAAAAATTCCAAATAATGGAAATGCAATAGAATCATTTAAAGCAAAAAAATTGAAGAAAACCTATCGATTTTTAAAATATATTTATGATTTAGAAAGAAAGAGCTGTAAAAAATCAAAATACTAATAATACTAATTACCAAAATACTAATTGTTAACGAACAATCGCCGAAATTTGCTTAAGCCTCATAAGCAGTAGGCGAAGAAAAGCAAAAATCAAATTCTAGCAAGGCAAATGATCCTTGGAGTCGCTTGGCCCAGCTTAGCCTATTAGCCTAGGAAATATAGAATGTTCGTTTTATTTGTAATAATTCAAAAAATGAAGATTCAGTAATGCAAATACGAAAATAATTGAATCAATGGATGTCAACTAACATCGACTTATCTATAATTTTTAAATTCAGTTATGCTAGCTAGCATTTCATACAAACAAATTAAAATGCAGATTTGTACTTATTTCGTTGACTAAATTTACATATTTAAATAATGAATTAGATTTCCTCTTCTAATATTTCATCATTAGAGTTTTTTGACGAGTGGCAATGAGATTTAAAAAATGCTCATAGATTCTAAGAGAATACAACCTCTTCTTCCTCATCCTCCCCCTCCCCTTCTCCCGCTTCACATTCAAAACTACTTGCATTATTCCAGGAGATCTTCTGTAGTGTAAAAAATTTTTGATGGTCAATTCAGTTTCTATTGTTGCCTAAAATTGTTTATAACTGATTGCTCATGGATGTTTATCAACGATATGTATTTCCACTTTTGCAAGGAAATAAACAAGCAAACCTAACAGGTTTGATCATATTATATGCCTCAATCATTTATCACCAATATCTCTATCTCCAAGTAACCCTTATAGCGAGACGTTTCAGCAGTCAGTGGAACCAGCGAAAAAACGTGGTGAAGAATTGAGAAGCGAGAAAACTGATTTTATAATGGAAAACAGAAATTTAGAAAATTGCAAGCAAATGATGAATAATGAACAAATTAGTTTATTAAAGAATTTGTGAAATAACCATAAATTCGTTCATTAATAAAATAATATTTTAAAAAATGTACAAAAATTCGAGTCCATTAGTTATAATTAAAGAGATTTTGCAAGAAAAAAATTTGAACAAATAAAATTAAAATTTAATTTATGCAATTTATAATTATATTCTTTAAGGTTTCGCTTTAAATTTTAAGAAAATCTCGTCAAATGAGCAATTTTTCAAATGATTCTTTCTAAAGGAAGATTTAAAAAATCCACAAACAAACATGAAAATTGTATCAAAAAGTATTTTATTTTTTGCCCTAAATTTCTTAAATCTTACAAATAAGCAAAGTGAGTGGTTAGCATCCACCATTTCTAGTTGGGCTCATTTCATTGGCTATTAGAAAAAAAGCAATAAAGCAATAAAGCGCATTTGGGTAGCCAGCACTGTAGATTTTTTTTAATAAAAGATTCATCCCTGCCGAAGAGAGGACCCGAACTCTGATCAGTGTTCGAGCTCACAGAAGATTTCTAGTTAAAAGCTCAGATTTTGAAAATTTTATTTGAAATTTGTCCCAATAAATTTTATGCTTTTAGATTTTAGTAACAAAATAATTGAGTTTAATAGAAAATTCAATGAAATTATTAGCAATTCAAATCGATTCTTAAAGAAATTAATTTCTAAATATAATTGGAAAATAAATTTAATCATTTTATTTCATTAAAATCTTTTTCAGTTTTTGTATTTGATGTACGGCTCAATGGTATTTTAATTTTTTAAATTTACATGATTTAATATTATTCTATTCTATTATTATTCCATTCAGCATTGTTCATTATAATGGGAATAGGATAGGCGAGTGGCTTTTGAGCAGAGTCTGTAGGAGTGAAGCTGCTTCTTAAAAAACAATCTCGGATGGTGTTGGCGATCCACGTTGGCTACTACCTATAGAGTTATTCTTAAAGCCAAAATATAAGACGACAAAAGGTTTTCATCTAAAAATTTACTATTAGCTCAAAATGGTGGTAGCCAACTGTCTACTTGCATATTTTATTTAAACTAATATGTCATATGGAACAATACTAATTCGCAAAAGCTTCGAATTTACAATTTACGACTCCAATTAGATCCATTATCCGGAATGAAAAACTCCATCTTCTAATAGCATACACCATCTCTACTTTGGACATAGCTGAACACCAGATTACTAAATTCTAAATTCGTCAGTTATTTGAAGATAGAAGCACAGATTTGCCTTCGGCACCAATCAGATGACACTTTAAACGACTGCTCAAGAAGTAAGAATCGAACTACGACCTGATTTTCATAACAGTACACCACTTAGTTGTCACTCTGTCTTTGATCCAAAAAATGCATAAATATTTAAATGTTCATAAATAACAGTTAGAAAAATAATATAAACTGCAATCTTAACATTGTTTTTACAAATTATTTTTGTAAAAAAGAATCGTTTGAATTTCAAGATTCGTTTTTAAAATCAATTAAAATTATATAAACAAACGTCTACTTGGCAAAGAAAAGAAATATTTGTTGCTGGAAAATATCAATCGATCCGCGATAATTAATCGAGTTCAGTGAAAAGGTCGAGCAAAAACATTAGAGCTTCAGCGAATATAAGCAAATAACATTTCAAAGAAGAAATCTTTAAACGACGAATGATTGTAACGAATGAATGATTAAAATTATGGAAACAATTTTTGATCAAATTACTCAGATTTTACAAATTAAATTTGCTATTTTTATGCCATATTAATGAAGGCAAAAAGATGGATGCCATAGAAAGGAATAATTTTGTAGTAATATAATTAATCAAGCGAATTCTAGCAATATCTATCGCACTAGTAACTATGGTGAAGTTATGTTCTTTGCATGCCCACTGCAGAATTAACGCATATTTGGCTAAAGCATAACCGATGGCGTCAGAAGAATGGAAAAACAACAAACTTTGCAATGATATGATTAGAAGAGATTCTAACGCATAATTGGCGCAGTTATTTGAGCCTAAACTGCTCGAACTGCCTATTTCTTTCTAATATGGTTTTCGGTGCAATAAGCTTGGAAAGGTTATATTTTATCCTTGTGGAGTCCAACAGTTTATGAACTGTAAAAATGAATGAATAACTGTTATGCCTGAGATCGACATTATGAACTGAAATTTTTTATATAATATGGATAACCAATACAACATTTGATTACTCATATAAATTTGGCGCCTGGCGAAATTTCAAAGAGAAATACTATAAAAGTTCGGTGAATTATCACCAATCCATGCCATCGATAATGATAAGGCGAAAAAGATGCATTAAATATTTATTTCCTGTGGATATCACGTAAAGATATATTTGAAAAAAAATTACTGTAAATTCTAAAGAGCAAATCACAAAAATTGGTGCTGAAAGCGAAACCGAGTATCATATCAATAAATAATAGAGAATATATTATGAAAGCCAAGCAAAATCATTTCAAAACTTGAAAACTTGGAAGAAGGTTAACGACGGCTTTAACGACAATAAATTATAAGATCAACAAGATAAGTGCTAAAAAATTCATTAAATAATGATTGGCCATTTTTTCGAAATCATGGAAAGGAAGCATATTTTTTAGATGAAAAATTCCATAGGAAAATAGATAAGAAGGAATCACAATCCTGGTAATTCTGGTGTACTTTTTTCCCCGAGTGATTCTTTAGCGAGAAGGCAACTGGATGAAACCAATCAAAGAAGATCAGGAAAAAGATCTTATAATTTCAGAACCATACTATTCTGAAATCCACTTTAAATATTAAAATTAAAATTAATGCGGCAAATTAATAGAATTTTAGAAGCACATTCTACTTCAAAAAGATTATTTTCATAGCAGAAAGTTCATTCGGAATATGGCCATAATTTTATGGCATGTGATACGCCATGAGATCAACTGAAAGTACAGCTTTTTTTTATCATTTTCATTCTTCATTCTAAACAAGATGAGACTGAAAATTAATATTTTGTTATTTTCCGGGAAGCACATGGCTATTTTTAAAAAGGTCAATAAAATAGAAGTCGAGTGACATATTTTGAACAAGTGTAAGTCTGTAATTAAAAGCAATCCAGTGCTGAACTTTCCATCCCCAAATGGCTCTCTTGACTTAGAAATAAAATAATTTTTAAACGCCTTTTTTGAAGCTTTTTTCTATTAACAATTGCAACAGTCCATCAGAGCTTCAAATGAAGTTCCATGGCTAAGGCAAGAGTGCGGAAAATAATTCGCTAACAATTATTATAAGTAATATTTGAATTGATTAAAAATATCGGAACGTTCGACAAGATGGCATATTTTTCTAACATATCAAATTTCTACTAAAAGTAAGCATTAGTGATAATTTAGAACTGCAAATAAAAATAATTTCTGATGGATTGGCGAAATATTAAAGCTATGGAACTCTAAAATATCTCAAATCCACAATACTCTCATTTATATCGCTTATGAAAAACCTTCTTGATGCGAATCTTTTTTACCAATAAACTAATTGGCCATAAGTACCATTCTCACGGAAAGGATTAAATGATTATATAAGAAAATTATCAGAAAATTATAAAATTATTTTATAAAATTTGAAAATTTGTAAAGGTGATAGGGTGATAATGAAGTTTAAAACAAACAATGATTATACGGGTATTTTAATTTAAAAAATAAAAAATTATAATGGAAAGGAACTATAAACACATAAAACATTTATAACATTTATTAAAACGACGAAATCGCTGGCATAACAACAGAAAAATCGGAAATAAAAAATTTATTCGCTAAATCAGTAAAATGTTTATTATTACGGGATTGACTTTGGCATTGATTTAAATTTTAAGCAAGGATTGGATTTAAAAGATGGCACAGTGGTTTGCATTTTTTGGATTTATATGAAATGCGAATGATGTTGCGAAGTCCTTCGCACTTTTATTCTCAAGTGACTGTCAAAATGGATGGTTCTTTCTTCTCGATAATCAGTGAAATTTGAAGGAGGAGGAATTTTTAAAATTTTAGATTAATCGCCATTTTGAAATCGATCAAATTTTTCCATTTTATTTATATTTATTCCTTAACAAAAATTGCATGCTTCGAAAAACATTTATTATAATTTGTATTTAATTGAATTCATTTATAATTTTTACAATACATAAAGAAAATAATTTAACGATTATTTATTTAAGGACATTATTTTTATGATTATTTTTATGAGTTTACAACGAAAACGTTTTTTCTGGGTGAAAGCTTTCATTTTTTTCGACCATAAATCAATGGATGCCAAAGAAAATTTCCATAAAAAGCATCGTTTAGGATTCTTATAAAAATGAGTTTTGATGCAAAGCTATTTTAGGATTAGCTTGGATCTAAAGCTCTTAAAAGCCTCGTATCAACTTATTCGAGGAAAATCGGAGTTGAGCGTCTTAATAACAATTTTAGTTTTCTGCGCTTCGGTGATTCTCTCTATTCATCATTTCATGCCAAATATCTGCTCACCAATCCACTTAGATGTCTAAAGAAGATTTTTAAAAAATTCAATAGTTTGCAGCCCATAAGCCTGAACTTTAAGTTTGAGCTTTTTTATTCTCTAAATAAGCGGTTGTTTAATTGTTTTCCAAATTCATCATGGTTAATATTAATAAAATATTTATGAACGCAGTAATTGATCTAATATTTATTCCTCCAATGACGAATGAACGAAAGATGAAAAGCAGTGTTTTCGCAATTTCTGTCTATCCCAAAATTTTATTCTATAAAATTTTAATCGATTAATTACTGGAATTTATCATTTTTTGAAATAATTAATTTCTTATTAAAAATCTTATGAAAGAATAAAACTGAAAAAAATGAATCTTCTGTTGAAGTGGTATAAATGAAGAAATGGTATAAATGAGTAATTTCATGGTATAAATTTCTTTAACAATGAGAAATATTTTTAAAAAATTAAAAAAATTTCTCCTTTTCTTCTCAAAATTTCCTTCTCAAGATGTGTAAGCCGCCCTAAACTTCGTATCCTCTACCAGAGGCCTGGGAGATTGTTCTCAGAGGGTCTTACCTAAGAATCGTCGCCGGAAACGTAGAGAGGATTCGCTGCGATTCAAATTTTAGTTGCTGCATTCCATTTTAATCGCCCATCTTAATTATCCACGCTCTTCCTGCGCTTAATAATATTTAATATTTAACAAAAATATTCGACGTTCAAAAAAACACAAACATTTATAATATTTATAATATTTATAACATTAATATTGAATGCTAAAATCAAAATCAAAATCATTTTAAAAGTATTAAAAATATTTAAGCATTAAAAAAAACATTAAAAAAATTCTTAAAAATTTTCAATAATTTATAGAAAAATCTTCCAAAAAGAAAGCAAATCGAGAAAATAAAAAATTCAAAATCTTAGATCAATGAAAAAATCTTCCATTTCCCAGTTTACTTTCCAATCCCAATATGTAATATGCAGTTATCGCATTTGCAAATAATAACAAAGAATTCAGTTGCATTATCTGTAATGATTTGCAACATAATTTACTTCCATCGGTAATACTTTCATTCAAAATTTTTACATTCTCCCTGGAGAAATACTTTCATCACTCCAAAAAGTTTTATTTTTAAAAAACCATAATAAATCATAAAACCATAACTTGGAGAAAGACACGGCGCAAAAAAATGGTCTTATTTCTTTTTTTCCTTATTTGAATTTTAAAAATTATGGTTATGCAAAAAACAATGAAAAGGATTAAAAAATAAAATTTAAGGAAAAATGAGAAAAAACATTTTTATTTAAATTTTATAATAGCGTATAATCGAATTATTTTAATAAGTCATTTTGTCTATAACTTCGAAATTAATTTAATTTCATTTTGAAAACTGCGAAATTAATCGAAAAGTTTCAAAAATCACAACAATAGGAGCTTAAATGCACAAAAATGAGTTGCGTTCCTTTTTGTTTTTTTAAATTTTTAATAATTTATTTTTATTTTATTTTAATAATCTTTAAATTTTTAATAAATTCTTTAAATTCTTTAAATTATGGTAGCATTTATCTCGGAATATGAAGGCCTTGCAGCCAAAACTGTGGATAGATTTTGGGCATCCAAAAAAAAATAGAAACACAAATGAAATTTCCGCGAACAATCGATATAACTAAAAATTAAAATTAAACCGAGAAATCCAGTAACTAATACGACGAATTAACAGCTTCATTAAGTAAATCGAATCGGTAATGAATTTCCTGATGAATTTCTGGTTGTAGCGAGGCATCCACAAAAAAAGTCTATTATCCATATACAAAGCAAACAAAGCAAAAAGCAGAAATCTGCCATCCATATATAACGAGACAAAACATATGTGCCAAATCCTACCTTCAGCTTTCCTCTCTCAATAGATATTTTAGAAAATTCTAAAAATAATAGAAATCTCCAAAAATATGTATAGCTTATACTGGGTTTCAAAAGCAACTTTTTTAAAATTTTCCTTTAAAAAATAACCAGCTTAGACGAAAAAATTGATTTGGCTCTAATTAATTTCTGAACCGATTTCTATGTTCCACAAATTTTCCACTTTCATATCTGATGAACAAATCTTAATATTTCGCACAGTTGTTGAATAATGGTACTAATTTGATTAATTAAAATTTCAAAGATTTTTCGAAAATTTGAGAATTCATCGAATTAAATTTAAAAAATTTAAATTTAATCTGTTAAATTTTAATATTCTTATAATAAAAAAAGTAAGCGGTTGCTGCACACCATGTCTGGTTGGTACTGGTTGGTTCTTCTGCTAGTGTAGTTAGTCGACTGCGAATTTTTGCCACGAAATCACTTGACAATGGAAACATAAATGAACTCGCTCAACTATAAAATCATTAAAGCAAGAAAGAACTATAAATATTTAAATGTCATAAATAGTAGAAAGCAGAAAAATGGCTCGAAAAACTCGCATAGAAATAAAATTATTTACTACTGAAATTCTCTTAAGCAAACCAGTGCGAACAGTATTTCTGGTAAGATTCACTCTATTGGTTGCTAGATACGGTAAGACAGCTCTGTGAGTTTTATCTTGAGAGCCTCTTAGAGAATGAAGTATAGACAATCTAGGCGAATGGTAAAGCCCCGGATAAAAGCCTTGTTGGCCTTTTTGGAGCTTTCCAATAAATGATTGGCAAGAGAACGCTTAATTCATCAATGATTTATTTAATATTAAATGAAATATATTTTCATCACCGGTGCCAATCATTTATTGGAAATTATTGTGCATTTCACTGCTACGAAGTTTTATTTCATGACATTCGTATTCGAAACATGCAGAATGTTTCATTTTCGACGCCGAAATTGCAGAAATTTTGCAGAAAACTTGGCACACAATACGAAACGGATTTAAGCAATAAGCTCTCGGCTAATAGTTCAAAATCAAAAAAAGCACAATGGCTCGAAGGCAAAATTTCCTGGAATGCGAGATCTCGTTCGCGATTAGGACGCTGGGAATTGGGGCTCATTCGCTTTTTCATCTACAAACCTCTGAAAAAATTAAACTTTTCCAATGATTATCGTTTTTCAAATTTCGTTGATTCCACTGTGCTGATTTTTTGATAAAATTGCACACGAAAGGTTTATTTAAAGGTTATAAATGCAAGCCTTTGACCTGTTTTTGATGAAAAATCATTAAAGTAATGCTTTCGCTACGAATGAATTCCACGATAATCGTAATATTTTAGATTGATATTTTGATAAGCGGAAATATGGCTTGAGTTTTGTAGAAATTAAATGAATGCTTCTGAAAATTACTTAGGAAATGTTGCAGTCCTTTATGATTGCTTCCACTTCGTAGATAATTCGTCTTCTTTATTTATCAAATAAGCATTAACAACAACAAATGGGGTGTCCAATGAAAGGGAATTCGTGATATCGATATAAAATATAAAGAAAGAAAGCTAATATAAAGGTAAGTGAATATCACAAATTTTACTGAATTTGTCGCTGGCATCGATGTAAAAGGGTGATTTGCAAATAAACCATGTTCTGTTCATTTACCGAGCATTACACTGTGCTTGTGACGACAACCAACTTTACGCGGTTTGCGGTTCAAACTAGCTATCTTGACCTTCACCGTTGTTTTCTGCCGGTTCCACCAAAATATAATCGTTTGCTGAGAGCCCAATTTCAAACTTTTTGCTAAATGTGAACGTGAAGATGTGAATATTATAAATGATGTCACCACAGGTATAGAATTTTTGTTGCGCACATGTCGTTCGGCAATTTCCGCATTTTTACTCCAATAATTAATGGTACGAATGAAAAAAATCGTGAGTTCTTAGCGCAGTTTTGCACAAAGGTTCCATTAATTTTGGTCCATTAGGTCTTGTTGGGTTCAAATTTAACCTAAAATTATAATGCTGGGAGCAATCTAGTTTGACATAGCCATATAGAATTTTATGCGTATGAATTAAACCATGCTTAATCCATTGAACTAATAGGGAATCTAGGTTATATAGTTGTATATAGTGAAGCTGTATTTTATAATTAAAATTGCTATTATAAGAGAGATCCTTCAATCAATTTGCCTGATTTTCTAGAGGAAAAACAGGTTGTACTATGAGCAGAAAAGAGGCCAAAGAACGCTGATGAGAAATTTTTCTACAATTTTAAACGATCAAAATTTAATACTATGGTTCTAAGTGAAGTCGACATCAAGGTTTCCTCCACAGATAGGCCAAGATCTGAGATATTCGACATTTGGCACATTGATCTGATTCGTCTGATTATGTTACGATTAAGAAGATGAGGAAGAAGCGACCCTTTCATGTAGCAATCAATATGTTTGAATGAAAATAGTATTTTGCACGTCACTTTAACCAGTTGGCAATTCTATTGAGGTCGTAGATTATCCGATTCACCATAAGAATAATAATGCACCATTAATATAGAGGTAATTGGTAGAATTAAATGCAGCTTTGGTGATATCACTCACAAAAGTTGATGGCCTCAGATGTCTTAGGAATACCAAGTCAAAACTCCATTGCCAACACATGTTAGGATAAACCTGTGATAATCATGGATATTTCCCTTCTTTTAACTGAGCTCCATATAGGACAATCATTGGATTTTGGTCATATTCATAACATATTTGTAAATTAAAAATAGAGGAAAACTTGTGGAAACCGTACATTTTTTATAAAACATTTGTGGATTAATATCAAGATCAGTGTGCGGATGGATGATTTGTTTATTCAAGGCATCATAAACATTTAAAAATCTAATAGCTCTTTGTTGAGGGAACCGCAACAACTTCGATTTTCATTTAAGAAAGTGGTATCACCAACAAATCACTAGAAAAATATTTGTTATTGGAAAAATATGTATATTAAATGCAACAACAAATGAACTCAACATCGCACCACCAAATTATGCTGCAGAATTGTTCGCTGTTATGCTGCTTTGTGATTTTGTGATTTTGTTATTCTCGTGGATACATAAATTCTTTTAAAATTTTTAAATTTCCAGAAAGAACTCCCCTTTTAAAAACTGCCCATCTTTATTTAAAAAGTATTTATAAATAACATTAAAGATTTTTCAAATTTATAAAATTTTATAATCAATTTTGAGCATTCCTTGTGTGCGGAAAGATCCCTCGGCAGTTTGGTTAATTTGTATTTATTATCAAGATTCTTTATCTTTTCTGTAAAGGTTTTAAGGAAAGTAAGGTAGACCTAATACTTTTTTTTGTTAAACCAGTGTGAGATATAGCATATTGTTACTTCTTTTTTAATAAAATAACGCTACAACCATTTGATTCGTGACTCTTAACCAAACTAACAAAAGAATTGCACCATAGTCAATTAAGGTAACCAAATGAAAAATGGTGAATGGTGTTAAAAAACAACAGAACCAGGAGTGGTCAGTTTATTTAAAAACTTTTAAGAAAATATTCATTGTGTTGTATCAAATAACTTGAATAAAAACTCGGATAGCGAAATAAACATCAAAATGCACCAAAATATATGTAAAGATTGAAAGATATCAAATTTAACCGAGGTCATTAAACCGAGTGAGAAGTTACAATTAAAATCAAGCTCAAAAGAAAAGCTAACGAAGAAAAAAGGTGAAAGATATGAAAGAAATTATGAGTGAAAGCAATGTGAAAATTCATACTGTCCATATCCACTGAATATCCATGAAAATTTCAATATTTCTTCTAAATAAGTACAACTGTTCCTCAAATATCTGCAAAACGAAGTTCATCTATTCTCATTATATTTATGCAAATCTACTTGGTAACTTGATATAATGCGTGAGCAAGATAAGCAACATTATTCGATGAAATTCCTGCGACAGAAATTCGTCCATCTTTTGTGAGGAAAATACTATAATCTTTCACCAGTTTTTCTACCTGCAAAATAATGAAAATCTGAAAACTTCATAATAACCTAATAGAATTCTGCATCTTCAAGCAAGAAACAATACCTGTTCAGGAGTTATACCCGTATAACAAAACATCCCGATTTGATTAACTATATGTCGCCAGTCGCGAGTAGACCCTTCTTTGATAAGTAGATCATATAATTGTTTTCGCATGGAAATAATTCGATCTGCCATTCCTTTAACATCCACCAACCTAAAGGTAAAACCAAGGTAAAGGTTAAACCAAACAAAACTTTTGAATTGAATAGAATGAATCTCAAAATGATTAAAAATTTAACCATTCTTCAATAAAACTGACTGACCATTGTTTTTTTAATGATTGATCAGATAATATCCGGGTAGCCAATCGTGCGCCATGAATGGGAGGATTTGAGATCATTGGACGTATCAAAATTTTCAGCTGTGACATAACTCTCGCAGCTTCGTCCTCAGAGGCACAAATTACAGAAAAAGCACCAACCCGTTCTCCTAAAACACCCACCAAAATATTTTGCACAATTTCAATTTAAGATAATTATTTTCTCAGATCAGGTAAAAAATTTTTCACTGATACATACCATATAAGCCCATATTTTTCGCGAATGACTGTGCTAAACATATATTATGACCACGTTGAACAAAATAACGTACTGCATATGCATCATGATCAATATCACCAGAAGCGAAACCTTGATAAGCCATATCAAAGAAGACCAATAAATTTCCCATTTTAACAACTTCCTCAATTTTTTTCCACTGCTCCGGCTGAAAAGATTTGAAATTTTAAATGAAAAACGAACTTTTTGAAAGTGAAGATTATCAATAAAATTATGAGTAAAAAAGGAATAAAAAATTAAATTTAATTTAAAAATTAGATTAAATATATCGCAAAAAATATAATTATGCAAATGTATTCAGAATTCCATTTACTAGTGATTGATAGATTTATATTAATAATAGTAAATTTGAATAATAGTAATTAATAATAGTAATTGAATAGTAATTAACGATAATAAATTAATAATAATAAAAATTTATGATAAATGAAACCTTTGTAAATTAATAATAATAATAAAAAATTTATATGAATGAAACCTTTGGATCAACTCCTGTTGGATTGTGAGCGCAAGCATGAAGCAAGATCAATGATTTTTCAGGAATTTCTGAAATATCTTTGAGAGCACCGCTTTCATCAAAACCGCAAGTTTTCTTATCATAATAACGGTACTGTTTTACATCAAAACCAGCAAATCTGAAATATTACGAAAAAATGAAAAACTAATAAAAAACTATTTTTTGCTCCAATAAATCTTATTAAATCTAACTAAATACCTATCTTACTAAAAAATATTATTTTTATATAAAAAAGCAAAAAAATATTATTTTTGCATCAGAACGTTTTTTAAAAGAAAAGGAACAACTGACAACTATTTAAGGATTCTAAGATATTCCTTGAGATTTAACAAAATTGTTAAATGACTACAAGGTTTTTGCCCAAATGACAGTTTATTACGTTTTTCGTCATTTGTTTGCACCAGTGATATTTCTGAATTTAATTTAAAATGCAATTCAAAAATTGTTCGAAGAAATTTGAAAAATTTCCTTGTTTTCGAGCAAATTAAAATATTGAAAGAAAATAGCACTTGAAAATTGGTATATGATTTCCCCAGGTTGGTGCTGGTTGATAAATTACTTTTGGTCCTTGGAACCATTTTGCCTAAAATAAAAAATAGATAAATAATATCTTATCTTTCTAACTGTAAAGAAAAATAAGAAAATTGAGTTTAAATCATAAATTCTCATAAATCATAGATCACAATCAAACCCAATTAAACCTAGTTTATTCTAATTGATTTACAACAACATTTGTAATTGACTTACAATAACATTTGCCCATATAAATATGTTCCACTGAAAAAAAAAGCCTCAAAGTGACCTTTCTATATAAATGAAAAATGGCTAAAAGATATGAATATCGAAAACATCCAATTTTTGATTTTTGAATTCATATTTATTGCTATATTGTTTTTTTTTTTCAAAATGCTCCTTTTTCATTTTTTTTCAGTCCATCTATTTTCTTTTTTAAAATTAACAATAAATAGTTAATGGCAATGAGTTAGATTTTTAAAAAATAACCTTTAAATGATACAATCCCTATTGTATTTAACTGAAAAGAGAAGCAGGAATTTATTTACTTTAAAGTACAATTTAACTAACCAGAAATTCGGCACCAATCCTTAGCGCTCCTGTTCCTGAGATACTTTGCACGGTTGCATTCCTTTTTTCTTTGATTACTGAAGAATTATCACCAAGCGATAATTTCGCGGCAACATTTGTGAATTCCGGAATACCAGCGATTCCCGCATACTCCTTATCAAGATTTTCCGATAACAAAATCGATTCGGCCTCTCGCACCGATGGCAAAACATAAGGTTTCCCCTAAATATTCGCGTTTATATAGCACTAAAATACTGTAGCAGTACCAGTTAAATTTTTTCGATATTTTCCGAACAACAAACCAAAAAAATTTATTCGATAAAGCAAGATTTACTTAGCAAGAAAGAGCAGAAAAAGATAACCGAATATTGCCCAAATTATCATCTTAAATGGTTGACCACTACCACTGGGGGGGGGGATGAGAATTAAAGTGCTACTAAGGACACAGCCATTTCCTTCCCCAAGCGACTCTCTTTCAAAGCCGTCCCACCCTACTAGCGAATAAAACCAGCTAAGCCAAGAATGGTGGATACGATACTGAATATTTACTTCCAAACAACTCTTTTTTTTTAATATTTTAAATATTCATTCAATATTTATATAATAATTTATATAATATTTATAATTTCTAATAAATATTTGTTCAAATATTTATTAGAAATTAGAGTCGAATTTCAAACATACATGGTCATCACGATAGGCTCCCACACCAAGATTGATCTTCTTCGGATTTTTATCAGCTTTAAACGCTTCAGTTACGCCGAGAATTGCATCCGGCGGACCCATCGAAACATTTCCAAACCAACCGGAACTGAAATTCGGTTCATTTCGGGTTAACTATCTAAATTATCACTTTGCAATAATTTGCAAGCGAAGATAATTTCTACGCCACTTGGATATCACTTTTAACGACAACTTTCCGTTTAGTTCCACCAAAGGAGAACTCGTAACGCGCAGACTCAGTTGAAACAAAAACACATATCGATAACTCTGCTTCGTCGCTAAACAGTTCCATGAAATAACTAAACAATTGCGATAGACAAAGGAATTTCATAGTTATGTTAGATAAAACGGATTCGCGTCAAAAAGATTACCTGAAGCGAATTATTGCTCGAAGTGGATTATATCGAATCACCGTGCTCGTAAATATTGAGAACATTTCGTTGGAACTTGTGGAACCCTAAAAACCTTTCAAAAATCTTTTAACTCGGACAGTCGTGGCTGCGACCTAAAGAACTGAATAGCCAGGGCCTGAGGCCTCGTAAGACGACGCTGTGCCGCTCCACGTGAAATCTAAAAAATTAAGCGGAAATAAGAACTGGTTTTTTTGCAAGGAAAAAACCAAATCAATAAAAAAGCCGACCGCGCTCGGTCTGCTGCGGCCGCGCTTTTTTGCAAAAATTTACAATTTATTTTGGCTGGCCGCTTTATGTTCAATTTTGTAAATTCATTTATTTTTAGTGGTTGGTTTTAGTGCAATTAATTTTACGTTGGGAGGAAATAGAAATTGTAAAATGTTTTAGAACATTTTCTTCGGAAGGATTTTTCTTTAAAAAAATTCCGAGAATCGCAAATTCAGAAAATGAAAATCGCCAAAGAAAGAGAAATTGAAAAGAAGAAAAATTCAAAAAGAATACGAAAAATGAAGAAGGGAAAGAAAAAAGAAAGCGTGGAAAATCGTTCGGCGGCCATTCCATCAAATTTCGATTCGAATCATTTGCATGGTTATTCGTTTCTTTTCTTATCGTCTTTTGCATGCTTCGCGTTATCGCATCTCTGTCAGTTTCTCACCGGTCATTTAGGCGCGCGGAAATGGCTATTTTTACCCGACGGTTGTGACCAATAAACCTTTTAATTAAGCCAAATGAATGTGAAATAGTACAGTCATTGTGCATTGTACTGTACTATTGTATTGTGCTATTCTAAAAGCACATTTCCGGTTTGGTTGGTTGCACCGATTATTAACTTCGTCCTTTTTGCTGGAGAGTCCTTGCAATGGTGTGTGTGTGTGTGTGTGTGTGTGGCGGACAAAGTAGCCACCAGATTTAATTTTTATTGGCATACTCCTGTCAAGAGACAGCGTGACCCTAGATATGTGTCGGAGGAATATCATATTCTTATCGATGTTATTCTTTTTTTATATCATACCAAAAATTTACAATTAACGTGGTTGAACGTGGTTAATATTGCAAAATTCACTCATTTTTATCAAATTAAATATTTATCTGAGCATAACAAAATTTGCCATAAGCTTGTAATAAAAAAAGGTGAACAAATGTGCAGAAGAATGAAAACAATTTTTAAAAAGCCCAAAAGCCTAAACGGAGAGGATGAATCCATTTGCTGGTGGTAACGGCAAGGAATCGCTAATAATAATAATGCAGTAAGAGAGAACCAAATCAAACATAGAATAAAATAATGTCATGCTAGAAATGATTAATGTTTACTGTTTAAATGATGTTCTGAATAATGTTGCTTTATTTTGAAGTTGAAGAAAGCAAAGGCAATATCGCTAAACATTCCAATAGTCGAAACTTTTGATGACGAAAATAGTTAGAAAGGATTTTAGGATATGCAGTTGAGTAATTTATCCATTACTTCTTGTAGCATTGATTTGGATCATACTAATAATGCCAAATAGAATCTTTTAAACTGAAAATGAGCTTGATTTTGCTTAATTTTTTTAACCTTTATTCAATCGATATTATATAAATTTAATGTTGATTAATAATTTAATGAAATAGTCGATACTGGTTTAAAATATGGAAAAAAATATTTCTCTCTCTCTGTAAACTCTCAATTAGCTATTCTAAATGTGGACGTTTTGGAGTGAGAGAAGGAGAACTGGTAGGCGTGGGATTACGGAGACCGAGCGTCCAGGCCAAGCGTGGCGTCGATAAGGTGTCATAACAGGAATGTCGTGGCAGCTGGTCTGTGTTGAGGAATTCGTTTTACTTATTCTCGAAAGTTATGGAAAAAAAGGTTTAAAATTCTGGAAGATTTTCTGACAATATTTCTAGGTTACATAAATACACTAAATCCTAGATTATATTTCAGAGCTGATCTTCATTAATTGTTAGATAAATTAGCTATTTATACGAGATAAACTGAAAAAAGGATTTAACATTAGTATTAAATAATATTTAGGATTAAGAATTTAGTATTATTAATAATGTTACATTTATCATTATATTATTTAACAGATAATTTGAATTAGTCCTTCAAACCAAATAAACATTCAGGTCATCTTGAAGGCTACCTTAATTCTCTAATAATGAGGCAAATAAATCACTGGCATAAAAATAATTTGATGAATTAAAAATAATCTCTATAACACCAATCCAACTACCTTGAAGCACCCTCGATTTGACTGAGGTGAAGTCCAATGGCGCATTATTTATAGGGGCAGTTGATAGCAGTCACTTAAATAATCCAAAGCTCAGTTATCTGCAATGCTGAAGAAGAACCTATTTTAAGAAAAAATATCAAAAGGTTTTGCTACGTCTAAATAAATGATTCAAATGTCTAGCCATGTGATTAAGATCAATAGCGAAGGACTGATCGTGTACTGCAATAAAAGTAGTCGATCTGTCTATGAAAACTAAGTCGAAACTCCGATTTATTTGCATCAAGGGTAGTCATATTATTTGTTGTGTATGAGTCTCTTTAGCAATTTATTACTGAAAATTTTTTGGAAAAAAAATTTTTTATTAATTTCTTCAAAGTTTTTTAATTGGAAAATCCCTCTTTGTCCAGAAAATTGAGTGATTTTTAGTATTAGTGTATCGGATAAATCGTGAGAAATATACGGCTGAGAGAAATCTTTTTTTAAAAAGCGATGCGACTGATCCATTTTCGATATTAGTCGTTAATCTGCCGTCACATTTTACGAAGGTTGTTTCTTCATTCTAATTATTTTAGCTGGAATAATCTTATAATTTTCTAAACATTCAGAAATTTTAAGAAAATTTAAAAAGCTAGCAAATATTGAAAATATTTTGCGATATAATTTAAATTTGGCGATTTCTTTTGCTTTCTTATTTTTTCTGTTATTTAGCTTCATTGATTTAAATAAATATTTTTTTTTAAATAAATATTTAAACATTTATTTTTAGGAATCCTTACAAACTGTTTTCGAAAAGATTTTGTGTTGTCGAGTGAAGAATATTGCTATCCGCTCTATCGCTCCAAATAAATCCGTTACTGAGGTTATTTTTTAAAATTTTTCAGAAATACATCAAAATTATTTTTTTCATTTTTTGTGCCTTTTTTTCTATTGAATAAATTCATTTTGTGGAGGTCACATAGTTTTAAATAGTTATAATTTTAGCTTTAAACATTTATAATTTTCCGGTTGTTCACTCTTCAGTCATTATTTTTCTAAATATGAGAAAATAGCGAGAAGAGAACGCAAATTTAATTTTTATTCATTTTTTCAGGGCTATCATGCCATGTCAGTTACATTACAAACTGAATATGATGTCATGGATGTTCTACGCCGATGTCAATCAATTTCACCATTTTATTTATCCGATTATGGAATTCGGCCATCAAACTGTGGCTTATCTAGTATATTTCTTGTGTTTAAATGGTTCATATAGTCTCGTCAAATTAAAATTTAATCGTGAAAATAACGCATTTCTCTTCCATAATGTATTTTTCAGAATGGTGTGAAGATTATCGAAATGAATATATTCCTACTGAAGAGTTGCAGCGAAGAGTAGATAAATTTTTCGATGTCTTCGATGCAAGGAAACTTCAGGCAAATGAATAAATTTCATATCCATTTCATACTTAATTGTTTAAAAGAAACCTAAAATCTTTTGGAACTTTTTCAATCGCTCTATTTGGCTTTATTTTTTAGGAAAAGAAGTGGGCAAAAAAGATGAAGAATGTACCTGATGCTGATGGCTGGATTACTGTCATGCGATCACGTCTGTTTTATAATTTGCTTGTTTGATATTTTGTATATATTTATATATCGAGATATATTTTATTTCATTTATTTGATCTCTTTTATTATTAATTACAGATCATAAAACGGTTCCGAATGCTATAATTGCCAAAAATAAAGAAGATATATCTCGATTAAGCAAAAAGAAAAAAAGCATCGTTGGTTTTTTTAATAAAAAATATCGCTAAATGGATTAGGAATGCACTTACAGAGCGATATTATTGTACTCAGAAATATTCGATTTAAAG
This sequence comes from Dracunculus medinensis, assembly GCA_900625125.1. NCBI lineage: Eukaryota > Metazoa > Nematoda > Chromadorea > Rhabditida > Dracunculidae > Dracunculus > Dracunculus medinensis. The sequence continues at coordinate 89,428 of UYYG01000012.1, read as the reverse complement.
TTAGAGAATTTTCGAAGAAACAAAATGAAACTCAATAAAATAAGTCATCTAAATGAATCTAAATGATTTCTTATAAATTAAGAAGCATTTTTTATTTTAATTACAGAAAGAAGATATTGCCTTCTATCGTTTTCAGTTGAAGGAGTCAAGATTAAAGCGTATAATTTATTCATTTAAACTGTTTTAAATTTACATAATATTCTACAGGCTCTTTAATTATATTTTGTTTAAAAATTCTTATCATATGTTATATGTATAAATTTTATATGTATAAATTTTAAATTTCAATTTTAGGCACGGAAGAATTAAGAAAAAAATTCGAAATGGACAAGAAGAAATTGGCATTGGCCAAAGCAGCTCGAAAATTCCGGCCGGATTAATCTTTTTTGTGTTTTTAATTTAATTCCGAGCCTAAATTATCAGCGAATACCGCTAAATGAAAAAAATTATGCTTTCTTTTTTTGCCTTCTAACAATTTAATAACAATTTTCTAAGAAAAAAAGGTAGATTCTATTTCTTTTCACATTCGTTAGAAACAGAAATTTCTTGCTGAAATTAAAGAAATTGTTTTGTAAAATTTGAAAAAATTTGTTATTTTGTTTTATGTATACTTGCTAATAAATAATTTTTTGTCATTGGCTTTACATATTGTTATGGTCGATTTATAAATTTGTTCAAATATTTTGATTAGGTATTTCATCGATTCCTTTTTTTATCAGTTTTATCAGTTAAATTCTTGCTATAATTCATCTTAATAATTGTCTCATGTGACAGAGTGGATAAACCGCAAAATTAGTAGTGAATTAGGCGGAAAGAAAGGAACGAGTTAAATAAAAAATCGAACCATCGATTCAGCAGAAATATTTTAATGCGATATTTATGGAAATGAGAAGTGTTATCGAAACAAGAAGATCGATTATTAAACAGCGAAAATTGAGTAGTGGGAGCGGGTGTTAAACAGCTAACTGGTACGGTGTAGTTTTTGGCTTCTGCTTGTTCTTTAAGTTTCAACATTTTCATCACCTAAGCATTACCAAATATAGCATAAATGCGGCATGAGATCTGTAAACTTTAAAGGTTTATGTTGAAGAAAATGGAATTTTTTCTCGTTATTTATTTGCTTTCCTAATTTTTCAGAATAGTTTTAATATCGTATCGTATTAATTTCAAGTGAAGAGGGGATTGAAGAGGAAATTGAAAAAAAAATGAATGGATTAATATTGTTGATGACATTCAATAGATGTGTCAAGGCCGTAGGTTCATGGAGAAATATTAGCATCGCTGCTGCAAAAAATCATATTCTGCCTGGCAAAAGAGTTATCATTTATCATTTAATTGGCGATAATTTAATTAATATCGATTAACATAAAATGCAGATTTAACACGATCTTTCGAACATTGTTTTTTATATTTCTATGCTTCTTTTCAAAAATTAAATAGCCGTTTCCCTTGATTTCGAGCAATTATCGTGGCTTGCAAGCAGATCATGTTCTTAAGCCTTGAGGTCATTTGATTATGATCGGGTTGCATTTTTATCGCAGGTACCACCTGATTGAGAACATCATGGACGCTGGACGCCGTGATAAAAAGACCTGACCCTTTCACCACAGAGTCACTTGGGAATGAAGTTACAGGCGGGTCCCCAGCAACCACTTAGATTTTTGTTACCATTATAAATTAAGGAAACTCTAGCGAAATATGGCGGTCGGCATACAGTAACTGTTCTTCCTGGTGAAGGAATTGGTCCTGAAATGATGTCACATGTTATGAGAATATTTCGTTTTGCTAATGTTGGCTGTTTTTTCAATTTCTTTTTTTTTAATTACTTTCGATCTATTTATAATGAATGAAAATAAATGAAAGAATAAATAAAAAACTTTTTATTTATGAATTTTAGCTTTTAATTGAATAATGAGAAAAATCATTTTTAGTTTTCTTTTTTTAATTTATTTTTTTTCAAGAAATGATTTATTTGAAGGAATGATTTCTTCAGGTGCCAGTTGATTTCGAAGAAGTTGAACTAACTTCAAGCCTTGCTGATGATTCTTTAGAAAATGCAATAATTGCTATAAAACGTAATGGTATCGCTATAAAAGTTCGTTAACTCCTCAATAAAATTCTTTAATTAAAAAAATTGATAAATTCTTTGTGAATATTTTTTTATATCTTAATTTAATTAACCGAATTTTCTCGACTTTTTTTTTTAAATATTTCGAATCCATCTATGCATTTTAAATTACATTCAAAATCACATTTAATTAATTTAGGGAAATATTGAAACAAAATTCGACGACCCTGCTTTCAAATCACACAACGTTGAACTTCGTAAGCGCCTCGATTTGTATGCTAATGTACTACACTGTGTAACAATTCCCACAATTCCTTCAAGACATAAAAATATTGATATCGTATTAATACGTGAAAATACTGAAGGTGAATATTCTGGGCTTGAACACGAAGCTAAAAAGGGAATTGTCGAAAGCCTGAAGGTTTCGGATTATTCATTTCAACCTAATATAATATCAGTTTATTAATATTAGTTGATCTGGTTCGATGTAATTATTAAAACTGGTAAGTTAAAATTTAATGGTCAAAACTGAAGTGGCGGCAGTCTTTTCTCATTTAACTTGATAGCTGTAGATTATATAATTTTTAGATTGTAACAAGGCATAATATTGAACGAATTGCTCGTTTTGCATTCGATTATGCAATGCTGAATAAGCGAAGAAAAGTAACAGCCGTGCATAAAGCCAATATTCAGAAACTTGGCGACGGTCTTTTTCTGAAGGTTTTTCAATTATGATAGTCTAAAAGTTTTTTTTTATCTATAATTTGCTGGATGGTTATTAATAATAACGATAATAATAATTATAAAGTAGGTTTAATAATTTTCAGTATAAAGCGTTTATATTCCCTATAGTTTTTGATTTATATTTTTTTTCCCATCCGAAAAGAATTTATTGTAATTGGAATTAGAAATTCGTTATAGGTTTGTAAAGAGCTTGCTGCGTCGGAATATCCATCGTTGGAGTTGAATTCAATGATCGTCGATAACGCTTCTATGCAATTGGTTTCAAGACCACAGCAGTTCGATGTGGTTCTTATGCCCAATCTATACGGAAATATTATTTCAAATATTGTTTGCGGAATTGTTGGTGGTGCGGGTCTTATATCTGGCATTAATATTGGTTCTAAATATGCTGTTTTTGAAACTGTAAGTTTTTTTTTAAAATTTGGATTTGAAAGTTTCTAAGCAAAACATTTCTGACGGATAGAATGTAATTCTTTTATTGTCATTATTAAAATTTCATTCACTGGACGTGAAATAAAATTTTTTAAAAAATTGACAATGGTGAAATTATAAGAATTGTTTTATTTGAAGGGCACTCGAAATTCGGGTACAATTTTAGCTGGTAAGGATATTGCAAATCCAACTGCTTTTATTTGTGCTTCTCTTGACGCTTTAAGATATTTGCATCTTGATACGTATGCTGATCTGATTTCACATGCGTTGTATAAGGTATTGATAGATACATTTCCTATATTTGTCCATAGTTTTCGCATTTCGCAATTTTGGAAATCTCGCGAATTCCTTAAATCTGTATTATAATTATATTGCAGAGTTTAACAGTACAGGGTATGCACACCAAGGATATTGGTGGTGATAAAAAATTGTCCGAAGTCATCGAAGCTATAATTGATAATCTTCGAGAATCTCAGTCTTTATGAACAAAAATACCAACTGTGAGAAAGCAGTCATCAGCTGAAGACTGATGTTTCTCATTTTTCCTTCAGATTTATTCTGTATGTACAAGAGCATCGGATTTTGGCCGTAAGATCATGTTCCTTCATCTGTAGATTGAAAATTTCAGTTGTTCATAATTATATATACTAATCTCTTTATAAAATAAATATTGGCCTATTTTGTTCAATTCTTTAAAAAAATGAGGCCAAATAGTTGAGTGTGAAGGTAAATATGAATTATTTGTAACTATTTGAGATTGTTTAATAAAATATTAAAAATAATATAGAAATGCTATTATTGTCTGTTTGAGTTGGTTATTATAATAAATTTAGATTAATATATAGTGGAATAAATAAATTACCAATAATATCGAAACATTTTAATTAATGATCTGTACAACTATTCTTTGAAAAATTTAATAGGTGAGTAAAGCTTCTTTATATTCAGTTGGATCAGCAGAAAAAAGATCTTCTAATTTCCACTGCAGTGTTTCGAACGTTGGTCGCCTTTCCGGTTCTTTATGCCAGCATTGCAACATTATTTCATACAATTGAGGTGGACAATTTGGTGGACAAGGCATGCGGTAACCGTTTTCTACCTGTTGCAAGACTTCAGCATTTGTCATTCCTGAATTATTTGTTCACAGTGAATTTACATACAATGAATGAGTGAGAAAAATTTGTGAATAAACTTTTTTCTAGAAAAGACTAATTTTACCAGGATATGGCATTCGTCCATATGTTACAAGTTCTGTTAACAAAATTCCAAAACTCCAAATGTCTGATTTTATTGTAAATCTATTAAAATTTGCTGCTTCAGGTGCCGTCCACTATAAAAAATTTGTTTAATTCATTTATTAATTATTCTGAACGAAGGTAAATTTTCCTTTCATCGCGCTTTATCAAAAATTTTTAGACACTCCGATTTGATCGCTTATATTCAGCACCACAGTCATTTATATGAATATTGAAATAACCTATTGAATTAGTACTTAACGAAAAATAAAAATGATTCAGTATGACAATAACGAGCATGAGAAAAAACGGAAATTTTAAATTAAATTTTGTAATATTCGCCAACTGAATTTATGAAATGGAAAATTATAAGATAAAATAATTGTGCTACCAAATATTCATCAAAAAAAAGTAAGGGCCTTAAAGATCATTTGTTCGGAAATATTTTCCTTCCCATCATTTCCATAAAAAAATACCTTGATAGGGAAACGTGCTCCAGCTCTGGCTTCATATTCGTCTTCACGAACTAAACGAGCTAATCCAAAATCTGCTATTTTAACCGATAATGCATGTGACATAAGAATATTTCTAGCAGCTAAATCTCGATGAATAAAATTTTTTTCTTCTAGATAGGCCATACCAGATGCAATTTGAGCAGCTATATCAACAAGTTGTGTCATTAAACAAGTTCGACCTCGACCCTTAAATATATGATTTGACTGGTACTGGAAAAAGAATCTGCTCAAAAATTGTTAAACCAACGACTGTAGAAATTAGTTCCTGCATGGATTAATACATATAAGATCAGGATGATCGACTGATATTTTATGCGTCAGAGGTTAAGTATTATGGTTTTAATCGTTGCAATCCGAAACTTCTCATTAAAATTGGAATTTAGTATTCAGAACCCATCTATTTAATTAATTAATCCATCCCAAATCTAAATGGTTCACACATGAAAGAATTTCATCCAAGCAAAGCTATCGAAATCATAAATGGTCAATAAAATTAGAATACGAAGAAAAATATATAAAATGTCGATGCAACTTGTAAAAAATGAAGTAGATTTTCGTGTAGCAGTTCCGTGATAATAAGCATTGGTTCATCTTTTGTACATACGGCAAATAATTGAAGTAATTTAGGATGCCTAAATTTTTTCATGATTTGGGCTTCCGAAAGAAAATCAGTTGGATCCATCGAACCGCTTTTTAACATTTTAATAGCAACAGGTGTTGCATGGTTCCATCGACCTTCCCATACCTAAAAACCTTTCCAAATTAAAAAAAACGGTAATGGGACGGTGATAGTGTGGCGATGTTTTCCTAGAATATTCTATTATTAAAAATATTAATAACAAAACAATAGGATGTTCGAACGATATGATGCTAAACTAAGGTCAACTCGCAGCAAACTCGATTTTTGAAAGTCCCTTTAAAGTTGCCATAAAAAGTGAAGTCAAAATGGTGCTGAGAACTCATCCTGTACCTTTCCACATTCTCTGGTGAAGAAGACATCCTAATAGCCAGTGAAGTAAATTCCACCAGAAATACTGAGTGGTTTCAAAAAGCGAATCAAACATACTTCACCAAACTGCCCAGCACCGATTTGTCTAATCAATCGTATAGACCGTCGATCGATTTCCCATTGATCATCGTAAGTAAATGTACGAGTTTGTGGAATATCAATTCTGGCACATGGCTTTTTAAGGATTACACATAATCCATCGGCTTCCTCAGCATAATGAGCGATGAGTTCGGATAACGTGACGAACGGCTTTCTTCGAGCGATATAAAAGCCACCTTGATCGAGGTGACGAACGCGGTAGTGCTTTACTGCGTCACCATCTCTTACTAAAATTTTACTTGTTATGCTACTTTCTACTTATTAAATATGCCTCATAAGCCTTGGAAGCCTTGGAAAGGAATAAAGCTTACTCGATAACGAAAAGTCATTCTGCGTACTTTCCGAATCTCGAATCAAAAACGAGCCATGTTCATTTGCATTCAATAAAAGCAATTTTTCAGCCTCAATTCGTCTTAAATTACCGAAATACCACCTAAATTAAATTTAAATATAAGACAAAATTCTGGGAAATCTGTCTGAAGTCCGATAATGTCTTTTCAGACCGAAATTGGATTCCTAAAGCGGTTCTTAACTTTTTTCCTATTCTCCTCTCTTTGGCTATGGCGACCTTCTTGGATCTGTGAATCTCTTTCTTTAATAAAATAAGCAGAAGGCAGCATGATGCGAAAAATTCTGCGAAGTCACAGGTGCTGCTTACTCTGCTTTTGCTTACCCATAATTATACCCATGTTCCCATAAATAAAGCAAGCTTAATGGAATTAATGATAATGAAGAAAGTGGAAGATTTTTCCTCACCCAAGTTCATATAGGCCGAAGTAAAGGCCTCTTAAATTTAATTTAATTACAGGAATTGCTGTTAAAATAAATAAGAATCAGATGAATGCGTTGCTTCGAATTAGGGAGTATAGCGTAAACTTGATGCCCTTTCCCTTATCTCTTAAAACAATTAAGTACCATTTTAACAAACAATTAAAAAATTAAAATCAACGCAATTGTTCACGATCCATCACTATTTTCCAATTTTCTGGTGAGAAGATCCCGCTCTAGTAATCATTACAGTCAACTAAACCAGATGTGCTACTACTTTCCAGAACAAGAAGGTGCATGGTGCAAATATGCAAATATTTTTTAACAATGTATTCATGTTTTCTATATATTTTCTATGATAAAAAGTTATACCCAAGAAAGTATCTTTCAAATTATGGATTGGAAAAAATTCATTAAGTGGTTGATGTTCACCATTTCTGGTAAAGCTATCTGTGCTGTCTGTTAATTAGAAGAGTCAATTAATTATAAGTGGAAGTGTATCACCAGCATCATCCGGATTTTTAATGACAAGTTTACCCTTGATTAGGATCAAAAGCCACGAAACCTTGGCTTTCTACGTACGAAAATCTAAATCATTGTCCTCTATCCTGTCCATGTTCATTTATATTGTACATTTCATTTTTTTTTAAAGAGCTTTCATCTAATAACTTTCATCATCACTAGGCTGGCTCCGCTGGCTATAAAGGTAAAACGTTTCCGAGCCATTCGATCAGCCATCATTAGTAATAGATGCCATTCATTTTTCCATTGCCTAAGTCCTGGTCCTTCTATGCGTATTTCTCTTCCTTATATTACTGTCAGTCCAAATCTTGACTGGATCACCTCGCTCTTGATGTCATCCGTCACAAGATTAAGCAAGCAGAGCAATATGTGTCAGCTCCGGGCGACGAAGAATGTGCGCTAACCAGCGAAGAATCTGGCGGTACTGCTAATGCAATTCGCATTTGAACGAAGGTGGATTGCAATTATATGTGATTTTATTCTTACTAAACATACCCGTAAAATATATCTTGGATATGAGTGGTTGAAGGAAGATAATATCCTTTTTAATATTCTTCCACTCTCACTGGCTATGGCCATATGGCAAAATCAAGCGAATTGCAGCTATATGGACGCGAAGTTTCGTTTATGGTCACTTCGTCACTCCGACTCCATGAAGATTTCGTCAAGGAACGCATTTCTAGCTACCATTATTCCGGATTTTAATTTCGTCTTTTGCCTGGCAATTTGAATCCAAGACATTTCAAGGGCACTCACTCGCTCCGCTGGGTTATACATAATTAGACAAATATGCTAAGGAATCCCTTGGTTATAGAAATACAGAGGTGAGTAGCCAGCATCATCCAAATTTTTGTTCACTTCTGCCGGAAGTAGAATCGGAGCTCCGAATTGAGCAACAACCTACTGAGCTATTTATTCTCGTGGAATTTACCTTGCCATTGAGTTATCGACGCAAAACCCAGCTATATATATGCAGATGATATGGAGAAATGATGTTAACTATAAACCTATCTATTTATAGAGAATAAAAATTTATAATTATTTGATCAACTGCAAACAAAGGACATGTCAAAGGATTATAACGATGCAATGCGATGAATATGGAATCGACCGTTCAAATTTCTAATTTTCCAACTCTTGTAACCCTTAAATTTCTTGCGTCTTATCGCCTAACTTTTTTTCCCCAGGAACGAACTGATAGTTTATAATGGCTGTGGCAGCGAATAAGCGAATGTGCCAAATGTGCATAATCTACGCGATAGTGATCTTTATTTGTTATGGTGCTTTTTATGCTTTAAATCATATTATTTGAAATTTCTCCACATTTTAACAATGAATCCTTCCAACAGAAAGAATCGCGCGAATAGAAAAATCTAAAAAATATTTCTAAAGAAGAGCAAAAGAACTTTGCTCGAACGAGATCGAAGTGCACGACAGCATTAACTATTCAACGATCGAAATATTCAGTTATAAAATTCAATGAATTCTGGATAGTTGCTACTGACTGAAAAACTGACTAAACGGAATTTGTGTTTGGTTGTTATAATAAAGTTATATCGCCAGTTTCATTCTCCATTTTCCATTATTTTCAAGCTTATCTCGTAATTATTCATTATTCGAAGAACATTCACTTATTTCGAAGACCAAGCAGGCAATCAGCCATGTCTTCTTTATTACTATGTCTAATGCTAACTGTTATAGCTGTGATTATCACATTTATGATCTTCTACTGAATGGACGTTCTCTATATCTCCTTGCACTCACCATTCCTGATAAACTCGTTACACTCATTTTAGCGCTATAAGGAATTTTGATCAGCTAAATTTGTCACTCAGAGATATGAATACAAACGGATCTCCAGCATCACCCGGATTTTTAATGATAGCAAGAAGATGGATCCAAGCCTTGACGCTCGAGGCGATATCGGCTGCCTTGCCGCTCGGAAATCTAAGTAGCCGCTGGTGAAGAAGAACCATACCTGATGTTATTTCGGCTTAAAATCATACTCTACTTTCAAACTCTACTTGATTTATTTTCGCAATGTGCCATTGACCTATCGATGTAAATGTTGATCTCATTTTCTTCATTAAAATCGCTTACGATAGTTGGACTAAAATGAATTGGTCCCAATTTACAATAAAATTATTTGACAATCTGTCAAATAACAGGAGTTCATTAACATTTTTTCCATTATTTTCAATGGAAATTCCCTCACCTTTGCAATTTTAAAATTACAAAAAAATTAAAATATTTCTTTTCACAAAGGTCAAGCGGGGTCAAGAAAATTAGAATATGTGTAATAATAGAAACCAAAATTAGGATAAAAAACGTCCAATATTAAGAAGTATAAAGGAGAAAGGTAAATGAAATTTAAAAAGTTTTCGGCCCCAATCGGCTCTAATGAAAAATTTCGGTGAATGCTCCATATTTTTGAAGCCTATCACCTGACAGAAGTAAGCCTTTTTACTGAAAATTAAACGCAGTTTTGCATATCCAACTGTATTTCTATTCTCCAAATAAGTTAAAATAAAATAGTCAAATTAAACGATTAAAAGAATTTTTCAGGCAAAAAATTTGGCCAAAAAAAGAAAAATCATGTGATTCTTCCATAAATAAAACGGCCATTAATAAAAAAACAAATAGGATGATATAGAAGGGATAAAATTATAGCAAAAACTGGATGAATCATTTTCCAGGTCTGCTGCGGCATTAACCTATAATTCCGCACATTTTTCGCTTAAAATGAAAATAATTGTCTGACAACAACGGTGGGATCTTCATGTTCTATGAAACACAGGTAGAAGGAGTAGTTCTGGCTTATTATCGTTTAGTTCTGCATTCGGCAAGAATGAACATCATTAAAAAATCCAGTTATTGCTGCAAATCCTTCCATATTTCCGTCGCCAAGTGGCTCTTTGCAAAAATTTCTCAACGGTTTTATATCAAATCTAAACAGAAACAATGAGCACTAACCTTATTTATTTTTTATTTATTTATTTTTATTATTTATTTACTTATTTATTATTTTTACTTAAGGAACATCATTGGATTCATATAGCAATAAATAGTTTAGCAATAATAGCGAAAAAAATTACGCATTTATTTATAAATAGGAAACGAATAACTGATATCATTGATAAAGATTGAAAAAAGTTTTTTTTTGGTATCGGAAGCAGTGTAAGCACTTTCTAAGCTCTAATTCTTATCAGCAAATGCAAAATAATCGCCAAGTCGAGAAGTACTCGTGAATTTCGACAATCACTTTACTTTTTAAAATTTTTTTTGTCTTGCAAAAGTAATCACAAGTTGCATTCGACTTTTGCAGAATTTGTGGTAAGTATGAAGAGACCAGCAGGAAAAAACGAAATGATTGGCATATTAGTTCGAGCAGCAGCCTGAGGCTGATGGTGAGGGCCTGTTTATTTATACTTCGCTCTTCAAGCAACTCTCTAGTGAAGCGGCCACAGAGGCCAAGTTGAAAAGGTGAATATTGCAAGAAGAAAGGTTAATTCGCGATTGAAAATGAATGAATTTTTTAATGCAAACGCTACGAAAAAGTTTTTATAGAGATTATTTAATTTTTAATTTCGGACAAAACCTGTTTTAAAGTGAATATTTCTGAAAACTAAAGATGCATGTGTGCTATCAATATTCTTTCATTAAATATCTACGAATGGAACTTCTATTAATCGCATTATTCCAACCGTAAGGCCTATATATGAGGCCTAATTTTTTGGGAAAAAACGTAAAACAACGCGACTGGGTAAATTCTGGATGAATTTCGTTATATGACCCCCGTCTGACCCCGAATTAAACCCTTTATTATTCACTAAGAACACAATTAATGTAATGGAAAGGTCGCCATTTGACATGAGTTCAGTTCATTGGGATGAAACATCACGCAAATAAATAGAATATAATAGAAATCAAATCGAAGCACAGGAAGTTAATATGAATTGCGAACCGATGAGCAAACAAACGAATAGCCAACCAGATGAAAATTTTAATAAATCACTAGTATTCTTTCTCCTTCCTCAAATATTATTTCTTGCTTACACTCGCTCCACCGCGAAGCGCTTTCGCCAGAGAGCATTGGACGAAAGCAATAAAGCAGCTGAATGCCGACTGTCACCCCCCCTCCCCTCACTTCCCCTATTCCATTATTAATGATATTAGGAATTGAAATCTCAGTCGAATATCTCGTTCCATCATTAAAAATCATTATGAAAATTTGACAAAAAAAAATCATTCAATCATAAATAATTACGAAATATTTAGAAGGCATACAATGTTTCAGCTATTTTCGAAGAAGCAATGATTCGCACCTTTCGAAACGAGTGAATTTGTCATTAAAAGTGATAAATTAATCACATGAAGTGATAAAATTTATAAAATAATCGCGTTGATAATATGCGTCACTTAATTTGAAATCTATGTAAAATATCATTGGATTAGACATTACTCGACTGGATTTGATATAATTTTTTTATATATAATTAATTCTTAATTCTTAATTCTTTTATAGAATGAGAGATTATTTTAATGTTTGAAAATGGATATCCAAAATAAAAGACCACGGGGACTCAAAGAAATTTATGGGCTAAAGTGACATAACTGAGAATGGATTAGGCTGATGCCTACTTTACGTGGACAGAACGAGACTGAAAACGATATAAATGGAAATGATAAGAATGAAAAAAAGTTATCACTGCCGCTAAATTGCATTTGTCATAATATTAACATCTCATAAAACAATTGTGCTATCCGCTTAGGTGAGATACATTCGTTGTGATGCCAAAATTATTTTACTTACCTTCAGTGGTCATGATAAATGCAAAGTAAGAAAGAAGACAACGAGAATAAAAAGAGAGGAAAGGATGAAAACGAAAAGAAAATAAGCAAAAACAAGCACGGCACCGAATCTCATTGGCAACGACCCTGGTTCCGGATAATCCAAAATTTTTCACAATAACCATGAATAGATTTCATAAGAAAAATAAACTGTAGCGCGAATTTTGAAAGCAACGATAATTTAGAAAAGACAAAGAGAAGTGGCGCTGTGGACCCAATTGCAGTTCCATTTCCATCGAAATGGCTGCACCATTCGAATGGAACCACGTTCGCCAATGAAATCGGCCAAATGGGAAATAAGTGGTGCTTTTAGAAGACGAATAATTACTTGCCATATAAAATCCTATTATTTCAGAGAATAAAATTCAGTCTTAAAGTGTTCAAAAAGAAAAAAAAAGTGAAAAACTTTCATCAAAGAAAAAACGATGAAATGTCGGATACGATTAAACCCATAGGAATTAAATTAAAAGAAATTAAGTAACATGTTGATGGATGACAGTTTCATGAAATAAATGATGAATGACTAAATTATATATAAGTACACCATTTCTGGTTAGTCCACTCCATTAACTGTTAGTAGGGTTAGGATAGCTGAGAGAGGAGTGGAGTGGTCAAATAATCGTGCTGAGAAGCAAGGGTTCCGGACTTGCACAGGTAGGCTTTCACAAAAAAATCCTCACGTTGCTCGCGAGCCATCCGCACCGTCAAGTGATTCATCCCGAGGGAAAACTCTAACCACTTTTAGTACGATGAAAAACTTTTCCGGAGAGCCATTAGCGATTAAAAGGCAAATGGTTTTTAGCATCACCCGTAATCGAAGCAGGAAATCGATTAAAATAAAACTTTTAAATATTTATGTAAGTAAATTGGATCGAATTCTAAACTCATTTGTGGAAATAAGCAGCGCGGATTTTTCAGCGGACTTATGGGTTAGCATCCGTTAAAGTGCCAACCCGTTAGAGGCTACCGCGTGCCTCAACTGAATTTCGCGAACCTACCTCGCATTTGCGATTCATATACGGGAACAAGATCTTGTTAATACATTAAAAAGTAAATTTAGTAGTGGCCACGACAAAAAACGTGAAAATAAAGGAAAGCTCACGGTTGCGCGTCAAGGCTTTTTTCCCGAGCAACATAGTTCGACGGAATATAACCACAGCGTTTCGTGAATTTACTCCTTGCATACCACCAGTCACCTTGCATGTCATTTAAAATATATAATAGTTCATCTTTTTTAAAACTAAGATCATCATCCGTACGTGCATCATAATCGAAAAGTGCAATAAATAACGGTGGTGAGTGTTTATGCACTGACGGATCAACAATCGACGGATTCGGTGGTGTCAGACGTCGTAATACCGTATCGGAAATCACCATAGACGAGTGCATAATACCGCAGCTAAGTGGAGCCGCTGTCGTTGCTGTTGTTATTGAAGCCGATTTCTTGCCGAGGCATGAACCCATGAGTAATTTGTGAGAATATTTAACAACAACTAACAGGTAGTAGTGATCAAGAAACCTCTTTTCGCTGTCGTCGCGGTACAATGAGGATGATCAATAGAGAAAAGAGAGAGGTCAACAAACAAAACGCAATATCGAGGCCATCACTACCACTGCCACCAGCGCCACCACCACCATCACCACCATCACCACCAACCATCGTCGTCATCGCCCATCGCTATATCGTCGTCGTCTTCCTTCTTCTCGCATTCGCTGTTTTATTCGATGTCAAATTAATAACGATTCTGGTTGACTCTCGCAACACATTTGGTGCAAAAAAGGTCGAAAAATTTCATTTTAAACTTTAAGAAATATCGTTCGTTTTATAAAAAATTCGTTTATATTTTATTGTAAAATTTTTTATCAACGTTTATTTAAAATTTTACTTTTATTTTTTTCCTCAAAAATAATAAAATTTATTATTAGAATATAAAAATTCCAAGCATCGAAATCATTCTTATTAATTAATTTGGTCAGTGGTCAACTCATCGCACTAATAGTGCAATTCGAAATTTTCCGCCGTGGAACCACAAGGACTCACCGGATAAAAGCATGAAAACACCACCCGGGCTGCAGGTTGTCAGAGGCTGAGAACGAAGCGAACGACGGCTTTTATTTGCTTCGGAAATTGGTAATTTTCAAATTTTTATCTTCTATTGAATTTCTAGCCATGCGTCTGCAAAATTTTGAGTTTCGAAGTATTTCTCTTCAAATGCTCGTTATTACGATTTAATCATAGGTTGGTTCCACTGAATTCGTCATATTTTAATCATTTTCTTAATGCCCAACGACAGAAAAAGGCTAAAATGCCAACATTGAAGTTGTTTCGAAATCTGCTTTCGATATAAACCGAGTGAAATCGCATAAACGTTGATCGAAGGGCAATTAAATAATGGAATTTTTAAATAAAATAACATTTGGAAGTTTTTTTTTCAACGAATAAATGTCTTTTTTCTCCAACCAACAAACATAATTCAACAATATTTTTGAAGGACGAATCGCAAAAAATGCAAAACTTTCTCGTTTTTTAGAAAATTCATTCTTCGCAATATTATTTCTTCTCGGATGTAAAAACTATTTTTCAAATAGTTTTAGAAAAGTCGTTGAATGGTGGTTCCTCGGGGATACCCAAAGAACAGCTGCATTCGCCTCCGTCTTCTCGGCCCTTCGGATTGTTGTTCTAGGGCAGTTTTCTGTCTCTCACGATTTGCTCTCATCTAAAGCAAAACTCAATCCTCGTCGTAAAAAAATTTGTTAGAAAATTAAAATTTAAAATTAGAACCGAAAACTGCACTTCTCGAAAAGTGCTTTCCACTACAAAATTCAGTTTTTTGCAAATTTCGTCCAATAAAATTTGTCTTTTGACGTGCAATTTGTGGTAATTTCATTGAATAAATGCATGTTTCCTTCAAATATATAACAATAATACAATCCGCAAATTCATCAATTCGTATCGCAGAAGCAATTCAAAATCGAAAATTCATATAAAATTTTTAATAATAAAATCTACATCAATTTACCGCTATCAACGATTAAAATTGTCACTTAAATATTGTGAATATTTTTTTTAATGATAAAAATTGAAAATTATTTTTTAAAGAATCTTTAGGCATCGTACTAACAGATTATTTTGACATTTATTTAGATACGAGTGCTTTAGAAAGAAAATTTTTTTGTACTGAATCGATTATTTTCATTTCATCTTCATTTCAAGTGGAAATTCGTTTTTTTCATTAATTACTAATTTTAATTAATTCTTTTGAATAAACATAAGATAAGCGGTCAGCGGTCTCATCATTTCAGGTTAGACACGCTCCGCAGGCTACTAGTGAAATCATAAATTTTTTCAAAGGAGTAATCTAGCGATAGGTATTGAACACGTCTAGCACTGAACTGAACAATTTAATGACAGATTTGCTCAGAAGTAGATCCACTCCTGGTTCTCAAAATGACAATTTAAGCAAACATTTGGCAACAAACGATAACAAAATTATTATCTTATCTTGAATATAATTTTTTACAAAGGTATGGGAAAAACGAAAAATCTATATTTTGTTTTGAAATAGGTAATAACAGAAGAACATATAAAACAAACATATGAACTAGTTCAGTTCCATTTGTTTTTCTGTTTCTTCTTCCTTATTATTCCATTTATTCTTTTCCGTTTCTTCTTCATTCATAACATTTTTCGATACAACAGGTGCACGTATGAGATGAATTTTTTTACGTGCTTTATTAAGATCACCTAATCGTTTAACAATCTTTCCAGGTTGTAATGTCTTCTTAATATGCGTATCGTACCTTCTCTGACGTATTGTTACCGTTTCCTTCAATGCTTCGACCGCATTTATCCATAACTCTCGTTCATACTTAATTGGCTCATTTTTGCGATTTTCCAAGAGTGATATACTATCATTTTTAAGTTCCTTGCCTCTTGCGAAACGCGATGCCTTAGTCCATCTAGCTTTGCGCGGATTACGTCTCTTTTTAAATAATTTATGACATTTGGAACGACAAAATCGAAGGATCTAAAATAAAACAAATAAAACATAAAAGAAAAACAAAATAAATAAAAATAAATGATAGTAAAATAAAGATATATAAATATCACTGTTCTTCCTAAAATTAAAATTAGTATTAATAAAAATACAGCGGATAATTTAAGATATTCAAGAAATAAACTTTCAAAGCAAAGGTGAAAAAATAAGAAATATTTAATTTAGCTCAATATTAAAATGAATATTATATGCAGGAAATATAGTAAGGCTGCGATATTAAGATATTTTACGTAAAGCCACGACGTATTTGATTCCTAATTTTTCGTATTATGTGACGTATTTCTCTTAATTGGAACAAACAAACCATTGAAATTAGAGGATGGTAAGTATCAACATAGAAGTGGTCTCAATCTTTAGAGAAAAGAAAATTTTATAAGAAAAATATGCAAGCACTTTAGTGTGAAAAAAATAATAAATTAACAGAAATAACAATATATTAATACTAAAATTTCTATTCTTTATTATTATTATTGCTATTCTTTAGATATTGCTATTCTTTGTATGAACTTTTAAAAAATTTTAAAATTTTATTTAAAGGGCTTTACATTAATACATCGTAATATTTATAATATTACTATGATAAACTTCGCTAAATGTAAAAATATTCGCATTTAATAAATATTTGCATCATCAATGGTTCTTTCAATATGAAAATTGAAAGAATTAAAATTTGAATTACCATAGTTAACCTTTTAATAATAATAAATGTAATAAATAATAAGCGCAACTAAAAACAGCGAATAAAAAAAATATTTTAATTTTAATGATTTGAAATAATATACGATTCACTGCATTTTCACTTCCTCCATAAAAAGATAGTTGAAAACGATCTAGCAAAACATTATTAAACCCAATGAAATATCCACCTGATTCGATAAAAATTTTAATAATTTAGTAATAATGAATGAATAGAAAAAACAAAAAGAATAGAAAAAATAAAAAGAACTAACACTGCAATCATTTCGCACAAATGTAATTCCGTGTCCTGGATATATATTTGATGAACAAAAATAACACTTTTCTATCCGCATAACTGAAGAAAAAATAAATCAAAAGATTAGAGAAAAGTGAAAAATTTCAAAACAAACAAACGATGGCAAATCTCGTGAAAAATCAAAAATACAAGAGAGGATTAAAATTAGTCAAATATTAAATATTAAATAAAAATATTAAATAATCAAAATAATTCAATTTCAATAAGATGATTTCAAACAGTTTAAAAATTTAAAATTAAGCCGTACCATGGAAAATTCAAACAAATAATTTTCCAACTTTTTACTCACAGAAATAGTTTTATTTACAAAATCTAATTTTTATATTTCTAAAAAAGTATTTGAAAAAAATAATTGGCACCACTGTATAATTTAAATTGTGGAAATTTAATTAGAATTTAATTTAAAAAGTAAACAGCCAATTCATTCAATAAACAGCCAATAAAAGCGAAGCAAAAAGCAAATAATTTAATAAAAAAAATGGGAGGCAACTTATAGCTCCGAATAGCATTGTTTCGAATGAGGTGAATGAGGTGACACTTTAAATGCACACTGCACTTATCCCCAGAAATCTCAACACTAAAGGTGAAATCTGAGTGGCGCAGGCGACATATATACATAGTTCCACACCAAGGCGATTCACTGGTTACCTGCAACCAAATCTTGAACCCAGAACTCTCGAATGCTGATAAATGAAGAGGAATAACATTACTACACCGCAGCTCGATTATTACGAACAGACTTAAATTCTTGTTGCGTCACGGTTGAATTAGTCACTATTGGAGATGGGGGTTTTAAGCCGCAACCATTTTAGCAGATAGGTTCAGACCAACGTCCCCTAGCAGAGAAGCCTAGGCCACTTTTTTGCGATTGGTTAGTGGCCTTCTGCTTATGGTCATGCAAATTTCAAGATTCGTGTTTGATCGAATTGTCGTGGAAATTTCCGAAACATTTTTTGGTTGAACGAGGATAACAGCATTTGTAACAGTGGTAACGGAAGACCATCTTTACCTTGCGTAATTAGGCATTTATTTTCTCGAAAAGAATTAATAAGCACGTTAATTAATTAACATAGAGATATTAGAAGAAAAATTTTAAAAATAACTTATAAAACTTGATAAGATAACAATAATCTGGAGACAACAAAAATAACTGAAAGCTAAAAGTATAAATCAAGTTTTGTGATGGACAATTGAGAAATATGGCAAAATATTGGAATTACATAAGCACATACGATAGTGATATGATAAGAATGTTGCATTTGTATCAGAAATAAATACTCCTTTACCCCTTATCACTTATATTATCGACAAAATATTTTTCCATTCCGCTGTTCTCAATAATTTGCAATAACTTTTCACTGCAATGTTGCTCTCATTCGAATTACTTGGTTACTATTATTTGTTCTCGGTTGTTTCCCAGTTAGCTTACCGATTAACAGCGATTTTTTGTTAAATATACGAATCAAGCCTTTAATGAAATCAAAGCAAAGAGCTATTAATAATAAGCTATTATTAATGGATAATCCTAAGCTTTATAAATTATGTTCAAACCATGCGCTAATTTCCAGCGTTGACCATTTGCTCACCAAATAATTGCACCTGCGGATATTTCTGATAATAAACAGTTTGGCACTGAGCAATCCCAAGTGTGAAAATGTGCAAATAGTAAAGAACCACTGATTTTATCGATTTTTCACGAAATCCATAATTCTGTTTTGCAGCGACCGATGAAAGACTGAACAGACACACTGGTTTGCTCAGACTTCTAATGTTGGCTCAGATGACTTCACGATTGAAGCCATAAATAAGCCCCTCCCTTTAACCGCTCGTGTGAAGAATTTTCTATGGTGCAAAGACGTTTTTGCGACGAAGTTTTCTTAGCTTAGTCAAATGTCGAATGGATTAGATAGGTTTGGATAGGGTGAGTTGGTACTTCCTTGGGCCAGGTTTTCACCTTGCTTTAGTCGATTAATTACACTGACATGACTACTTATGCGGTAGCAAATATAAATGTTGCAATGTTATATAGAAAATTTGGAATGTAAACTATTGTTGCGATGCCGTACGGTGTCATTTGTTTAGCTAATTTAGTTATTAAATATTATAATTTAGTTATTAAATATTTCTTCTCTAAGTCCACGCAAATTTTGCATGATTTCTCATCTTATCTTTTGGCTCTCTTAAAATTTCGAATTCTTTTTAATAACTAATTTTGCAGATTTTAAAAGTCATCGAAACTATATTTTCGTCGTTTAATGTATTGTTAAAATGGCAGATCAGTCAGATTTTATCAAAAATCACAGGCAACAATTTATTAGAAAATTTCGTCGAAGGTGAGTTTATTTTTTTATGGGCCATAAATAAATATTTATTTCACAAGCGTTGTTTTTTGCTTTTAGTTGTCTGATATTCCATTGTTAATTTTGTCCACTATAAATTAGGATAGCTGAAACAGATCAGTCAGACTGTGGAAGAATTGTTGAGGAAATTCGGCTAGAACTATACGAGAAACAACAGGAAATTGTTTTAAAAAACCCGAAATGATTTCTTGTCCGATTCAGTTTTAAGAGCAAATGAAGAATATTCAGACAAAAAGACATAATTGACCACCTACTACGGCGAGAATAAATACATTGGGTCAGTGGCTTTGGTCAGTGTTAGTGGTTTCACTGCACTGAAAATTCATTTTTGTAATAAGAAAGTAGTTTGTAGCTCTGAGAATGTACCTAGAATGAGATTATAAGAAGGTCGAGGAAATCATCAAGAAAACAAAAATTGAACTTGCTTCCGTAAAAGGAATTGATTGGCATGGGTAGAAATGGACTCCAAAATCAAGAGGACTCAAGATTAGAAATAAATAAATATACTTACTTATACATTACTTGAGTGATGAAAATGTCCTCTCCACTTTATAGAAAAAGATGTGAAGAAATTGTTGTGCAAAATGTTCTTACTTAAGAAACCGGAAATAGTTCATTGCGCGCATGAATCTATACATGTGATGCACCAGGAAAAAAGCTCATATACTAGTTTCATTATGGCGAGTATGGAAATAATATGCGATAAATAATAGATTAAATAGGTATATTTAGATAATATAATAGATATACATTGTATATAAATTATATGTCATTATATTAAATGGACCTTCAGGTAATACTAGAAACTGATGATGTTGATTGTAAACTCATTTTAATATATTAATGCATTTTTTAAATACATATATCTTCTTTTCATTTTAAGCGAAATTTGAAGTGATCTTACTGTCAGTGGTTTAAGTTGAAATACAGGGGTTTTAAATAGATCATTAAGATGGAGCTAGGTACTTGGAGTAATTGGCTTGCTTGCCATCATTTCCACTCTCTTTAAATGAATTTTAATCTGATGGATAGCTATGAATTCTTATTTTAGCAATATTATTATAGAGATTGGCGTCATCCTAGAAATCTGAAACTGTCTTATATTAATCCTGTTATTAAACCCGAAGATAGATATTTGCCTTTTAGTTATGAACTTGTTAGCCTGATTTGCATATGGTATAGAATATTCGAGAGGCTCATCTACAAAAGGCTATTGGATATATTTAGGATGATAACCTTCTATCTGCGCTTCAGCATGGATTTCGCTGCGGAAAAACTACTACTTTGCGATTGGAAAACTTTTACGATTGGTTTGATTCTATAGGTCATGGGTAACTAGTTACTATATAGACTTGCTATAGCTTTTGGTGTTGATCCGCATAAGAAATATTGTAAATATTATTGTTAATTCGAGATTAACTTAAATGGATTGAAAGATCGATATCAAGCTATGCGTGTTAAAAGTTCAATATTGGAAGTGTATGCTTCAAGATAACACTAGTCCACAGTTCTTCTTGTGTCCTCTTAATTCCTCTTAACTCTTAACTCCATTATTCTATTATATCTCTGCATTGATTGTGAAGTCTGCAGCTGTTGCACAGTTTTTATTTGCTAGAATAACCTAAACAAAATTACTAATTGGTAAAAAACTTATTTTTTCCATTGTCCTATGTATTAATTCCAAAGGCTTTTCCTTTTTCCTAATTTTCCTTCGTTCTTTGTTAATAACAGTCTAATTATGCCTATTCAATACTCCTTGGAATTACTGTTGGTAAAAATTTAATTTTTGTCTTAAAAAGAAGTTGATAGTAAAAAAATCATCCAACTGGGTAAAAAACTGGTAAAAATAATGCTTAGATCGTCTTAAAATTGTGATAAGAAAAAAGAAATTTGTACTATTTATTTCGCCTTCTTGCAAAGAAAGTAACATTGCATTTATCTAGATTCAAGAAATCTATAGAACTTATAGAAGGACTGCAGAATTGCTTCTTAAACAGATTAAAGTCAGATTTAATCAATTAATTAGCAAAACTTTCATTTAATTTAGAACTGACGGCGTGAAGAATTTTTTTAAGAACATTCACCATTACTCGTTCTGATGGCTTGTCGTATAAGATAAATATACCAAAGAGTTCCTTGGCGATAAAAAAACAGGTGACTCACTAGCATCACTCGGATTTTTACTTCTCTTAAGTTTACTTCTCTTCTCTCAGCGGGAAATAGAATTTCAACTCGGCGCTCTGAATTAAGCAACAACACACTGAGCTATTCTACTCTCCGTTAGAAAAATCGGACAAAGAATCCTAATTTTTATTTATGCTTGCAAATAGATTATCCTAGTTTCAGTTGAGATATAGTGTGATTGAATGGATTGAGCTTATCGAAGTTTAAGATCTGTAAGACCAAATGAGAAGGTTAGTTTCTTTGTTCGTAGTTTTGTTTATTATTCTCTCCCTAATAAATTCTATAAGATGAACGATTATTTGATATGTCAGTCAGTAGTTTAAAAAACGCTATGGTATAATATAATATTCAGCTGGATTAATTATAGGATTATTCGAAATATAATTTCATTTCAGTGATCTATATTTACATAATCATCTGTTTTTACTTACTCTCACTATTATAGTTTTTAATTTTTTTGTGTTTTCTATTATAAACTTATGATATATGAAACATTATTGCTTTTATTCTTTTTTAGTGTAAACATACTACCACATGGCGTGATGTCTTTCCTGAAACTATTGTATAAATAATAAATAAAATATAATAAATACTTTAATTCCATCTTGTCTTATCTTGTATAAGTTGCCAAATTCACTCTTATCTGACTCGCTTATTTGTTAGTTTAGGAATAAATTGTGGCTAATTGAGAGAAACAGTGGCGCCAGAAAGTTAAAAGATCTTAAGGCAGTAACATATGTACGACCAATAAAATGAGTTATTGGTATCAGTAAGAATGAAGTTAGAAAAGAAATAGAAGGTAAAATTTTTACGCATAAATCTGATTTTATGCTTAAAATAATTAAAATTCATTATAGCAAGATTCTCACCATTCACATACATTTTTTTTCTTGAAATTCTTCCAACAGCACATCGTTTGGCTTTATTGACAGCTGTGGGAGACTTCTACCAAATAGTCACTGAAAATAGGAGCAAAGAAACTGTGCGGATGCAATTTTTATTGAGATATCTTTTTCTATCAAGGAAAAAGGGTTTAAACCCATATTACCTAATTCCAGATAAAAGCACATGTGGTCGGATCATCCAGATTTTAAATTATTACGGTTTTTCAATCGTTTTTTCTGACTTCTAACTTCTGATTTAAATATTTGCAGTATTAATCGACAGTCTTCGCTTAAAACTGCTATCGACACGCTTAATTTGATGCGAACAATTGTTATTGCAGGCAGTTATAAGAATGCTGAGTAATTTTAATTTTTTATTAATCATTTTAAGATTTGATAATTTGCTGATGAAATGGTACATTTAGATGCAAAGTGTATCGCAATATAGTTTGTAAAAAATAAAAAAAGAATTTAATAAAAATTAATGATAATGATCTCAAATTTGCAGGGAATTAATCGAATTATTAAAAGATGAAAGAAAATTTATCGTGAAGGCGATTGCTTCGGAGGAAATTGTCATATCAAATGTAGCATTAAGTGTTATGAAGATGGTACGTGAAGAAAGTGTACGGTATAAATTAGGAAATGAAGAATTCAGTCCTTATGAATCGCTTAGGGTAGTATTTTAACTTTTCTCTAAAAAGTAATTCTTATTTTTCAGTTTCTTCGTCACTAACACGAGTTTTTTGAAGTGCTTTCTTATGTGGTCAGATTCTTTTGCCTATTGAAATTCCGATTGAAGCCTTTATATTACCTTTATAGCCTTTATATCTTACACATTTTTTTCTAAGATTATTTAAGAAATTGGGTAATGCAATTACATTTTCAAACGAAATACCAGCTAAAGAGCTGAAAAAATCGGTATTAGCTGCTATGCATGAATATTCAACTGAAATAGAAACATGTCGTGGAAATATGATTGGCCAAGTTTAATCTTTTTGCATTATTTTATAAAAATCGAGAAATTTTCCATTTTTTGATATACTATTTAATTTTCAGCATTTTTTGGTGTATTCCATAATATGCAGTTAGGGATGAGGAGACTAACAATTTTTGGAAACAGGAAATATGGAAAAATTGTAAGAAGTTCCGTTAGTCCGTTTCAAAATCCAGATTTTTTTTACAGGCTCGAAATTATATTGGCAGAGCTGATACTGTTTTGACTCATTCTCTGACATCTTCAGCAACTCTTAAAGCATTTTTCGAAACGGCGAATAAATTTAAACGATTTCGAGTGTTTTGCACTGAAGAAGGTATTAGTTATGCTGAATATATTCAACCGGAATCTTTACTGATGTGTATAGAACATACGACACGTGTGGTTCTTTCAGCTGCAGCCGTTTTTCTAGATGGATCGTGCTTTGCAGTACCAGGTTCTAATTTTTACTTATTCATTTTTATGTTTTCCACTAATAAAGAAAGCAATTAGAAAACAGCGGCATTGGCGAATTTTCAATTAAAGGAATCGTAAGGAGTTTTACATTAAGTTTTATCGGAATAGGAAGGATATTTGGATAATTGGTTTTGAAGTGGTTTTTCTTGATATCTTTCAATTTTTTCTGCCCACCTTATTTAATATAGAGAATTCTGCTAATAGTCCTGAAAATTTAGTAAAATTTGTTAGAAAATTTTGCCAGCCTTGAAGATCTACATTTAATATCAAATATATATTTATTCTTCCCTCAAATATTAAATATTAATATAAAAATTAATATTAATATTAATTAATAATTAATAAAATATAAATACATTTGGAATTAGATTAATTAATTCAGTTTTTTTGGAAAAGAATTCTAAATGGAGAATGAAAACTTTTAAAATTTTTTTTTAATTTTTTAATAGCATTTTTTCATTTTAGAGTAGTTATTAATGTAGTGAGCTGTATTTAACTAAAGTTCAATTCAAGTCATGCTTTGTGTGCTTACTTTCAGGAAGCTTAACGATTTGTCGTGCTGCGAAATTGCGTTCTGTTCCTGTATTTTTTTGTGCAGCGTTTTATAAGATTACCCCAATTTTGCCACATACATATAATGCGGAACCGGTCGGCTCACCTAAAACAGTTCTTCCATTTACTTTTTCCAAAACTTATTGCTACAGTCAAGTAATTAATCCCGTTTTTGATTTTATTCCTGCTGAACTTGTCACGTCATATATTTGTCATACATCAATTATTGTACCACAGCATGTAAGAAGAGTGTTAGGTGATTATTATCATCCTGAAGATGTGAATTGATATTACTGCCAGCTAATTTTCATTTTTTTCTTTATATCGTGTATATTGACTCTTTGAAGGATCTTTTATTAAACTGAAAGTTTAAAGCCGTTATTTAAAAGCGAAATATATTCACCTTTAGCGAAACATTCTCTATATCCTTAAATATCGAATATTATTAATATTTTTTTTCTTGCCTTTTATAGATTGGTACCACTTGGCTGTATTTGATGTGCTTTATTTTTTCATTGAATTAGCTTTATTTTTTATTCATTTTACTAATTGAATAATAAACTATTTGGTAATATTTTTTTTTTGCCACTAATATCTTTTGAATAATTAATTTTTTCAAAAATAATATCAATTTCAACGAAAGTAGTCTTTCATCTTTAAAAATTTTTTGAGAAATTTAAAAAATTTGAAAAATTCTAAAAAATTTTTGTCGAAATAATTAATTTCAATGCTCTTCAGTGGTTTGTTGCTCTCTAATTCAATTCCTATCTCTTGAAAGAAATGATCCTGTGAAGTCGCATAATTTTAAGAAAAATCATTTTCCTATTTTTTTAGGGTTATAAGTTTTATTTGATGGCAGAAACTGGAGATGCAATTATAGAAGATGATGTTGAAAAAAGTAGTGAAAGTAATGAAAGCGATGAAGAGAGTTCAGAAACTCTCGATAGTTCCGTAAGCGATGAAACAAGTCAAGAGTCTAGTGCGGACGATGAAAGCAGCGGTGAAGATATAAATGTTTGGGATACTTCTGATGAAGACTGCGAAACTGAAGAGGCTATTGTTAGTTATTCTTTAATTTTGGAATAATTAAGAGATTATTGATGTGTACCGAATTTCAATGCTATTGGCTTCAGTGGCTCACAGTTTACCATTGTTCATGGATGGTGGTCCACATTTTTAAAAAAACCTAAAAAAACGGAAAGGTAATAATACTGACCCACCTATACGTTAAATATTTAAAATTATATGTTCATTTTGTTTTATATTTTTGTTGTACTTGCAGTGGAACCATTATTGGCCATGTTTTTATATAAGTTTCGTTTTAATATGAATTTTATAGGAAGCTGGACTCCACTCTGATTATATGAATGCTTTACAGCTAATAGTCAGTGATAAATTAAACGAAGCGAGGTATATCTTGGAGAATCTTCTTGCACATCCCATGTTTAAAGCTTATCACGTGCGTAGATATTTTTAATACTTTTGTTATATAAATTTTGGCTTTAGCAATATATTTCATTTTTTCTTTATCAGAGTACCATTAATTCGAATCCTAATATGTAAATCGAGAAAAAAATCAATTTTGTAGTATAAATTGCGGTAGATTAACTCAATGGGTAATTGCTGTCATTTCAGAGTGCCGATGGTGCGTCCTAGGAATAAATGTCTTTAAAACCTGGATAGTACCGATAACCCATTTTTACTCTGAGTGAATTCTTGGGGAACTCTTTGTCTGGTCTGACAAGTCGACGGAGCTTAATCGGAAATGGAGAGAGCTCATAGAAAAAAATCGAGATTTGAACTTATAGTTATGCTATAAGTTAAAGAATTTTATAATTGATAATTTTAGGTTAATGTTGATTTTTTCGATTGGGAAGTGGCTAAAGAATCTGCAAAGGATGATAGTCATCGTATTTCTTCAAAAGCTCGTCTCTTTGCCTCAATTCATTACAATATTGCTCGAATAATGCCCGATTCAATAAAGGGTGTCCGACATTTGCTTTATGTATGTAAATGCGAATAATTTAAACAATTTCTTTTTTACATTATTTAAAAGTTTGCAAATTAATAAAATGGATTTAATCTGATTTTCTTTTGATTACATTATGTTGAAAATTGAATTTAGACACTAACAGTCCATCCAACTGACGAAGCTCTGTGGAATAAGCTTGGTGAAAGCAGTATGAAAATATCAGACTGGGCAATGGCTTTATTTGCTTTCAGTAATTGTAAAACAATCTGGAATGCCCATCATGGGACAATAATTTGTTTATTTAAAGCAAACCTTTACGAAGGTATGTTTTATAGTTTATAATTAGATATAATTAGAATGGGAGACTGTATTGTATCCCATTCCCACAAAATCTTCCAATCTTTTTTTATTTTTCAAAACAAACTTTTTAATCTCTTAACATCCATTCTTATCACGGATAAACACATGCGAGGCGTTAAAAGAACAAGAAAAGAGAGAGGATAATATTAGATAGTGGTAGCTTTAAGGCGCTTTGACCACGTTTGGGTTGGTTAAATTGATAGAAAAAGATCTAAATGATGTCGTTAATTAATTAGGACGTAATTGGCTTGATTAGTAAAAAGAATAACTTTTAATATCATGCAAACATTTAATGCAATTTGCGAAAAATTTCGACACGAACCATTTTGGGAGATATCAAAGAATTTCGACTTATTAAAATAGGATTATTAGAATAGGAAGAGCTTTAAGAGCTATTGCTATTCGCTATTAACAAAAAAATATTTTGTAGCAAGGTGTTAAAGAGTATTAAAGAGTATTAAAAGGATTTTTGGGGAAGTCTTCCAAGAGATACTGGTATTTTCAAGATTAGAATATTACAAGAAAATTTACTGACAAAATATTACAAAAGAATGCGACAAATTGATAGATTATTAAAGGAATTTAACGAGGGACATTGTTAGGGCAGTAGCTTCTAATAAATTAGGGAATAAATAGATAAATGACAGATTCCATGTAAATTTGGATATCGTTTGAATAAGATTATCCTTTGAGTCATAATTTTATTTTATAACTTGATTTTCTTCACACTATTATAATTTTGCATTTTTCGCTACAACACTTGAAAATTGCTTATTTTTCATTTGCTAGCAATGAAATTCAGCGTAGATCAGGTTTAAATTGTACAGGCAAATGTAGATCATTGTGATAGTTAAATGCGTTATCAAGTATTCTTTTTTATATGTTACGTTTTTAATCGAGCTGCATTAATTATTTTAAACTGATCGTTTCTTAAGATTCTTTTTTTTATTTTATGTATTTTATTTTCTTTCCAGAATGTTTATTGAAAATAAAAATGATTCTTGATGAAAATAAAAATTATCTTACTGGTTTGGTTCTAAAAGATGTGATTAGAAATTCTGGTCCATTTTGGGAAGAAGTTTATCAAGAAATTTTTGAGAAAGAGTCCACTATATACTATATCGACGAATCATCAGTGAAGTATACTGATGAACAAAAAAATCGGGTATTTTTTTAAAATATTCTGCTTCATTTTGTCTTAATTTCATAAATATTTTCCAAATATTTTCAGGTGTTGGAGGAAATCGCAGCACTTGGTGCTCATGAGGAACAAAATGTTGAAGAACTTCAACCTTATTTTGTTGGTCTTTCTAACTGCGACAGGTTTTTTTAAGATTGCATTTAATTTCTATGAATGCTTTTGTGAAAGAAACTTATCTATCACAGATAATGACAGCCTTATTATTTTCTTATTTTATTAACATTTTCTTACTCACACA
The DNA here is from genome assembly GCA_900625125.1 of Dracunculus medinensis. Taxonomy (NCBI): domain Eukaryota; kingdom Metazoa; phylum Nematoda; class Chromadorea; order Rhabditida; family Dracunculidae; genus Dracunculus; species Dracunculus medinensis. The sequence goes on along the minus strand of UYYG01000012.1, from coordinate 60,929 downwards.
TTGAAGGTTCAGCGAGGTGATAAGGTGGTGGTCTGTGCATTAGAAATTGTGTCTTATTCTTGTTTCATTATTTATTTACCACCATTTTATTAATGGAGGATTCTCTCATAAGATAACAAATCAAATTGTTGAAAAACATTCAAGTGGAAAAAGAAATTTATTATTTTCTATTTTTATTGATTTTATTTTAATCGTTTCCGCTTATTCTTGCTTGTTTTTAAGTATTGCTGAAATTGGAACACATTTATGCGATTGGTTTGATCGGATCGAAAGTAGTGCTAGCGTTAGTTTCTATTATTTTCTCAAATTTCGACGAATTGAGCGTGCATTTTACAAGGATAGCAGTTAATATCACAATAAGAAATATTTTATTTTTTCTAAAGGAGTCCAGCCGTAGTCAAGAAAACTCGTAAAATCGGGTGCATTAATCATATAATTTTTTTTGTCGCTATGTCCGAATTATGGTTGAAATGGAATTTGAAATTATTACTTTACTTATTACTACTTATTCTTATTATTTTTGTTACTTTTGTTTTGTTTTGTTTTGTTACTTTTCTTAACAGATCTTCCATTATTGATATGTTAAATTAAATTAGAATTGGCTTATCATTTGGAATTAAAAACCAGCATTCTAAAATTTTTGTCTATTAAGAATGTTCTCATAAAAAAAGGCTAGTAAAATAAAGGAGCTATTTCATCATGGATTAAGAAATGTTCGTTTTCTTCGTTTATGGGAATGATTTATAAAAAAAGTAGATAAATGCTTTATTCAGTAGTACAAGAATAGCTAAAGTACCAAACTGTTTTTCATTTTTATTGTATTGTTACATTAAATTACATTTTATAATTACCCTTAAACTTATTCTGTAAAAATTTTTAGTTGTCTAAATTTTAGTTAGCGTTAAACCGAATTCGAATTGCTAAAGTCAAAAATTTCGACGAAGCTGATGTTGGTGTGGTGCATATAGTGAGCGAAATTGTAGATTGTGTAGTTGTGGTGAGAGATATTGTTGAGCAAGTTTCAGAAGTTCCACTGAGGTCATTCCAAGGAATTTCACTATTTCTGAAATATAACTAACATAGAAAATGTTTTTTGATAAAAAATCATTTTGATAAATTTTTTTTTGTTATTTTTAATCGAAATCATTCAATTCAAAATCATTAGAATTATAATTTTAAAAAATCATGTTTGCGTAATATCTATTAAAAATGAAAAAATTTGAAAAATTTGTAGTAAACCTGATTCAATTTGTAAGAAATTGATTTGTGAAAATGATTGGAGTCGTCGATCAACTCGATTTCATGCCGAATTTAATATAGATGAAGAATCTGAATCAAGGCATTATGCTTCTGTCTTAGAGGTCAAATTTTTAGATTCAGGCCAGACAAGTTTAAATTTGATATAAATTTTGATTAAATATTTTTATGGTTTTGTTCGAAAAATTTGGAATAGAAATCCAATTCGCAAGAGAATTTGCAAAAAATTGTTTATTTGTTCATTTGTTTATTTTTCAGTTGTTGGAAATGGCGAGTATTATGGAGAAAAGTGTTGTTCCATTGTTATCTGTGCAACCAGTAACGCTCTATTTGTCACAGACAGACAAGAATTATAATTCTGTCGCATCACCACCATCGAATTTTGATGAAAAAATCGCTGTGCGGTCATGCATAAATCATTTAGCTTCCTTCACTGAAACTGAACCTCAGTGTATTTTTGATGTAATTGGCAGTTTTCTTGCTTGGTTAGCCAACGAAACTTCTTGCGCGTGTTTTCTTTACGATGCGCGTGAAGTTCTTATTCAGTGTTATCGACGGTGGGTTCCTACGCGTGGCAATACAACGTTTCCAGCAATAACTCGTGGTGATGAACTTATCTACATAATGGTTGCAGAGATTGGTTGTCGAGAAGCACTGTTCGTTTGCTCAGCAATTCTTCTTATATCTCAACTGCCTGTTGAGATAGAAGTTAAAATGCACTGGGCTTTGGCAATTAATGGAGTATCGATGTTTTCTTCTGATGTAAATTAATTATAATACTGTAAATAATGTTAGATTTTAGTGAATTAGAGCATAATTTTTTAGTGAATTAGAGCATAATCCAATAATTTCGAGCTATTTTTCTTATTCATTTGGGTGAATTTACATAAATAAGAAATTATTTGAGTATAAAAAATTTCTTAGGTTTGTCGATACCATATTTGGAATGTTTATGATAAGCTTTCGTCATCGAACTCATTTTACACATCGCTAATCCCTGGTTATAGCCAGATTACTGCTCGAAGCGCTAAAAATTTCCTCGAATTCATCGACCGTCGTGAAAGTATAACAACGATTGAACGTCATTTTAAAGAAAGGAATTTTGAAAAGGTGAAATTTTTTAGTTTTCGTATTAGAATTTTCATTTTATTCCCAAATAATGAAAAGCCAATGAATATTACTGAAACGTTGATATAATTTATAATTCATTAGATTCTTAATGAAGAATGAAGTGGTTAATTTCTGTTTAAGGTGGTGCGTATTATCGAAGATAATTTTAATTGGTGCGAAGCAAATTTTGATCTTGCTTTATCCACCTTATTAAAATTAATTGATTCTCATATCAGTTTGGGACATTCAAATGATGCTGCCACTTGGATTGCAAGGTTTTTGCTTTTTTTTTTATTTATTTGCCATCTTTCATCCCAATATTTCCTTTCAAACATTGCATGGTAAAATGCATTTTTCAGTTTTAGCAGATATATTAACTGAATATGAAAATTTAGAGCGTTAGATTTTGTGTCAACGAAGGAGAATATTAATATAATCCTTGATAAATTATATCTATTGGAAATCGAAATGATCGATCGTAAAAATCTATCAAATGTTATACATTATATTGCGCCTTTGCTCATTGCCGATTACTCATTCGTGGGATTTCAGTATTTAATGTCTTTTTGTTAATTTGCAAATTCTTTATGATTTATTAAATAAGAAAATAGCTGCATGGAAAAGAGGCTTGCTTGTAGGATGTCTCATTATGGATATGGTTATATAAAGCTGCTTGCCATCTTGAAGGAGAACTATCTGTGGAAGACTTACGTTCTCTTTTTTCTAATGGTTGCTTCATGGTGAATATGTCTTTAAATATTTTAGTAGAAGCACATGAAGTTCTGGGAAAAGTTGGAAAGTGTGTCGCTAATAATGTTGGTTTTGGTTTTTTCTTTTTTAAATATTTTTATTCCAAGAAAGAGGTTGTTAGCTATGAATCAAAGTAAATATAACGATAGCTTTATAAACGATAGCTAACTACTTTTATAAACTTGATGTTTTAAAGCTTTTGAGGTCTTTAAAGGTTATTAAAATTTGAATTATAGTATTATTTTTGTTTGTTTGCCCTGCATGAATTTGCAAAAGCGCGATCGAAGAAATATGTTGAGGAAATTTTTTCTGGAGGTGCTTATGCGGAACAAATGCGAGCGTTTAATGACGAAATTTATCAATTATTGTTCTGCATGACTGGGTTAATATTTTTATTCTCTAATCTAGGTATTTTTTGCCAATTCATATGTTTGGTTCAAAAAATGGTAGCATTATTCCCTTTAAAATCCTTTGAAATTATTTATTGTCGCAGTTATTAAAGTTAATTATTTTTTTGATTCTGTTTCTTTTTGTTTTTCTCGTTCAGTTAAATCTATTTTATGTTGTTTTTTACTTTAAAGATGTCCATCGCGCCGTAAACGCTTATTGGATGACCATGGAGGCAATCATGATTTTTCCGCATCAGCCGAGGAAGCGGAATGTATTCTCTACTTAATGATGCCAGAGCGTATTCCATTATATGATGGTCCGGTTTCACTCGACCTTATAGAAATCATTCAAAAAAAAGCCGCTTTTTATGTGGAACTAATGGACGATGAACTTCTAACAGTTGGTTGCAGTTGCAATAACTTTCAATAACTTATTTTTTTGAGTTTTTATGTGTTATTCATTAATTATAAATTCTTTTAAAATAATTTTTTTTTCTGATTTTCTTTTTCTAATTTTTTTCTGATTGAAATTAACTATGAAACCAGTGAATAATTAGCAGTAAATGGCGAATTTTTTTTTATAGTTAGAAAAATTTGGTCAATTTGTGAACCGTTCACAAATTTGTACTGATTGGCCGCGTAGCTCAGTGAATTTAAGAGCACGAGCTCATGCATTTTATCATTTGGCTCTTCATTTATATCGTAGCCAAAAAGTAGATGAAGCAGTTCGCTATGCGAAATTATGTATCATTTCACCAAGTATTCCACTAACTGATCAGCGGTCATTGGCTAATATTTGGACGATACTTGCATTTGCTTCAACCGCTCTTCTTTTTTCGGTTATTTTTTTGAGATTCCTCGAATTTTTAATTTTGTATTTTTAAAAAAGGAATATGCACCGATAGAATTTGTGTTATTTTTGTGGTTTTAAAAATTTTGTTTTTATTTCATTTTTGGCAGCAGCAGCATATGACTCACCCACCAACCATGCATGTTTCTTTAGTTTCTTTAACTAAAATAGATCAGATTCATTAAATCCATCATTATTATACAATGATTTTGTTGTCCTTTTTTTGCTTCATTTCTTTTGCTCAGTTAATTTCGAATTAAATTAAAATTAGGTAAAATATCTAATTTTCAACAAGTTTTTGATAAATGACATTGCGAAATTTTCCGATATATAAAGCACCTCCTTATAAATTTTAATAAAGTTCAAATGTGTTTTTTTTAAAAATTTAAAAGCGTGCACTCATTAGAGAACATTTCTTCATAAAATTTTGTGTTTTAAGTGAGAAGTGGAATTTTTTCCAGATAGCGGAAGACGAAGTATTACCTCAATTAGCTTTAAGCATTTTATCCTTTCGTATGGCATTGCATTTTGATTCACATGACCATTATATAACCTATAATTTTGGCAGTGCTTTGTATCAAATTCGCTCACGAGTGAATCATTTAATGCAACAGGTACATATATTTCCAATTTTATGAGAATTTGTTAATTTCTAATTTTATAATTGATTTCAAATCAGATTCATTCAGAGATCAGAAATAAATCTTCGGCCCTTTAAAGTTTATTTTCTCTTATATATATATGTATTTTTAAATTTTTAAGAATATTAGATTTAGTTGGCAATCGATGATTATCGATTTCGCAGGTGCCATAGGAATCTTTCGGAATTGTTAGAAGAAAGCCGCAAACATTTCCTGTACTGCATCTTGCATCTGCCTGACGGAGATTTCAATCGGTGGCGAAGCTATTACTTCCTTGGAAAAATAGCCGAAAAATTTGGTGAACCAGGAAAAGTTAGTTTTTTAACAAATTTTTGGATACACCAGAATTAGATTTTTTCTTTGCTATTTTGAATTATTTCGTCACCAAAAAATTATATTCATCCAATTTATTGAGGTGCTAAATTATTATTATGAAGCTGCTCGTCAGATGGAATTCTCAGGTGTGCAATATCCAGTGCGGATTAGTACCAAAAAACAAGAACATCTTGAAGCTATTGAGGTTACTTGATTTTTTTTCTAGTTATTATATTTAATAATCAGTTTTATTAATCGTTTTCACATTATTCAATGAACATATTTGAACAAACTTCAGAAGTGGCCAGTGGATTTTGACTGTGTAGGAATGGTGTGAACGAAGGGACGCATGAGTTATTACAAAATGAACTAATTTTTAGATTCATTATCGAATGTATGCTTGCTTTGTTAAGTGGTTACTTGAAACTGAAAATGCAAATTGGTCTGTCTATGACCTTATGGAAATGCATTCATATGCTACATTTTTTCAGTAAGTTTGTTTTGAAAATCTTTTAGTTTTTTATGTATCGCCTATTAAAAATTTATTTTTAAAAATTTGATTTTGCGAAACACCGTTAATCTTAATATGTTCGATGTAAATTCAATTTTATGAAAGTTAAATAAAATTGATTAAAATTAATCCAGTAATATATTTTTGTTTCATTGATAGGAACCATTTCTTTTTTCTAGCATAGAAAGAAGACCAAGCAGATGGTTATATACAATAGTCATAGGTGCAGCTAAGAGAAAAAATATTCGTGAAGAAATAGTATAGAGATAGACTAGAAAATAACAGAAGAAAGAATAAACTAGAAGTTTAGGGATAAACTAGAAAGTAATAAAAGAAAAAAAATTCATATATATATATATATATATAAAATATATAATTTTTACAATTTATATTATTTAATTGATTTAATATTCAATTTATTTTATTAAGAGGAAATCGTTTTATTGTTAAAGTTGAGAAATAATTTGCAAATAAATCAAGAATAATTTGTTGAAACGACTGTTCGCTAATAAAATTTTTTTTTAAAAATTTTCTATCATTAGAATATGCCTTTATATTTAAGAGACCACGGTACCATACGATTCGATTGTAAGGATGATGGTACGATTGTTATTGACCCCGATGTCAGAACAACAGTAACAAAGCTTGTTTTCGAAAGTTCATTATTGTCGAGCGATGTTGGTCAATGTGTTAGTCATCTTACAGAAAAGATTTATCTGACTGAATCAATTTTGAAATTTTGCGAAGAAGCATTTATATTTTGCATAAAAAGGTGATCTATTAATTTATCATTATTTTATGAAAATTGCCGATTCATAGAGTAATTTATCTCTTAATATCAAAAAAAGTATTCTGTCAAAGGTATTTTTCAGATTTCCTCATTTCAAGTCGTATTATCGTTTGGCACAATTGGCATTATATCACGGTGATATTGTCGAAGCATCGAAGTATATATTTGATCGTTTACTTTTGAAGCGACGAGCAAACGCTGGCTGTGATAATGTTTTTGAGGTTTTTTTAAACAGAATTCTTTGTTTTTTATCATTCCTTTAAAAAATGTGATATTTCAAATTTTTCATGGGCAGCTTTAAAAAAACAGTGCGATTGTGGATAGCTTAAATTGATTATAATTTAAGAAGAAAAATAGAACATTGCTGAGGAAATTATAATAAGAAAACTACAACAATAAAATGTGAAAACAATAATAGAAGAATAGACTTTTCTGTCTTAAATGGCGGAAAGCGAAATCTGGCTCATGATTCCTCTTCTCCCGTTCTGCTATTCAAATAGCAAAAAAGAGCTAAAAATAAAAAAATTTGCAAAAATTTTTGAAAAAATTTTAGAGTAAAAATTTTTGTTGGTCCTTAAACAGTGTTAACGCTCACTATTTTTTTCTGATTGGGCTTGAAATCGTTATGGTCTTTTCCCAGAGTGTAAGTTGACAATAGAGGTGCTTGCTCAATTTGGAACCCTGATGCTGAGGGTTCTATTCCCCGTAGGAGTAAACCGTCCGGAAATTCGGATGATGCTGGCGACTCATCTGTATTTCTATCGCCTCCCTGGCTTATGCGACAAGCCAGCGGAGCGAATTTAACCAGCAATTGTGAGGACTCTTTAAAAAAAATTTTTTGTCTATTGTTGCAACAGTAAGTTTAATCCCAATAATATTTCTCAATCTTTAAGAATATTGTGCCAATAATTTCAAAAGATTTTGATCGAGGTGACTCTTTACAATTTCATTTTTATCGGATTGCATCATTTGCTATCAATGTTGCTTATAAAATGTGTAATATCGACAACTTATCAACTCTTCTGCATACGTTTGCAACGCTAAGCTTTTGCAATAATCAGTATAATTTTTTTTTCATTTTGCAATTACAAAAGTCACTAATTATTTAATCGATCAAACATTTATTTCATTAAATTATTTAATTATCACTTGAATTTTAAAGGGACTATATTCTACCGAAGCAATTAACCATTTTATATTACCGTTCATACAAGTCACTCGCTGAATGTGTAAGAAAGAAGATGAATACGTCTGAAATCGACATCACCCTTTTACTTAATTTATATGATCTGTACCAATATTCACAAAGGTTAAACTTTTATAAATTTCAGAATTTTTTCAGAATGGAAATTAAATTAAGATTTCAAGTTATGTATAGAGAAAGAAAGATTGTGTATAGAGAAATGTCAGCGCAATAGTTACTAAATCGCACATATAAATATCGCGTCATCGGCTAATCGGATAGATTTAAGTCACCTCTTTTACTGTCGTTTCTTCTGCGAAAGAATTAGTTTTGAATCCAGCGTTTATTATTCGTTTAACCGACATTTCAAATATTTTATTTCCTATTGTTTTTATTATTTCAAGAATAATTATATTATATTATTTGAAGAAATAATGAAGAGAAGCTTTATAAAAGGTTGCTACCGCTTCTTGCATTAGTAGCTAACACTTTAAATGCACCTAATCGTATTCAGGATCCGCTGCAATACTGCAAGGTTTGAAATGCAAAATAAATTGTTTTTGAAGTAAAACGCTTTTTTTTTCAAATGAATTTCGCATTAGAGGAGTATTCGAGCATACTGCTTTTTTAAAATTAGACAACATTCCTGTTCCTTGTCCTCTGATATGAATGAACTTGCCAAAAAAATGGAATGTTGAGGACTCCAGGATTCCGTTTGTTCACTATCCTCTCATTAACGAAGTATCTTGTTCTAATAGACAATAGAGGCAGCCAGATCGGAAAATGATTAGAAGAGGGAATTCTAAATGTTGGAAAATATATATTCTTTTATACTTTTCCATTATTTGTGAGAGGGTTTCCACTGTCATTTTCTTAGATATATTTACTTTTCTCTCCTTATGCTGAAATCGATTTTTTGATTTTGGCTGATTTCAAAATCTGAAAATTTTATATTTTTTTGGGTTGTTTGGGAAAACAAAAGTTATTTTGTTTGAAAGTTATTATTTAATTTGCAGACTATGCATCTATTGGCTAGGAGAAAATCAGGAAAAAGGCGAATCATCCAAGTGAGTTCGTCACCACCACCACCGAAAATTATTCGAACTGCCGACAGTTGATTTGCTATTTCTTATTTTTCTTGCTTATTATTTTTATTTTCCATGATCTCTTCATTCTTTGAATGGATTTCACTATTTATATAAGTCATTTATACGAAAATAGTTCATATTTTAATTTCTCGGTGAGATTTATCAGTTTCATTATTTATTTTTTATACTTTTATCCATTTCTTTTCAAATTTTTTGTAGCATAAAATTTTTATCGCATAAAGTTTTGAAAATTTTGTTTTTTTGATCAGAAATATTTTTATGAATTAAAAAACATTATTTTTTGAAAATTATAATGTATCAATCTCTTTTTTCAATTTTTATCACCACCGTTCCGATTTATTGTAATATGGATCTTATGTATCTCGCACCTATTTGAAATCTTTATTTCGATAATACTTTTAACAGTTCTCACCATTACTAGTTAAGTTGGGCTGGCTATAAGGGTAAGGTGTTTCCAGGCTGCGCATTTTGATACCATCGAATAAGCAATAGAAGCCATTCCTTTTTCCATCGTTTAAATCCATATATTGCTGCTTCACTTTTACATTCAAAGGCTTTCCTGATTGTACCACTCAAAATTGATTGGCCCTTCTCGCTTTTGACGCCACCCAGAGTTTAGCAAGTAATGAAATATTTGTCAACTCCTGTAGTGAGCAATGAAGGCGACGTTCTGTGATGGTGTTTAATGCAGTTGAGCGAAGGTGGATGCACCATTAAGATTTTATCAGCTCGGCGAATGGACCCGCAAATGTTTTTTAGATATGAGTGGTCAAGATATATGATATTATCCACTGTCATTGGCTATTCTTGTATGATTGTGATAATATCGACAATGTAATAAATATTAAACTGAAATAGTAATAATTTGCGATTTTCCTTTAATCAGATCATAATTACAGCCATTTGAATGTATCTAGAAATTCTAGTCATTTTTATTTATGCAAATGGGTCCTGTGGATAAGCCACGCGAATATTTGATGAGTGCTCCTTAAGGTGCATTTTGTCTATGTGCTATGCAGATAAATGACGTATTCACTTCACTAATATTTATTAATAGTATCACAACAGAGAATTGCACTTGATGGCTAGGTCACTCTTCATCAGGCAACATACTTATGGTCAAAAGCAAAGATGTGGATTAAGAAGGGAAGGCGAAAGAGAAGAAAGAGAACGACTTATCAAAATGATGAATATGTATGGGCTTAAACACTGGAAAAGAAGCAGTAACCTATAAAGCCAGCCAAATCCGATTACATTATAGGATAAATAACAGAATTTGATGAAAACTTTGGGTTTCACTAACAATTTTTGTAGCACTGCAAATCCTTTGAATTCTTAGCAGTTAATAAGTTGTATTTGGTTAAAGTTGTGGATATTTTCTCAGAGAAATGTATGGACTTCAGATTCTGTGGGCTGCTGTTGAGAATTGTTGAATCGTTTCTGGGCCTATTGGCTAAGGCCGACGCCTTTATTCTCTTCCTCTAACCATTATTGACTAATTTAAAGCATTTCCAAGCAATTCGATCGGATGCGGTATTTGAGAGTAGCAGAAATCATTCATTTTCCCATCCATTTTTGGTTAGGCCTATTGGCTTGTCGAGTTGTATGCCCGGAAATCGCGACTCTTGGCGATAGGAAATAGGCCAGCATCATTAGTGGGATTTTTTTCTGCCATCTGGGCCCATACATATATCGTTGAATATACGTTCAAAATCTTTCCTGGTTGTCAGTCCAAGGCTTGATTGGTCCCCTTTTTGACATTATCCCATTAGTTCATCCCTTGCCCCATTCACCTCCGTTATAATATCTCACTCTTCGCTTCTTAGTCGTCATATCTCTGCTATTTCCTTGCTATGTTGACTATGCTGCTTAATCGGTGAGCAATGTTCGTCTAATTAAGATGAATTGAAATTTTTTATTTTATTGCATTTTTTTCAGAATGCCAGTACGGCCTCGTGTTGATCGTCTTCGAACAATTTATCGTGCAGCGAGAGGCTTAAATTTTGGTTGGAAAATGAGTGATTTTCCATCAACTCCAATGTATAATGGTGTTTGTTCATTTATACCTCAGTTACATCGAGTAACACTTAGATTCTGTCGTCAGTCAGAAAGTAGCACTGGTATGCGCAATTTTATTCGAAATCAACTATCACAGTTCGCTAATGAAAATCCTTCAACGGTCGTTTATGTGCAACCAGTAAGGTTTGTTTTTCTGTTTTCCTATTATTTTAAGCGACAAAATATAAGAGGTAGGATGGGATGGAGATATGAGTGATGCAGTATGGCCGGGTTTCGAGCATTGTGGTTTGGCTTCCTTGCCTGGCAGTAAATCTTAAAGGTTCTGGTGGTGATGCCCTACATTCCCAAGTGGTGTTTGTTTCCAAAATATAAATGTTGGAGCGAGCCTAATGAAAAACAACGATTAGAAGAAGAAGAAAATCAAATTTTACTGAATGAGTATGGTAAATTCATTTATTCGATTATCCATTGCACAAAGTTTGGCGAAAGAAAATAATTAGAATTGATATACTGGTTTGCATTGTCTGTAATTCATTCCTCAGTACTTTACCTATATGTTGTGCGAAAGCGAATGTACGAACCTTACGTTGAATGCTAGAAATATACAATGTGCAAGAAAATTATACGGAGTATTCATACTTATACTTAGAAAGGGCTTATTTTTAAAAATTTTGCGATTTCTTTCATAATCCTTACAGATTTTTGAAATTTTCTTCTAACTTCGACTAGTTGACTATTCTCTTCTTCGGAAAGTAACTTAGAGATAGTTTTGCGAGTGGGTTATGCGAGTTCCAAGCATCATACCGATTTCAGTGGTTGATTTATTCCCAAAAACAAATAGTAATCTTAATAGAAATCTTAGTAATAGAAATCTTAAATCGAAGCAACCGAAGCAACCTTTCAACCAGTATCAGATTTGTGAATTAGCTACTTAATGGGGCGTATATTTTTATATTCATATTCATATTTTCATATTTTTAGAAATACAACGCCGACATTACGTGGTGAGTATGGTAATGGACGTATGGTGCATATTCATGCGAAAGGATTTAGTGAAGATATCGTTGCAAAACATATGAATCTTTTAAGGACACGATGTGGCTCACCTGTTTTGGAAATGGAGTCTTGTCAAACAGCGGTAAAAGATTCAATTCAAGGTATTTGGAATCCGCTTTTAAATATCGATACGGAACAAAACATTACCAATTTACCAAACGAAAAATTCTCGAAATATCGAAGTTATGAAATGACAGCAACAGAATACGTCGCTAATTTACCAACTGAAAGTGGTGATGCTTCATGAAAAATTGTTGTTTCGTGTTAAATTGTTTCGCATTGAAGATGACGAAAAGTAATCTACTATTGGCATAAACATTCAATATCAAATATCTGTTGCAAATCTTTGGGAATTGGGTGATTTTTTTTTAGATTAATATTTTTAAAATAATGAGCCAGATAGATTCGCGTAATTAATATGTGCTGCTATCTGAAATGGTGAATAAAAATGGTAAGATAGTATAACTGAAATTCATCGTATGTTCTTCATCCTTATTTTGCTCAATGATAGATTATTCGGTTGGTCTGCTTCAGCTCCACTTCTGCACTTTTGGAATTAAGGAGTAAAAAGTCTATAGAATAAAATAGCATAGCATAGAATATAATAATTATGACTGCTGCTACATGATCTTACAATCGCTTCAGTGTTGTATTATTGTTACGTATATATTTTTTGAGATATTTCATGCGACGTATTGTGCCACATCATTGGCTAATTTCTTTCAACAGATGATAAATGGAGAAGCTCCGAATTTCAAGCATCAGATTTTCGATCTAACGAATTAGGAAAAGATAATCTATAGATTCATTTTTGGGATGGTTAAATCTCCAATACTGCAGTCGAAATCTCTTAAAAATTTAGGTTAAATTTGAGCCACTAACTTGTCGGGTGGGTGGTATTTTGTTCACTTCAAAGAGCTTCTAGAGTAGTATTAATACTGGATGAGAAGTGTTGAAGGATCGTTAGAAAAATGGGTGTATATACATTTGTTATAGCCTGTTATACAAATATATATTTTTACTTTTTTTTGATTGATTTATTTTTTAATTGATTTTGACTAATTTGGTATTTTTTATTATTTTTCTAATAGCCGTATCATTACTGGTTAGGCTGCTCTCAGGCTGAAAAGCCAGTATTTCCAGGCCGATGCCATACCCGAAAGTCATTTTTCCCCACTTTTTCCAGTGTAGGCCCCAAAACATATGTCTCGTTTTGATTGGTACTCCTCACTATCCATCACAAGGCTTAGCAAATAACGAGAATAGTCTCAGTTCTTGTGAAAAACGTGGCCTAACCAGTGTAAATGACGCTTTGTCGAGATATTCTTAATGCAAATCTATTTGGGCGATGATGTGGGATTTTACCTACTACGCGAGCCACGTAAAATATGCTTTAAATGGTAGCTTTTGAATATCTTCCACTCTCATTGGTCACGTTTCGCATCAAGATGCTATGCAAATTGGTACGATATTACGATTAGCTTAGCAAGGTGATCAAATAAATGGGGACTTTCGTTTTGAAAGTGATTTCGTGGATATTTCGTCAGACGAGTTTCTAGTTTCAAAGAAGCGTTTCTAGATGTGGTTATTCAAGCAGTAATTTCTTTCGTTTGGTCATTTTGTATAAGATTGGATCTCTTCGATTATATTAGACATTCAAAATCCAGTCCTTAACATAATCCTTAATGATCCTTGATCCTTAAAAGATCCTTGACATGCCGATCTAGTCCTGCGTAAGTAAAAAATTTGGAAAATCTCCAAGCATTGGCAGTTCCCACCACATCTAAAAAAATGTGTCTATTTTGTTGGTTACGATTATGAATAATTGTTTTGCCATTCTATCTGGCATATTAACGTTTTTTGTAGCGGGAAAATTAAATTGAATTAAATTACCTCAATTTATTCACATATTTTCGTGAGCTTTTGCTAATACCATCGGGTAAATCCTTTTGTCTGATCACTGAAATAAGTGGATCGCTGAATACTGCTTTATAGTTCCCTTGAACCTTTCCCATGATATGTCAATTAATTAGTTAATAATGTCCTGCTGCTTAAATTAGAAGAATAACAAATACTAACGAACTGTGAAGGAACCATTTCAGCTCTTCAGTTTTTCCAATTCAATGAATATTTAATTTATATATGATTACATGATGTGAAGAGAGAGTGGAATGCGAGATTTAAAAATATATCTAAGTAAACAATATAAAACATCTAATATGATTCAATAATATGATTCAAGAAATAATAAATAAATATGATTTAAAGAATTATGAAAAAAACACTACAACAAAAGGAAAGCAATTAAATAGAAAAATTAGTGAAAAAATCTAATCTCAGCTCGACATCTGCAACATACTTATTTACAATTTATATAATAAATAGCTTCATCCTCAGTTCATTAAAATATTTAATAATATCTAATTTTTTAAAATAAATGAAGCTATTTGGAAAAAATATGCCAAAACCAGTGGACGACTCAATTAGATATATAATCAAAAATTTAATAAAAAATTTAATAAATTTAATAAAATATAACCAAAACACATTGTTTACATTTTCAATTGAGAACTATTTCCGAATTGATCAACAGATGCCCACTGGTCCTGCCAAATATTTTGTCGTCTAATAGGAGGTAGAAGTCCGTCAGGATTAAAACTGGTTGCTGAAGTCCACTCAGCAGCCCCAGATTGGTCATACTGGGATGGTGCTTGAAAAACCTATAAATTAATGGCATAAAATTTGTTTAAACTATTTAAAAAATTTCATGAACAAAAAATTATTTTTAATTATTTTTAATTTAGTTGTAATCAATATAATTGACCCTAAGCAATAATAAAAATCGAAATTTCTTCAAGTTTCAAAAATAACCTGGGAAGTTGTATGCCAAGTTTCATTATTATTGAGAATAAGCACATGAGTGGCTACAACATATTCAAACTGTTCCGAATATGGGTTCAAAAATTTATGTGCAGAAACAGTGCAAGCATAAAAATCATTTGACGACCTCAAACGCACCGAAACTTGGGTCGGTTGATTCTATAAAATGAAAAGAAGCATGATCTGTTCGTTGACGAATGTTGTAGCCCTTTAATCTTCCACAAGGCAACTACAGGGAATAAAATAATAAATGGCACCATAAAAGAATATAAAATAATAAATGAAGCCAAAAACGCAAAATATTTTCATTATGTCTAGGAAAAAAATAAATATAAAAGAATAAACAATAATAGAATAAAAATTAGAAAAATAATAGGATAAAAAATGAAATAAAAATAAAACAGAATAAAAAATAATGGAATAAATAAGAATAAATAAAAATAATGGAATAAAGAATATAAAAATATGCGATGTTTTATAAACAAAATGAAAAAATATTTAAATTTTACAACTCATTCAATAAAATTATCAATCAAAAGTTGAACTACCATTTAAATTTGAAATATTTGGTATCTAACTTTTAAAATTTAAAGAATTCGATGATTAAAGTCGAAAATGGTTAAAAGCTGATAAATAAAAGTTTACCTGCATAACACGCACAAGAGTATCATGAAGGGTCTGTTCGTCAGCTGGATGTGCAATCTGCCACCAATATCGTCCTAACAGCTGCTCCGTTGAAACAGATAGTAATGAGGTTGCCCTTTGTTCGACGAATGTTATCTGCAAACTGATAATTAAATACAACAAAATACTCAATAAATTAATAAAAAAACTGAACTTTGAAATCTCAAATAGATTCCAAAAAAAATTTGAACTTAAATTTAAAATACGAAAAATTTTCAACCATAAAAGATAATCTAAAACAATACTTTTCCATCTTCTGCAAGCCGAAGAGAAAATTGAGGAGGAGAAGCAATTTCAGGGCTAACTGGCATGCTTGCTACTTGCAAACGTCCAATAGCAACAAGACAACTTGACTGTGGTGCATCCAAACCCACTGGAGGTGAATTTTTTACATATCCGGTGCAATGTACAACAACATAATTATGACCATTATAAGTGAAAAGTGGTCGACGATTGCATAAGCGATGTAAAGGTTCAAGTGGACCTAACCGCATTCTGTAAATGTGCAAATAGTATGTTGAATGAAAATTTTTGAAATAAGCGGTCAAAAAAATTGGAGAAAAAGATTTCGAAATATTATTCGGAAATCAATTGAATATCTTTTATTCAAAAGCCTTTCTTCTTGATTAAAAGGAACGGAAATACATATAATGATGACCTTTACCACCCAGAGAATAAGGTGATTTTTTTTAAAAATATGCACTCTTCGAATTATCTTATGTTGCTTCTGGAATATGTTGGAATCGCTTTTCCAGTTTAAAGTTTTGGCCTCTACTTCCCCATTCTCTGATTCCTCTTTCAATCCCTGGTATTTCTCTACTTTCTCATATTCCTTCTTCCTTTTGCTCTTTTCACTGGTACTGTTACATCCACCACCAATCCTAAATTCTAATTCTTGACCATATCTAGTTGATTGGGCAGCACTTGCTCATCCTGGATGAGAAATTCATCCCATACGGCTTTGGCCTTATTATTCCCCACGATCTCCCATACTTTTCTGGGGAATCTCTCGTTTGGGTCTTGGAAGGACCAAAGAAAGATATATACATTATAAATATAAACCTGCATATGAAACCCCGACGACAACTCATATGAACGCGAACAGAACCCTGATCCTTCTTAACAGTACCAGTTTTTAAGTCCAAAACCCGATTTAAGTTTGCTTCACTACCGTTCAATTGATCTCGTACTTTTTCTATGTCATCAGGATGTATCAACTCGTAGATTGTATGATGAAGCCAATCTTCCTAGAAAGCAAAAAGTTATTCTGCAGGCGAAAAATGATAAAAACTGGTAAGCCATATAGGTATAACCTGAGAGGAAAGAAATAAGGCTGATAAGGCCGCACATCCATTTAAGCGGAAAACATAAATAAGTACCTGTCGCATATTTAAAACCGGTATAATAGAGTCGGCAATATAAAGAACGCGACCAGTCTCACAACAAAGCACAAATAAAAAGCCATTTGCTGCTTCAAGAATTAGATGTTTCAGCTCTTGATCGGTAAGAAACGATGGTTTATACGACGCTTCCGTGCCATTCTGCGAACCACATCTAATCGCCTGAAATTTAGCTAATCACCATAATTTACAATCCATTAATAAATGAAATGCTTAATTTCTAAAATTCTAAAATTTCAAAATCAATTAGGAAACACTTTGACTATAAATTATCTATTCATAATTAATTAATAATTAATTCAATTCTCTCTAATTCTACAATAAATAATCTTCAACTAATTGTTTTTAAATTGTAAAAAAAAGGAAATTTCTATAAAAAATTTTTTTCTAAAAATAAAACTGAAATGTCCAGCAGATGCCCAGCAGATGTCCAGCAAATGCCCATGTCTATTTGCATATCCTTGTTCATTAAGAAATTATTTACAAACGCTAGAAGATTTTCTGAAAGGCTTACAGCACCGATTTATAAATTTATAAAGTAAGTCATCTGCAAAATCAAGGACTGTAATCTTTTCGTATAAGCCATTTGAAAAGCAAACGTGAGGGAAACGAGCACCAACAAGTAACAATTAAACAAGGACGTTAGTCTCCTAATGTAGAAATATTAAATTTATATTAATATTAATATTTATATTAAATAATAAATTTAAAAGGAAATGATAAAAATAGCAAAAAAAAGCAAAAATAATTTGTCCATCCTTCCCTATCGAAAATTTATATAAGATGCCTTGATTAAATTTTCTTCGTTTAGACATTAACGCAGCAAAAAAGTCTATTCCATTAAAGAAATTAAAAATCGAGCAATTTTTTCGTGCATAATAATTCCACTTGTTTTTAATTTTTTAATGATTTCCTTATAATAATAATAATAATAATAATAATAATAATAATAATAATAATAATCAAATCGTAAAGTATCACTAAATAAAATTCATTTCGAAAACCTCAAAAATATTGCCCAGTAAGTCAGAGATCTAAAAATCGGATGAATTTTATAAAATTCAAAGGCGATCAGAAGAAATTTATGGTGCAGTCCAATTATCTGATCTATGGGCAGAAAAGTGTCGATGCCAGAAGCTTTCCTCTTTTCATCCATTGATTTATAATCTTTTCTCGTTAACGAGACACCTTATCAGCATGATTTTCTCCACGATCGCCCTATTCCATTCGCATTTCCATCCATCGCCGACAAGCAAAGCCAGACAGGCAAACGGCACCACAATCCACTGCCTATTAACTGCTTGTAACCATCTGTGATCGCAAATAACTAACTTTCATGTGAGAGACGGCCATGCGAAGAATGGTCAGTTTATCGGGCTTTCGTCCCAGTGCAGCACATTGCGGAACCATTTCGGCGAGTTCATTTATATAATAAGTCATCTTATTGCGCCGTCGCCGTTCAATTTCACTATGATTTTCGCGTGCGAAGCGTTCCTTCGTATCGTTTCCGTCGTCATTTGCGTTTTCGGCTAAATCTAATCTCGCGTATTTCGACATTGAACCACTTTCATCAATAATATTTTCACTTCTTTCAATTCTGAAATTTTGCTAAATTTTTACTTCACTAAAAAACTTTATTTTCTCTATTCTTTAATAATTAATAAAAACGATCAATTAATTAATGAATTTTAAAATATTTCATCCGATCGATAGGAGTGATTTTATTTAAAAAACAATATTTTAAAATATTATTTGAATCGTCTTAGCCAATTCCGAGCGGCTTTAGAGGCAGCACGAGCAGCGCCAATTTAATAAAAAATTTAATGTTGTTCTCACCATGATGGCGGGTACCACGAGTTCATTCTCTGTAGCTTAAAAGAACTATAAATATGTAAATAGAGAAGATTATCCAGAGGGATGCATGTTTTGTCCGCGGCCGGCTCCCTAATGAACATCACGCTCAGGTCCAGGTTTAAGCTCGGGCCTAGCAAAGCAACGAAAATTGCATTTGAAGTGCCAAAAAAGCCCATAAAGCCATTTCCATTCACAGTTACAAAAAATATAATTAAAAAGTGAAATCTGCAAAAACATTGAACGACTGATCAAGTAAACCAAGAGGGAAAGAATCAAACAAGTAAGAATGCAATCCACAGAAAATGCATTTGTATTTTCCCAGCTGACCATTGCGCACCACTTCCGACCGTTCGTTTTCTTCAGCTAATCACCGATAACCCATTATCATTTAATCTTTGATCCTTCTCATCTGACCAAAGCACACTGCCATTGATCTTCAATCTTTCGCAGTTGACCATTGCCCATTCTCGACTGATCTTCGATCTCTCTTAGTGATAGCAACTAATCGCCTCATCTAAACTCTATTAATCGCCCAAAATTGACCATTGCGCACCATCACTGTTCCTCCTTAACCTCCGACCTTTATTCCCCCAACTGACCTTTAACCCTTCCAGAAAATGCAAAAACAAACGCTTGTTGCTGCATCATTGGCCAATGATCAAGAAACGTCTGTTGACCAACAGTTGTCATAACTGCAACCCATACGATACGACAAACGTCACGACATACACAATAAATGCCATATCATTCTTTCCGTCCTTCATTCCTATTTTTAATTTCCTCTAACTTTTTGATCCCTCTCCTCAAACCACGGCTATTTTCTCTATCTCTACCGTGTCTCCAATTTTTCCATAGTCTCTTGCGGATCCTTCAAACGTCTGTCAGTGCTATTCTACTTATCCACACAAATCTCGCTAATAATCTCTAATGGAATCAAATTCCCACCACAGTCTATAAATAACTTGCACGACGGGCCATACGTTTTTTTAAATTTCCCTTTATTCTCTGTTTATCTATTTCGCAGATAATATTTTCTTTAAACAATCGGGTTATGTAAATAGTTTTTTGGGGTACAAATCGACAGAATTTGGTTTTCGGTTTGTTTGATGAACCAATTAGATAAATTATTCAAAATTCTTTTTCGGACTACACCATTCACCATTTCTGGTTTTTCGTTCATCTCAGTGATAATTATAAAGTCACCGAAGGATCAACGAAATGGTGCGGCGACACTATTCGCACTTCGAACTTTTAATGACAGGTTTGCCGGCGTGAATTGCGGGACATGCACAACGAATGGATGATATCTGATGACTCTCAACCTAAGCATGAAGCAGAATAACAAATATTCGAATGAAAAAATTCCGATATATATCCCGCGTAAAACCTTATTCGCAATGGCGCAATTGACGCGAATGAGTCGCGTTTGGCTGCCAATTATTAAAACTGGTTTTTAAACGGAAAAAACTAAAATCTGAAAAAAAGTGAAAAAAATTATGAATTATTCTGTTATTTTGAATTTATACATCCCTTTTTCTCAATCCTATAATAATTCTTTAAAATATTTAAGAAAATTTGAAAGACAATTGCGCGACAAACCAACTAAATTAAAAAAGCAAAGCTATAAATGAGATGTTGCCAATGAAAGCTCATTTTTAAACACACTATTTAGCTGTAAAATGTTGATTTTTATTTTGAAACGAAAATACAATTTAAAGTTCCAATGGGTGAAAATATGAGGGTAAAGATGGGAAAAGGATAGGCATAGTTAAGGGGGATTAGGGGGTGCGGTTATTGCGTTAGGGGGCATTTTGAGAAGGAGGAAAGAGATTCGACAGGGAAATGAACATCGAATAGTAGGTTAGATTGCTGAAAATAACAATTAAATGCCGTAAATAACTTAGTCATTTAAAGTCAAATTGCAATCGATTAACTTTAAATTAAATTAATCCAAAGGCTAAATAATTATTTTTGGAATAATTATTGGTTTCAGTTTCTGTTTCAGGCTTTCGAAAACAATTTGGAAATATATGACGGGCCGGAAGGAACTGTCGCTGAATTCCCCCAGGCCGATGATATTTGCCTGTGATGATTTCCGCCTAAGGTACTTTTTATCCGTCTGCCGAGTGGAATCGGACGCACTTTCATCCGACTACCGTATTTACTGTAGTGCCACAGTAGAATCGTACAGACCACTATCCATCAGCAAAATGGGCTCTACCTGTCTTAATGTCTCATTATGGGTGCCATCAAATGTAAAGGGGATTGAGGAGGGGATAAAAGCGATTTATCAGATGAAGAATATTTCTTTCTTTCTATAAATCTATAGTTCTTATTGCTAACTAATATTTTTGGCCAAACGTTACTCTAAAGAATCTATTGCTTGTAGCAATTTTCAGCGGTATCGGGTCGAGGATTTAGAAGCGTCTCATCCTTATAGCCTATAGCCAGCCAATTTGGCAAGCTTTATGCGTTTTTAGAAGAAAAATTCGGTTTGGTGAAAAGTGTAAGTAAGTTATACTATCATTTTCATTAGCGTTTCTCCAAGTAATTCTGAAGATAATCAAATGTAAATGATTAAAGCTTTGGATCTATTTACGAACCTCTACGAATAACTTTCTTGAACCACAGCTTAAAGCTGTTGAATCATTTCTGTTCCTATTAACTAAGATCAATATCTTTGTCGCATTCTTCTAATTCTCATTCACATCATTAGTGCTTAGGCCAGCCCTGCTGGCTACAAATCTGAAGCAGGCTGCGCGGTCTGATGCCACATTTTCATCATATTATTACTCAACTAAGAAATAATTAGGCGAAAAATTCCCGTAAATTTTTATGGCGACAAATAATTTCCTTTCGTTTTTTAGATTCAAAATAATTAACTGCATTAAATTCAAAACAATTGCAGAATGCGGCCAAAAAAATTATCGTTCATCTCAAAAAAGGTCGACGTAGAAGTAGAAAGCAACAAAAGCCACCTATAAGGCCAAAAAATTTAATAATAAGAATTGAGCAATGATTTTATCAAGAAATGCACATTATTTAGATTATAAATCGTAGAATTCCAAATGAATTTTTAATGAATTATTCACGATGCTATTTTTAATTTTTTTTCTCGAGAAAATTCATGGACTTTTTATAAAATTTCTATGATATAACAACAAATTTATGAATAAATTTTTTATTCATAATTTTGTATAATTGCAATTGCGTTTATCATAAGCAAAAGCAATGCGAGAATCCTTCAAATCCTTCCGCAACTTCCTTTTCCTTGAAATCCCTTTGAAATTCAATTTCAGCTTTTCCAAAATTCCTCTAATACGAAGACGAATAAAGTTTACGAATTTAATTAAAAATTAATCATTTGATATCACTAAATCCATTGGAATATCAGTGTCAGTAAATGGTAATTCAGTGACGATGCTGTGTGCTAATGCAAGTCCAACGGTAAATGGTAATCGTTCGAAATGTTGACGATATTCGGATAAAAAACGATCATAATAACCTTTGCCATGACCGAGACGGTGACCTTGTTTCGTAAACGCTACTCCAGGTACAATCATTACATCCAGTGCACCTAAAATATCCATCGTTTTATTTCAGCCTTCGACTTTTATAGAAATTTTAAAAGTAAAAAAAATCAATAAAAAAATTTGAACAAAAAGGTGAAAAATCGAAAAAAAACCAAAATTTTTACCACTTTTCAACCAACTTAAACTATCGTCGTAAACTGGATGTTGTCGAATTCCCCACATATATGTCTTAAGATCACTGAAACTCTTGAGATCAACAAGCTCCAGCATATCCATATGAACATCATTGCGTTGAAAATATGGTACAAATAGTCGTTTCTTTAAATTCAAGCAGTCCGTAATAATATCCGTTGTATTAACCTCTCCAACCGTACTCACATAAACTGAGATCCTTTTACATTTAGCATACCAGTCACTTTTAAAAATCTATAAACTCACCAAAGGTTACTTTCTTGTCTGCGGAATTACAGTCAGTTCAGTCGATAACTAACCTTTGCATTAATAATTTGACTTTGTGAATCAACTTCTTCTTGGCTTAGATTTCTCCCAACGGCAGCAATTGTCTTTCGAAGCGTTTGTTTAGCAGTAAAAATCGAATTTTTACCATAATGTCGAATCATTTAGGAGCGATGATTTCTAAAATAACTCACCATATAGAGATGAATGAAGGAAACATAGTTTCATTGTGGTTCAGAGAAGGAAAACCTTTCAGAATTTTAATTTCCTTCTTCCACCAATATTCACTATTCGCTGATTCTATTTACTGGTTCCATTTTCCTGATTCTCTTCATTATTAAGGTAAAGCTGGACAATTATTAAAGAATAAAAGTATTCGAGAAAAGACTTCAGGGAAAATGAAAACGCTCAGAATAAACAATACAGATCCGTTCTGGGACACATGATTCGGAAAAAGCAAGCTGGATCTACACGGTCAGGCTATCCGATCGCGCTGCAAGAGCGCATATATCTAACTGTAGGTAGCTCCGTAGATTTGCACCTACGAAATGGAAAAAAAACCGATATTGAATAATATTTGAATATGGAGATAATAGCCCTTACCGTTCATAAAAAATTTTTTTGCCTACTTCGCTAGGCAACCAGGATTCGAGGAGGAATGGTCAGTGGAATAATCCGAAGTAAGGTCGAAAAATCCGTTAAAATCATCGAAGATCGATGGAGAGAGCTTTTTCCCAAACATATGGGCCATCCACCAGGAATAACTGGAACGCATTTACAACTATATGATTGCAATTGCGAATCATCAACCATGAGAGGATCCTTGGAATTCACAAACTTATGGTCAATAAATTCTTTGGAAAAAGTGGTCTACGAACCGAACTCTTCAAATGCTGCTCAGTGTCCTTTAAAACACAAAGGTTATATTCACTGGTGTAAGAGACGGAGCAAAGGCTAAGTGAGTGGATTAAGTCAATTTCCGAAAAAGATGATGGAATGCACGACGAGGATCGGCTATCGAGAAATCAGCTTATCAAATATTTCTGGGAAAGTTTTTATTCTTTTCTGATAAGAATATTGACAGCAGGACGCGTGCTAGTCAAACAGAAAAGCTAGGACGTGAATTTGCTGACCAAATTTTTAAACGGAGAAGGCTATTAGAATATCGATTCACCATCTTTCTCGCCGCTTCCGATTCAATCAAAAGGCAATGCTCTCTCTGGCAAGTCCTGCAACCTGATAGTGGTGTTAATTAGATTTATCCAGCATGTATCAGGTATATATCAGGTGTATGTGTGTTTATGGGGTACTGATAAAATCTTTTGATATTGCTAGTGTGTGTCAAAGTTGCGTTTTCTTGTTTATAATTTTCAATTATGCGAATGGATTATTGTCACTTGATAGCATCCAAGAATATAAGTATATAAATTGGTATAAAGCACGGTACCCCAGACCTTGAAAACGCTAATAATGTTATCCTTTTCAATCGCGAGGAAAAATGCGGCAAACGCTAGACCAGCAAAAGTAGCGAAAACTGTCCTTCAAATCAATGAGAAACTTTCTTATGTGTGCCAGACACTGATAAAATTTATATAAATTCGTCGATTGCCAAAAAAATGTTAGATGTCTTTAAATATCTCGGATCTACTCTTATGCCTAATGGTCAGGATAACGAAAGGTGGAACTCCAGTTCAGATGGCTGCAGCCAGAAATACCTTCTTTCGTCATGTGCAACATTTCTGGGATCAGCCTCAAAACAAAAATTCGCACCCAAATGCTTGTAGTATGAACAGTTCGATTGCGAGACTTGAATGAGGTAATGTCTGAGCTATATGCTTTTGACCATGCTTGTTTAAGGTACATCATACGTACCCGCAAAGTGGGCAGAATCTTATATAATTGCACCTATCTTCGCTTAAATACCACCTACATTATCAAGAACATCATCACAAGGAACCATGCGTCGTTGAACCATTTTGCCCACTGCAAGAATTTATGCAGATCTAGCTATTTGTTAACTATTTGTATTTGTGATACAGCTGAGAAATCAAGATTAGAATTGATAAGGTCAGAAGAGATTTTGCACTTACAGGGGCCAACGATATAATAGAGAAAAAAAATGGCATGGGATTGGAAGACATGGAAAAAACTTATCTTAGTGTAGCGAGCCAAATAGCAACAGTGCGAGCTGTTAGAGAAAGAAGAAAAGAAAAAAACTACCACAAAATCTATAAAAAAAGAGTGGAATATGAGTAAAATATAACATATATTTGTAATAACAAAATAAATAAAGTCAACCAAAAAAAATATAATTTTCGAAATTATTTATTAAATTTTTATTTTCCGATACAAAATGAAGAGAATAATTTCTCCAAGATATCTTCATTAACAATTGCGCCTGTTATTTCACCAATATAATCACTTGCTTTGCGTAAAATTTCTGCAACTATCGCCATATCGCCTATTTCAACAATCTTAAATCCAGTCATATAAATCTAAAACATCAATATTCTCAGCAAACATAGAGCAAAATCTCAGCAAAATCAGAGCAACAACCATGAAATAAAAGTAAAAAATCCCCAATACATAAATTTTATTTCTCATGCTGACGACTCATCTGTATTTCTATCATGTGATTAACCAAGTGACTCCCTGAAAAATCTATCTCGACAAGCCAGCGGAGCGAACCTAACCAGCAATGGTGAATGCTCTTAAAAAACTCCATACAAAAACAATTAAGAAAAAAGTAGTTAAATAACCTCCTCGAGTAATGCAATCGTCTCAGTTAACAAAATCCGCTGCCGATACCGGCTTAAGAGGATATCATCTCCTTCATCAGGACACAATAACTTTATCTCATCACTTATTGCGTCTACCTTTAATTTATCTGAGTGAAATCTACAAATTTAAGAAATTGACTATTATTATGTATAAATGAACAATGGCACATAGAAATAAAAAAAAATGAATTAATAACTTACAAGAGTTTGCCAACCATTCGGAATTATGCAGGAAGTATAAACTATTTTCCAGGGTAGGAATTGTTTAAATTTATCGGTAATTAAGTCAGCTTTATTACAAACAACAATTACATGGCTTTCTCTTTTCACCGAACATTCTTGCATAAGTTTTCGCACCTCATCAACGATGTCCGTGCATGTGCTTGCATCGATAACCAGTAACACAATATCAGCTTCTTTCACTCTATGAATTTCGACAATTGTTCACTATATAAATTTAAATTCCTAAACCTAAGCTTTAAATCCACTTTGACTGCATCTTTTTCCATCTTTTTTTTTTAGATTTTCACCTTTTCTTATCGCATTTTAATTAGTAAGATGGAAAGTATACCTGGCGAAGGCTCTCAAAACGCCTTCCGTTTCAATGAAATCTCTGGAATTTCGAATTCCAGCTGTATCAGTGAAAATCACAGGTATTGATGACATTTCTACACGTGCTTCTAATGCGTCTCTTGTTGTACCTTCGACTTCTGACACAATAGCAACATCTCTGTGCGCTGAATTTAAGTATGAAAGTACCATCACAACCATTTCTTTCAATAATCTCTTTATGCAAAGTATGGAAATTTTCTTTGAGCAACAACCTACAGTCTATTATATATTATAATGAGAAAAAGAAAGTAACCTATACGGTTTATAAGACTACTTTTGCCTGTATTTGTACGACCAATTAATACTACACGAATGCCATTAATAATTAAAGATCCTCTTTCAGACTGCAGTTTCATAGACTTTAAATCATTGATTATAGATTCCACATTTTTAATCAACTTAAATCGGTCCATTCCAACATCATCCGCAAAATCGATGGCTGCCTCCAAAGAAGAGCGCGTAGCGATTAATTTTGCGCGGATTGGTTCAACGACAGTTCCTGAAAGCATTAGTACTAATTTATTATAAATTTATTAATTATAATAAGATTATTTAAAACTTTATGCAAAGCAAAGTGAAAAAACTAAATTTGCCAGAAAATGAAACATTTTTTGGCAAAAAACTAAAAGAAAACTAATACCTAGAGCACGTTCTTTCACCGCAAGTTTTCGTTGCCTTTGTGTTTCAGCATTAAGTAAGAACGACAGTGATTGTACTTGACTGAAGCTCAGCTTAGAATTAAAGAAGGCACTAAAAGAATTTCATTTCATTAAAGCAAAACATCACTTAAAAATTCAATGAAATTGCGTGAAATGCGACTTTGGAATTTTAAAAGCAATCTGCTTATGGAACCAATGACGAAAATATAAAGGATGAAGAGTTTGCATGATTTAAAGTTCCAAATTATTACGAAAAAACGAAACCACATTTTCAAAGATCTTCATACCGCTTAGTGAATTCACCAGCTTTTGCAGGCCGAACACCATCAAATTCATTTAATGCATCACAAAGAGAATCAACAACAGGACGACTGCCATGTACAAAAAATTCAGCTGTATCTTCACCAGTAAAAGTTGATGGTCCCGAAAAAGCAATTTTAAAAATACAAGAGAATTATTTCCTTCTGCATTTCCGAGGACAAAGTTTCGAATTATCGAAATTAAAAAGCCAGTTTAATTCTAAAAGATACCTGGTAAGAAAACGTTCATCGCTTGATCAATCAATTCGCCATTTTTCGTGAATAGCTTTGAATAGAAAAGTTCACGCGGCACTAGTATTTTTTTCCTTGTAAGTTGTTGCATACAGAAGTAACTTTTGTCACCTCGAAAAAAAATCTCTATAAAAAATCTTCTTATTTAGAAATGTTTGAAAAGACCAACTGAAACCAAAATTTTAGAATTTTTGATAATATTTAAGAATTAAAGCATTCCACTGCAAATTTTTTCATGCCTTTCTTATAGATGTTCGAGCTGAATCGAAGAAAACGAACCACAATATTTCCAGTTTCCGATCACATTAGAACAGATGGACTTTCATTATTACATTTTTTCAGAAATTTAAAGAAATCGGAAACTAATAAAGACATAGGATATAAGATTAATGGAAAAACACCTGAAGTTCGCACAATAGCTATCGCCGAAGGCAGTGAACCAGAACTTAAGGCGAATATTGTACATCGCCTGTACGCGACACGTATTACATACCCGATCTCGAACATTGCAATATTAGATTTTTCAATTTTAGGCGAAATTCCAATCTGACTTTTTTCAAAAAAGAATATAAAAATTTCAACAGAGAACCTGTTTCATCCTTTAATGTTAAATTCTTGAAAAACCCTAGCGGTAAATAGTTCCCTGCACGATAACCAAAATTATATTCTTAAAGCGAACATAAAAACTACACTTTTGATTGGAACTGAAAAAGGCAAATATGCTCATCGATTCTATAAAAAATCAAAAAAAGAATACCCTAACATGCTAATTGCCATGCTTTATTATGCTTTTCGTGTTGACTTTAAACTCGAAACAAGCATCTCAAATGTCTCTAAAACAATTTTTCTTGCCTCAAACCTCAAATCGAAATGGCCAATCTAATAAAACATAGCTAATTTGTTAATGAATGCATCGATGTTTTATATGATAAGCGACTTCTCAAACATTTATTAACACACAAAAAAATCATCGTAAATTTCATTCTGAATTGAATAATTCCATACAACTAATGAACTAAAATAAAGATTAATAAAAATTAAAAGGAAATCTAGAATGAATCACAGCAAATTTATACCTCATTAGATATAAACAATACTTAGAAGCAAAAGAGAACTATGTAGATCTATGATATCTATCAAAACTGATCTATGATATCTATCAAAGTGCATAGCACCAATCCAAAAGAAAAGTCCATACTGAATTGAATAATCCCATATAACTAATGAACTAAAATAAAGATTAATAAAAATTAAAAGAAAGTCTAGAATGAATTATATAAATTATAATGGATTGTAAATTAACTCTAACAAATTGGCTCTAACAGAAATCTTATATCTACGGACTGATAAATAACAGAATCGCTATAAACATAAAATTATAAAGAAAAATTCTTCTCAACATTTATACCACATATCTTTTATGGTTCGGACTCTACAATGAAAAGTGGAATTCCAGTAATTTCCTGAAAATCTAGAAAATAAAATTAGAGGGAAAAAAAATTTGGAAAGATCAAATATAATATACATAAAAACCGAAAACGTTTAATCTTCTTATCACATTACTATTATGAAAACCAATTTCATCTCAGTTCTAAAACAAATGGGGGCAAAATATATCGTCGATCTTGAATATAGTTCAACATAGTTGGTGGCAGCGGTAACGAAGAAAGAGCAGTTGGATTTGCCGAATGACGAATAACCAAACGACAAAGATACTTGAGGGGTGGTAGAAATTCATGACGCTGTAAAGGACGAATTAATGCAACATTTTCAGTAGCCGATCGATCACCTTTTGTGTGCATCAACATGCATATACCACGTTTTTCACAACTTTTTATTGCCTCCTCAACAAAAGCTCTTAATGTTTTAGCTTTCACCAATGAATTTGGACCTTAAATGAAAACTTTTAAGATATCAATTTGTCATTTACGAAAAAATAATATCAATTGAAAAAATAAATATTTAAAATATAAAGAAAAGATGAAATCACATTTAGTAATAATAAAGGAACTATAAAATTAAAAATAGTTGGATATACCAAACAATTTTAAATAAATTAAAAATTTGTAACGGCGCTTATGCTTTACAATAAATTAATTCAAAATAAATTAAATGCAGTTTTGAACCGGATTAATCTTTTTTGCATTGATGTAAGTAAAATAAGTGGTTAATCCTTCTG
This sequence comes from Dracunculus medinensis, assembly GCA_900625125.1. NCBI lineage: Eukaryota > Metazoa > Nematoda > Chromadorea > Rhabditida > Dracunculidae > Dracunculus > Dracunculus medinensis. Next base: position 31,361 of record UYYG01000012.1, on the reverse strand, counting down.
GCCAACGAGGTTGGAAATTTTTACCTAGGCGATAAGTGGGACATTCGTATTTTTAATCTTTAACGACAAGCTCACTGCTATCGGCATCAATGTTGAAGTCTTTTCCACGATAACCATAGTCGTAGTCCACTACACCTTGATCCACATAAGTACAATAAAACCCATAATAAAATAAAATTACCAAAAATGCAAGATATTCGCAAACCTCCAAGACAAAAAAGACCACCATATTGGGGCAAACGTGTATGATGTACAGATTTTTCTGTGCGATATGATAAAGTGAAAATACAACGATCACTCGCCGAATCGCGAATAAGATAACTACCAGGCTGCGAATGATTCAACAATAATTCAGATTCAATCCAAGTAAGATTCCCCCAGTACCACGGACACTGAGAAATATTAGATATTTATTCAAATGACCAATAAATAAATTTAAGAAAAAATAAAATAGAAAAAGAAAGCTCTAAAAATTCATTTTTTTTTAACATTGAAAAGAACTGGTTGAAATCGAAAAATACTTGTCTTATGCTACGCATAGCTTGAGCAAATGAAATATCAGCTTGTTTGCTAGGCATTTTTATCCATGCATGAAAAAACTGCGATATTTATATCATGTAGATCTACATAAGCATTCAAAATCACTCCATCAGCCATTAAATCTGCCTCCCTATCGCAATAGAATGCAACCAAAAATAAGAACCAGATGTACGCTGACTATTGCATCGCACAACGACTGGTAAAAAACCTTCAATTGAACAAACTAAACTGCTGAAAAATTCTTTAATTTGATTTTTTTAAAAATTGAGAAACTGAGAAATTGAACTGGCAACGTTATTTTTGAAAATATTTTAGAAAAGTGGAACAATAAGCGAACCATTAACCATTAAAAGGATTTTAAATTAGCCAAAAAAGAAATGAAAAAAAAGATGAATAGGGAGCGGAATCAGATACTTATAATCAGATACTATTAAATTAAAATAATAAATAAAATTGCAAAGTTTTATCAAATATATTAAACAAAATAAATAGTTACCGGAAAGTAAACTCATTTCCACCGATTTGTAAATTTATTCTTTACATAGAATTAAAAGAAAACCAAAGCCAAAGCAAAAGCAAAGCTTTTCGATATTAGAAACAACAAAGGAATATAAGAAAAGTAAATATTACAGAAAGAAAGATCAAATACCCGGGTAATGATGGAGACCCATTTTCTATGAACAGTTGATTCTCTGGCAAAATAGGTTTATAACGAACAACGAACAAGCTTAACCAGAAATAATGAATGGATCTAATGAAAAAAATGAAATAACAAATTATAAAAGAGCCAAACAATTTTATTGACGATTTTATTCATCTTTAACTTAAAGAAAGATGGAGACGAATCAAGTAAATCTCTACACAATTCAGTCCAATTAATGTAAATCCTGGTTTGATAAGTTTCATTTAAATTTTTCCTGAGGAAAAAAATTCTAAATAAGGGTCACATTTCGTGCAAAGTTCGAACGAAAATAAATTATGTGAAATATTTATAAATTGCCAAATTAAAGAATTTAAAAACCGAAAGATGTACTGCTCGATTTATTTATTAATGATACATCACTAGTATTTGATTGGCTGTGTGAGATATATTTTAATTTTTCTTGCATTGAGGGTGATAAACGCTGTATCGCTTGCTCGGCTTCATTTTTTACAAAGTCACCAACATACATATATTTCATATGATAAAGTAAATCACATACTGAATCTTCATACTGTAAGGTCCCAACTTGTTCATTTACCTTCACAGTCATTTTATAGATATCAATGGCTAACTGAAATATTTGCTCTGTATAAAAAAGAATAAAAATTTAATTACTAAATTTGTCGAAAGAAATTACCTCACACCTTTAAAAATTGATGTGGTTAATAACATTAAAATCTCACAACCAAATTCATTCACCATTAGAAAAATTTAAGCTGAATAGATAAAACCAACATCCTGAATTTGCTTGCTTCGTTCCTTTGCATCATAGAACCGCTGTAAAATTGGTACAACCAAACGCAGAACAAAAATAAGCTGAGCTTCCGTAATTAATTTTGGCGCCAACTGCTCACGAACAAATTCAGGTAAAGCACCCAGTGCACTCTTAAATCAAGATATTATATGATTTTCTAAACACTGAATCAATTAAATTACCCAGCAAAAATTATTGCATTATAGGCAACAATGAATATTAATTCATATTAATTAAAATAATTCAGATTAATCTGATTTATATACAGAAATTAATAACCGTGTTACAATGTTGCAAATATGCATGTCCCAGAGCGATATTGGTTAAAAGTTGGCTCTCTGTTAATAAAAAGCACTCGTTTTCAAGAGTATCAAAACAAATTGATGGATCAGCTAAATAAAAAATATAATTAAACTAAAAATATATACTTGAATATATATAAACATAATAATAAATATCGTTAAACCAAAAAAATTTTTAAAGAAACGAAATAAAACCTTGAAGAAGCGTTTCGGAATCAAGAACAGAAACAATATGCTCATAGAAAACGCTTTGATATGGGGAAGGAAGAGAAGTTAATATCAATGCAACTGTATTAATAGTGGCGTAACTAAAGAAACCAAAATTTAGCAATAAAGAGAAATTTCCATTTTAATACTAATGTAACAGTTAATAGAATTTTTAGCACTTAAATCCATCTGGAATTATCGAAAACTACTTTATACTTATATTTATACTTTCAAAATAAAATATTTTCATAATGCAAACCATAAATGATAAAAAACAAAAGTAACGAACGGCTGATGAAGAGGACGAACGAAAACAGTGTCAATGAGTGCTCTAGTTATTACATTAGGTGGATGAGGTGAAGCAAGAATTTCTATGCATGCTCCTAAAAGAGTTTGACTTGCTGGTGGCATTTCAGCAAATCGCCAATCCTATAAAAAACGAATGATTAATTTGAAGAAAATGAATAAATTACGTATTATCCCGCTATACTGGCTATAATATAGTATAAAAAAGATGTTTAAAATACCCAAAATATTAAACATGACAAGAGAAATTGTAAAAAATACTTTTAAAGAATTTGACCTTACAAACAAATGATGGTGGTTGATGAGCGTAAAAACACGATTGTATAATGCGATCTACTAGTGTCTGGCAAAGCTGTGAGGGCATAATAAGTTGATAATTATCATTCATGAAAGCCGGTGAGACAATCGCAAATTTTGTATCACTTAAAACATTCTTATATATTGGATTAATAAATCTGAAGAAAAAGAAAAATTTAATTTTAATTGAAAAATTATAAACTAAAGAATGAGTGGAAAAATAAATGAAAGTTTAAAAAAAAGGAATTAAAATTGCAAAATTACTTTAGAACTAAAAAGAAGAGAAAATATTCTCCAAAATGAATTTACACTCTGCTAAAGTAATAAGCAAAAAGCCTTAATTAAAACGTTAATAGTCTATGCAAAATTGAAGAAAACTTATCTTCTAATTGGCCACAGATTTCGGAAACAAACAACCTTGCACGACCAGCAAGTGTCATACATTTATCATGCGTATAAAGAACGTGATACATGAACATAGTCGGTTGAGCTAAAATTTTATAAAGTAATAATTTTATAAAGTAATTTTTGATTTTTATGAGCTAGAATTTAATTTTAAGCGCGTAAAACATACGATGAAACCTGTAAGCAGATTTGAATCCCATCAATAAAGATGAGAATAACTGGTCTGAAACCACTGGTTCAAATGCACGCATAAGTAGTACATCAATCACCTTAAACGAATCAGAGTAAAATAAAGCAATCACAAAAATAAAAGAAAACAGTTAGTAACAAAATATGAAAATTAAACTACACTCGCGATAATTATAACTTAAAAATTAGGATTTGCTAAAATGCTTCAAAATATTATAAAATAGCAATGTAAAGATGGCCATAAGCTCATTATTTTACCCAGAAACATTGTAGAGGAATTTTTACAATTAAAAAGAAAAACTGATTAATCTTTTCTGAACTTTTTTAGTATCAAGAAGCAATTTTTCTTTAAAGAGAGTAAAGAAGAAAAGCATAAAATATTTTTTTCGATTTGAATAAGAATAACTGAGGAATAAAAAAGATATAAAAGAAAATAAAAAACAAACTGGAAGCATCCTTTCAACAATATTACTATAATATATAGGCATATGACACTCAGATATAATCGTAGATTCCATAGGGCGCATACCCATTTCCATTTGCATTTCGCGTCGCAATTTCAGTTCCAGCTCACGATAAGTTAACTCTGGATGTTGCTAAAATAGTAATCTTTATTTTCATTTTAAACATTTTCATCAATTACGTTTCAGAATTAAACCAGTCAGGTGAAAAATAGTAAAACATCAAAACACACGCTATAAAATTCATTCAGTTTGTTGAAATACGATAAATTCGTGTTAATAATTTTATTGGATGGAATATAATGCGATATAGCAGCCATTCGAGCTCTTAAATCTGGGAATGTACTAACCTGAAAATATCGCAGACTTATATTTCAATTAATATTTGCCTATTCTTTCGAAACTTTTCCAAATATTTTAATAAACTAAGAAAGAAAAATAAAAAATAATTATTCTAAAGAAAAAAAACTAACTAGTGAATGTATTATTAAAAAAGCGATTTCTGAAGATCGATCGTCAGTTGGATGAAGTACAAGTGAAATTAAAAGACGATCAAAAGGAATAAGGTGAAATGAGAAAATCATATCATTAAGAACAGAAACCATCTAAAAATTATGCAAAGTTATCATCAATTTTAGGTTTAACAAATTTAGTTTCTATAAAAGTTCTGTTAAAGTTATTTTTTTGTAGCGAATGATTCACATATATTTCAAAAATCGCTTAGTAAATATGGATATACCGCAGTAAAAGCTGAGTCTTCAGGCAAATTTTTTTTCAGCAAATAAACAAAATAATCCACAAATTTGTTGACCATGATAATTATCTCCTTTGCGTTTAATGAACCCAAAATCCTATAAAATTAGAACTATATTAGAAGCAAATCTGTAAAACCGCCAATATAAATATAGTTATAAATGTGGTTTAAAAATATGGCTCAAAAATAAAAATACAGTTAAAAATTTACAGGCTAAAACTGAATAGAAAATAAAGAAAAAAGAAGTCAATGATGAACGAACCCATAAAAAACTGGATGAACTTTTTTGGTCTCATAAACAATATTGTAAAGAACGCAGAAAAGGGTACATCTTTTTTCAACGGTGAAAAATTTTATTAGCTGTTCTTCAGGTGTTATCGCCTGATTGAATAGAAAGTCTAAAGAAATCTAAATTTATTTTTAAAATTGAATTTTATGAATGTTCTTAACAAAATCTAAACAGCAGAAAATATATCACAGATAATCTTGTAATATTTGATTTGGTAAAAACGAAAGTCCAGTTATATGCAAATATAAATACCGAAAAAAAAATGGCAGTACACCTTGAGTATGTCGCACATCTTGGTGCACACAATGCAGTAACTCTTCAAGATGAGTAGTATCAGTACCTTCATCGATTGTACAACCGAAAATCTGCCCACTAAACGTTCGACTTATAGAAGCCGGCCAACTGAAATTTGCATTACAACGCTGCAAAACTTCAGAAGGCATTTCGATGCCTGAAACTTTTTTGTGGGTTCTTGAGATATGCAAAAAGCTGCAAAAATACTTCTATATAATCCTTCTTTCTTATTAAACAAATTCATTAAACTTTACCTGTCATTTTCAGACCTCTAAATAATGAAAGTAGAATATATCGCAAAACTTCGGGAGACATATGTAGTGAATGCGTTCGTTCATGTACAACTGTTGAAATATGCTGAGGCTCATAGAATGAATTCGGTGAATTAATTAAAGCAGTGAATTTCCCTTGTTTTCCTTAATATAACTGAATTAATAAGCAGTGAGTTACAATAATATTAAAGCTACCTAGCAACGGAAAGAAAATTTAAATTTAGAAAAAAGGAAAAAGGGTAAATTCAAAAATTATGGGATCTTCAAAGAAAGCGATAAAAATTAAAAATTTTCGAAAAGCAAACCGAATAAAACGCTACACATAACAGACAATTCAGATGGTGTATTCCACAGCCAATAGCGCAATAAAACTTGCTCCAAAGACGAATATAAAGTGTGATTCATTTGTACTTGTGGACAGCTTATAGCCGAATAACACTGCAGAATCACGCTGACCTAGAATAACTGGATAAAAATTTTTAATTCACATCAAAATCACAAGCAAAACTTCAATTTTGCCTTTCTTTTTGAACTTTATAGAAATTAAGAAGAATATGAATATCTGATATTAAAAGGAGTAATCAATACATTACCTTGGAATATGCAGGAACTGGATAAATAATCAACCGATAAGACAAAATCTCACAAAGGATAAATAAAAGTTCTCGGGAGCGATCTGTATGGCTATTTGGATTCATGTTGGCATTTGTCGTAATTGTGGTCAAAGCTTTTGCCATAAGAGATAATAACTGTTTTACACCATATTCGAATTCGGTAGTCGCTGCGAGACGCACCAAAGTATCTAAAATACTCAGTATTTTATACCTAATAATATTTAAAACCTAAAAGTATAATTCAATCAAAATCAAAACAGAAATAACAACAAACCAATAGATGCAGGACTAGGATACTTTAAATTGTGTTGAACAGACAACAAGGTTGTTATTTTCACCATACATAATTGAAAAAGATGACTTCGAGCATGAAATGTAAGCGAATCAATTAAAGGAAGAGGCAGTGGTATCTTTTTTGGATAACAAAGAACCCCATAAGGCAAGCGCCCAACATCATCCCCGGATCCATCCAGAAATATATCAACAGCAGAAAGAACAAACTTTTGGAAATTTGGCATGTCATTGCTATCTAAAAATTTATCAAAATTTATTCTTTTACTGATTTTAAATACTACAATAATTATATATAAACAATATTAAATAATATTAGTTAAAAAAGATCATGAACAAAGAATTTATATAAAACACTACGTATAACAGTTTTAAGTTTAAACCTATGGTATGAATTAAGGAAAATATAATCGATAGATCCAGTCAAATTTTAATAAAGAGCATTGTTCATTGCCAAGAGCAAAGCAATGTTAAGAAAACTGAGAGTTCTGCATTATGTAATTGTACTATGGGAATATAATAGGTTATGAAAGGGATTATTTCCTATTTTCAAAATCATTTTCATCTATAATTGCGGTTACGGTTTTTTCAGTACCCAGTAGCAGTACCCAGTTCAAGAGTACCCAGTAATTTCAAAATATTATAAAGATTTTATCTAATACCTACGCAACATATCTACGATTCTAATTAAAAAATCCTTTTATAATTCTATAATTCGAAAATGCGAACAAAGCGGTGCAACTAACATGCATTAGCCACAGCTGCTAATACTGCATTATGATCAGCCACATTTTGAATAGCTGGATCTGAATCAGCCGTTCGCTCTTGAAGAAACTGTATCTGTCGAAATAAAGATTCTGACGGCTTTGGCAACAAATCTGTTTGGTTACCCAATTTTTTGTAGAAATGTATCCAAATTGCAGCTGGGACGAGAAAACGAACAAATAACAATGGATCGGTATCAGCCCCAGACCATGTCTGCTCATCACTGAAAATAATTTAATCATATAAATTCAGCTTTTTTCTAATATTAATAATATCAAGTAATATTCTTAGAATTTTTTTAAAAATTCAGATAAAACGAAAGAGAAAAAAAACAGAATGAAACATGTTATCCAAATTTGCTTGCCAACAAATACTCAGTTTTACTCAGTTTCAGCTCACAATGTTGTACAATTTTAAATTTAAAAAGTAAAAAGCAAAATAAATAAATACTACAAATAATTGTTATTAATTGAAAATCAACCTGTAAAGCAAACTATAAATATCGGCGATTCGCATCATATCTTCATTACTAACTTTTGCAATATATACAGCTACATATTGAAGAATCACCCACATTAATTCGTTCCTACCTTTTCGGTATATAGTCTCTATTAACTACAATATTGCACAATAGATAATAGTTAAAAGATAATTTTAATAATTATATTAGATAAGAATGCCAACAATCAAATGAAAATGAAAAGAGAATGCAAAATATCGATAGATAAAATGATAAAGATGAAAGAAAACAACTTTGAATATAGAAATCTAATTGTTTTTGAACTTACAGATTCATATAACATTTTCAGAAGCCTAGAAAAAGATGCGTTGCCATGAAGCAAAGTAAATGTCACTGTATGCGTAACATTCATCCACTGATATTGATTTGCAGGATCATCAAGTCGAATCTCTGTTTTCTCCATTTCGCTCATTGCTTCAAGTATGATCATATGTAACAATTCGTCACATTGAATACGTTGGGGACTCACATTGGTACTTTGCCGCATTACATGCTAAAATAAAATAAAAATAGCGAGGAGAAAAGTTTTATTCCATAAAAATCAAGCCAAAAACAGTTCTTACTTCAACATCGAAAAATTATATTTTTTTAAAAATGTCTTTCATTGAGGATTCATCTTATTAATCAAACTTCCACAGCAAGTGAAAAGAAAACATAAAAATATATGAATAAACAAATAAAGCAAAAATATACAGAAATAGCATCTTTTCCACGAGGCTGACGAATGAGTGTATATAAAAGAGATGACTGTGGGGCGAACAATTCTGACTTGTAGGGCAGATGAGCCCTTTGATGAAGTCTAAATGTTACTATTTCTAGTTTCCATGATGAGGCGCTAGATGGATAAGAAACATGAGCTGACAGTGGAAAGAGCCATGGTCGCCCAATTACGGTAACCATTTCCGTCAAAGGACGAAATGATATGAACATTTCATTGAATTTTTTTGCCACTCTCTGCAAAAAAATGAGTAAATTATTTTAAAATATCTTTGAATCATGTTTTGTTCCTGAAAAATTATTTCAAAATTATCTATTTCCAGACGCATGCTTTATGTAACATATAGAGCATCATTCATTTCAAAAGCCTTACTCAATAAACTCACTTTCTATCACCCATAGAAATTAGTGAGGTATCACTCAAAAAATAGCTTTGATTATCTACGCACAAATATAGACATAATTATAAAAAAATTAATATAGTAGATAAATTTTGCACAAATACCGGTAAAAGGAAAGCTCTAGAATTATTCGACACCCGATGCAGTTCAGTAATGGTGAATAAGCAAGGCAACAAATTGAGTTTTCGATCGATCATTGTAAGGAGCATCTGAAAAAAAATACGGCAGTAAATTGAAAAAAAAAAGAATCAGAAACATAACATGGCTGATGAAGCCTTTAATCTTTTATCATTAAATTAAACGTAAATTTTTTTTCCCATTAACGAAATAAAAAGCTTATTCTCATAAATCACCATGAAAAATATTTCTTCCTATACAATTAATTGCATTTTCATGAAATAATAAAGCAAATAATAAAGAAGCAACATTTTCTACAGGTAACAACATTTGTCGATGAGAATGTGTAATTGTTGGTGGTATTTCTTGCATTCTCTCCACAACAAGTAATTTTAATAGATTTCTCAATCCTTTATAATCAATAAGATGCAAATTTTTTTGCATATATTCGAACTTCTGAGTGTCTAATGGCGTTGACAAAGTAAAATTTGTGTTCAAGATAAGTAATTCACAACATTCTCTGCAAAAAAAACTCCCAATAAATTGAAGATTCCAAAAAAATAATGATTAAAAATATCATCAAATAATATATATGCAAAAATTTAATTCTAAATAAATTTTCAAAGTGAATTCCATTCGTATAAAAAATATTAACATTTCCCAACTCATCACAGATTCATTTGAAGACAAAGACATGAGTAAGAGTTATAAGACCACCGAGAATTTTTAAAAAAAAATTTACATTTGTACTTATGATAAAGAGAACTTTATGATACTCAACTTCAGTCGAAGTAATGGATATATGTTCGAACTCCTCGATTATTTCGCCCAATTAAATTTCATAATAAGATTTAAAAATTATATAAAAATTAAAAAACTCGTTGATTATTGATTTTATATAAAAATAGAAAATTCATATGAAATGTAACTTTCATTAATAAAAAATACTCTAAAAAATAATCAACTAACAATTATTTATTTATAAAATAATACAAAAAGTTTTTTAAAAATACTAAGGAAAAATTGCTTAAGAAAATATTAATAAATAATTTATAAAAGAAAAAAACGAACGATAGAGATAGTGTCCCAGCATTACAAGCAGCGATAAAAATTGCGGAAAGCATTCTTTCAATGTGTACGTAACGTGGATCATCTTTATTTGACAACAAATTCAAAGCCGATTTGCAACATTGCGTTTTTTCTTCCTAAAAAATTAAGAAAAGATAAGAATTTTTATTAATATAAAAGCCTCACTCCTAAGTTAAAAAAAATCTAAAGAAAAAATTGTATATATAAAAATGCAAAAGCATGAAGAATGTTTATTCATACATCAGTCATTGTTTTTAACAACTTTATCGCTTCATTGCAAGTTACTTCTTCCATATCCACGTTTCGGCTAATATTCCAAAACATTTCGCGCATCTGCACACTGTCCTGCAATCCCACTTTCTTGAATCGAATTTCGCAATGGAATTTTGACAATAAGTTATTAAGTCGAAATATTTCCAATAAAAAATTTTGGAAAATAGTTCGAGCGAAATACAAAAATATTAGAAAAAAAGTATTAAAAAATTAAGAAAATACTTTTGAAAAAAGCTTCATGTCACTAATAAAATCCGTCCAGGAAGTGAATATAGTCTAATATTAATACTTTTTTTGAATTCAATTTTTTGTCCAATTTCTCCAAAAATATGTGAAATCCATATTAAAAAACTTACAACATGGTTCATAATAATTGCTTGTAATTTTTCAGCTTCATTGCCAACTGCTGATTCGCTTGGTTGAAAACCAGTAATACCACTGACTTCAACAGCATTCGACATTTTTAACTGCCCAGTTCTGCAAACAAATGAGTATAAAACATTCTAAACTATATAAATTACTTCGCCGTATCTTCTGAGAAAATAAAACTTAGTAAAAAAGATAAATAAATTATTAAAGTAGAGCACCTAATAAGTGTGCACGAAAGCAAAAAATATAAAGAAATAAGACAAATAGGTTAATTCTTCACGAAAGAAGAGGCCTGAGAGCAGAAATGAAAGAGTATAAGGCTAGGAAAAACGGAAAAGGCAAGCAAGTCACTCGATGACGAAGAGTATAATTAATCTACATCAAAACCATTATAACAGTACATAAATAGGCATTAACAACAAGCAAGAGAAAAATTGTTGAAATATAAAATATAATATTGAATATAAAAAACATTTAAGATATTACATAATATAAAAGGAATGAACTAAAGCGACATAATACGTTGACTACAAAAAGCCTGGTGGGACCAACCTTCACGAACTCAGAAACATGCCCCACAACCTCGCAAACCAGGCAGCCAGGCTAGCACAACCCTTTCTGATTCTGATACTTTACTTTTCATAAGCACAACCACAAAGAATTTGAACATACCGACTAATAAAAATTCAGTTATAGCAGTATCTGTGGCACTCCTGCGACCGACAATTAGTAAATCGGCTTAATTTTTTCAGCTTTTCGGATCGCTTTTTTTTTAATTTATTTAATAATTACGGAGTTTTTTTGCGGTTGAATGGGCATCGTAACCGAATAAGCTAATCCTTAAGACTTTCCCATAATTTATTTGAACTTATTAAATTTCTAAAGTTTAAATTACAGTTTAAGTCTCTAGCAATTTGAATATTTTTCTTCGTATTTGTTTCGAAATTTGTTTAAAAAAGTTTAAATTTTTCTGCCAAAAATAGTAAAAAATTTCCTTTAGATGGCACCGAGCAAAGACACCAATTTTCACCTAGCAAGCTCGTCGAGAATCGTTCAGGAGAAGAGCGATGATTTTTGGGTGGTTGTCGCTCCCGTGCACTTTGGTCTCAGGCAAGGAGTCTTACTGTTTTGCTTATTATTATTATCGTCAGCAGTCAAGGAGTCTGATTTGAGTTCTAACGTTTTTTAAGATTTCTCTTTTCTTTGCACTAAAACTAAATTAGGTTTGTTGCCTTTGCTGAAGGCCTATATTAGCCTCCTTCTTTGACAATAAGAAATAAATGCTTCTAGTTATGTTATGAATAATTAGTTATTAATAGGCACGGATAAGCAGTTATTTATCTTTCATTGCTTATATCACATATATAGCAAGAATAATAATTTACGCAAAGCTTATGCGATAAGTAAGAACGTGTGTTTTTCTTTCTCTCAAAATTTGTCATATAATATAAAGTTGGTCTGTGAAAAATTTTTAATTCTATTATAATTATTTTAATATAAATGTTAAAGTACAAAAATTTTTTCAAAATTTTAAAAATTGTGGAAAAGAGTATATATATTCTTTTTAATTTCAATCAAATTGGATTAAAAATTGTGAATTTCAGTAAAATTATGATTTGGTGGTTTTAAGAAGAGTACGTGCTTGGCACTCGTTAGGCTAATTTCGTTAGCGTTAGTTGATTGTCGTCGCGCTTAAAAACCTAATTTTTGCTTTCATATAAATTTCCAGGGTAGGGTTTCACTTAACGACAAAAGTGCCACCTTGGGATTTCAAGGAAATAGGTAATTGTTGGTAATAGTAAGCATTAACAATTTTTTAGGAAGATTGTCTGCAGTTTTCGGTTCGAAACGTCAACTGTTAACCCGAAGAATATGTCAGAAGTAAGTATTTTCTTTAAAACTTCTGATTCTCTTCTTTTTTTTGTTTCAGTGACTTTATTTTTCCTTATTTTTCCTTATTTTCCAATTATATTAATTACTTACGGGTTCGTCGTAGAAATTTCTTTTGATAATATTTTATCTCCTGGTCATAATTTTCATTAATTGGGTTATTCAGTAATCGAGTTGTTAATTGGATTTTTATGTCTAGTGTTTTGTTATATATGCAATATTATCTTAGGCATTACCGGTCTACACATTGTGGATTTCATCGTTGGAAGACCCATTAGTTCTTTATTTTTGTCAAATGGATTCAACAAATCCTTTGTGTAAACGTTACGCATCGCAGATTTCTCGGATTCTTAAGACTCTAATAATAGGAGCTAATTTATTGCCAACAGATGCAGGAAGGTAAAGTTTGCTACATTTTATATTATTTTTATATTGCAATCCAGTTTTATCAGAAATTAATTGATTCATTAATTTAGTGCAATCATAAACTTGATCGGTGAGACCGATGTTGGCCTTATCATACGATTTCTGAATGGTGCAGTTGATTCTGACATTCCACCTGTCATTCATATTAATTTGAACACACCAACTGATGTGCATTGGAAAACCCATTTGCTTGCATCTCTTGATATCATCATGGTAACTCTTTGTTGCTTATTCATTTGTTTTGGACAATATTTTTTCTGTCAATATGGATGAAAAATCTGATTTTTACCTTCATATTACCTTCACACCAAGATAGTATAACAAGATATAAAATTAGTTTTCAGTAGTTTTCAGTATTTGATAACTTTTCTAGCATGATCTAAAACGTGAGCGTTGGCATCGAGAAATGTTAGAAAAGGATGCAGATAGTATGAGGAGTCGAATTGCTCAAGTAATGTACCAAACATTTTATTGTACTTTTTATCGAATTATGAAAGGGCTTTATTTGTTTAATCCTTTTTTGTTTTTGGATGGAGCGAACTATTTGGTGGCAGGAAAAAGAACTAGCTTTGCTTTACAATATAATACGACAACAAACTGCTGCTAGTGTTGCTGTTAATGAAAATTTTGATGCTGAACAGCTGAAATCAAAAACTGATGATGAATATGAAAAAGAACCACAAAACACTACAATTGAAGAAGTTAATGCGATAACTGCGATACTGCCCATCGATTCTTTGTCGAAGAAAAAAATTCGAAATAAGGTTTGTGTCTGCCTGTATCAATTTTTTTCCACAAAATAAAGAATTTTTGATAAATATTATATTATATTTTGTAAAATTTCTTATTGTTTATTCAATTAAGGTTTTTTTTTAGCAAATATCAAGTCGTAAAAGCAAAAATGACGATTGTGTTCGTGGCTTAACTTCACAAGATTTTTGTTCTTTATGTCCAGGCGAAGCTTCATTCACAGATCAAGAATGCATGAGGAAGCACTTTATAAGTCGTCATCTCGATGATGGTTTATTTTCTTTTTTTAAAAATTTATTATTGAAACTAAATTAGTTTTGAATAAAAATCAAATTTCTTGATCGGCAATGCTATCGTATTTTCTATGTTCAACATTTCTACATTTTAGAACTAGGAAAATGTATGGCTTGTCCGAACATATCGAATCGTGTTGATCCAGCTAGCCATATGAGGGCTCACATAATAAGGATTTATGCCTGCAAATTTTGTGGCAAAGAAGGCAGAAAACATTATCTTAAGGCTCACATTCGTACACATACGGGTGAAAAACCGTTTAAGGTTGCTTATCATTTTTTCGCTAGTTCTTTAGGATCTTTAGGAAGATCCTAAAGAATTCTTTTATTTCGGATAACTGCATTTCTTGTCGATTTTAGTGTGCGATTTGTGCAAGGCGGTTTGCTGATTCGTCAACTTATAGACGTCATCAGTTGGTTCATACGGGTGAAAAAAAATTTTCATGTCCAATTTGTGGGCGATGCATTGCGAGGAAGGATAATGTGAAGACACATATAAAGAGTCATGAAAGGTTTTATACTTATACTTTTATTTTCATGAATGTTCCTTCGTTAGTTGGAAGCTATATTGAATTCATTTTGAAATCTATTTATAAATTTTGCTAAATTTTGTTTTTGAAAATTATTTAAATTTTCAGGAATATGAAACCACTTGATAGTACCATATTATTTTCGACTTTATTGAACAAAAGTGATATTGTTTGATGCACATATTTGCTTGTTTTATTTTTTACTATTAATCATTCCTAAAAATAAAAATACACAGATCTCGTGTTCAAAAGCAAATATTGACAATAAATGTATAACAAATAAAAATTGCTTCCAAATTTGAAAACTGTATCAAACTCGAATATTATCTTCAAAAAAAGCTTTTGATTTTTATATATATTTGAGAAAAAAATACTCATCCTTATTAGGTTGATCGCAGTGCCGAATTTTGGAGCTGTTTGGAGCTGTTCGAGGATGGTTTGGTTAGAAACTGTTGGCTTAGGCGATCCATTTGAATTAATGGGCGAATTAATGTAAGACGTTTAATTTTTCTGATCACTTTGAAAGTTATTGTCGTAATTATTAAAAAGTGGTGTATGTACATATTAAGTTATAAAAATTTTGGAAATCATAGGGGATGTATTGATTACTAACAGAATTAGAAGCAATTCTTAGAGGTTTCGAAATTTTATAAGATATTTCATCCACAAATTTACAAAGTAAAGGAAGTGTGAAGCGAGTCTGAATAAATTCTGCAATTAAATTTCCGAATCTTTAAGAGGACTCCAAGAAAGTCTTTTATCACAACTAAGAAGTACCGAATATCAGGAATTCGATGCAAAAATATACACATACGTTGGTTTTTTTCATTGAAATTTTTATATTGTACACTTTTTAGGTTTATCAGCATATTTGCTTTTATTTGTATTTTCTTATACGATTGATGAAAACTAAAAGGCCTAGAAAACTTAAAAACTTGGAAATTTAAAATTTTCATTCGTAGATCTATTCGGATTTTTCGTCAATGTTTGCCAACTATTCATCGAACTGTGGCACAAAAATCACAGTTTTAATTTTTACGCCTATATTTTATCGTTTTTTAAATGTACTGAACAAATATAAGGCCAATATATAAAAAATTAGTGCACTTCCCATATTTTTTCTTGCTTTAAGAATATTGATAACAGTGGTATTATGTTAAAATAGTATCTATCATTGTTGGTAATTCTACTAACTGCTGATTTCGCCAAATTTGCTTGGAAATAGAGGGACAAATGGGTCAGAAATTGAACCTAAGGTGACTCGCCGAAGGAGTACGAAAAATTGACTTAGGTAACGGACTTTGTGTGATTTTTAGGTGGCTCAAATCCAGCATTACACAGAATTATTACATACAGTACATTCGGATATAATTGGCCTTAGTCATCGAATACGAGCATTAGCAATTCGAGCAAAATCATTAGAAAGGAATCGAGCTACTGCAGTTCAATCTCAGTTATCTTGATATGTATTCTTATTTATTTTTTTAAAGCAATAAATCTTTTTACATAATTTTTAATATTGTTTATTTCGACCCATTCTGGATGGCACAACTGATCATTTAAAATATAAGCAATAAAAGGATCGATAAATTTATTTTTATTTTTGTATTCATGGTACTTTTAAAGTTTTTTGTTTTTAACGATTAACCGCTGATCATTGATACTGATGATTGTGGAATCGTAGCGTCCATTTAACTCAGTACGATAGAAGAAAGAAGGAAGATGATCTGCGATCACTTCCAATAAAACGACTTTTTATTTCTTTAAGAATAAATCTTCCTGAAAGACAAAAAAACGATTATAAAATGAATGTGTAATGATCCTTGAATGATTATACGGAGAAGAAAAAGCTTTGACCGATATGATTGCTAATGGCAGTGACCGCATTAAACACATAATCAAAGGTTTAAGTACCGTCGAAGGTCGTATGGTCGTATTCATAGCATCCATCAGCTGTTTGGTTGAATATTGAATATTATCATCACAATTATCACCGTTATCACCGCCGCATTACGGATGAAACGTCGATAACAATCGATAGATGTAAGGAAAAAAGTTAATCGCGAATTCAATCGATTTAGTTGAAAAACGTTAAACTTTGTCGAAAAACTTTTAACCAAACATCAATCATAATTGTTGGGAAAATAATTTTGTGTAAAAAAAGAATTTAAGCTCAATAAAATATTTTTAGGTGAAATAGCAGCGCATAAATCTTTTATATTGGAGTTGAACTGCTATTTTCAAACATAAAATCAAATAATTCCATAGGAGCGAAGAGACAACCGTTCGATCCGAGGAAACGACCAAAGCTGAAAGAAAGCAGTGCGCTATTTGCACCGCTCGCCGATTTCTATTAGATTTCGACTAACCAACCTAGCAGCAAATAACCTTTTCGGTTTGCAAGCTGCGCTGACAATTAGCAGCAAAATTTCGAGTTACTCGAGAATAGGAGTTCGGTGAGTGCCTTAAGGCTCGGAATTTCTGGCGGAGCGTGGTGTCACGGGAAGTCGGATGGATTTTTTCCTCGTCTAATTTGGCTTATCGATAAATATTTCGATCAATTTCAGCTAAAATTACCAAACAATTCTCAACAAAAATTCTCAGTTGAAATTATTATAGTTTGATCAATTCGAATGGAACGGTTGAAAAAAAATTTAGCAGAAAATCGGAATCGATTGATTGAATTCAATTCAGAAATAACCGAAAAAGAAAAAAATTATCGACAAAATAAGTTATTAAAATTAATAATTAAATAATTTTATAAAGCATTTAATGGTTATTTTTTGTAATTATTGAAGAAAGGTTAAAGGTTAAAGGAAAAAAGGAGAAAGGAAAAAAGAGGGCGAAATTCGTGGAGTGTCGATGTAGAGAAAAGTGTAATAAAATGAAAGAATTACGGGCAAACAAAATACAAACATCGACGGTGATTCGAAAGCGATTCTCGATGTGATCATTTGTGAAAACGAACTCCAACCATCATCATCGTCATCATCAAATTCACCGACGCACCAGTACAGCGAAGAAGACAACGACGACGACAATTAAACGCGAACGAGCCTCGGTCGGCACTGCTCTTTATCATCTCCGTTATCATTATCATTGTTATTAATATAACTGTTTTATTCGTTTTTTATTTAATAATTTATTTCAATATTTATTGTTTGTTTGCTTATTTATTTTTATTCGACTTATATTCGACTGATATTATATAAATAAGAAATGAATTCATTTGCGACTTGTGATAATTCAATAACGACAACGACGATTACGAACGACTCTTCATGGCTTCTTAATGTCAATAAAAATTTTAGTCTACAGGCCGAACATTTGACTATCGGTTGGTTTTCTTACTCGTTTTTACTGAATTGCAATCCAGAAATTACTGCTTAATATTTCGTATTCCTAATATGCATGAATTTGCGAAATGTGGTGTCGCATTGAATTCGATCGAAATCCACTTACCAGTTGAATTTAGCAGAACTGGTTTAGCCAGTTTCATTTATTACTAGTATGAATGCCATTCGTGGGGGAGGCAGTGGAGGAGGATTGAGCTGCTTGGCTTTAAGTGTGAAAGGTTTACTTCTGCAAAGAAAGAAATATAATGCATGTTGCTTATTTGCTCTCAGCCGAAGCGCTATACCACCAGTCAGCCACTTTAATTTCATTCAAAGAGCTGGAGCGACTAAATCCTCGAAAGTTTAGCCTTAGTCCAGTCTTTCGATTTTCTTTTCGACCTTATGCTTATCTATTAAATTCTTCGATATTAGCTTTACGAGAACTGCCTTAAAGGAGTAGCAATATGCGAAAAGGGGGTGAAAGGCAGTCCCGCGGAAAACCCGTTGCTCGCTGGTGCGTTCTCTTTGCTGGTAAGATATCGACAGTTCCACTGAGTAATTAAAATTTTAACGTTAATTTGAATCGAGTGTTATAAAGGAAAGATCGATTCAAGAAAGACAAATATTTTGTTTTTCTTTCCTTAGAAAACACAGTTGCCTTCGCTTCTGATAATAAATGAATTCAACCAAATCAATGTTTTATAAACTTTTCCACGACTAAACTTATCAACGAAAAAAAAGGAGATATGCAACAATTTAAAAAATAGAAAACGTTATATTCAGCGATATTTTTTTATTTTTATTCTAAATTTTTCAAAAGAAATCGCTTTTCAGTGATTTTTAAAAAACATTCGGATAAATGAACATCCCTAAACGTAAATGAAGGTGATATAAGCATAAACATACGTGCTTCTATCCTTAAGTGATTGTTTGGCGACAGAGCCAACTATCAGCCGAATATTCCAAATATTCCAAGCGTCCATTCAGCTAAGCATTCTAGCCAAACCAGCAGTAATTTGCACAATCTTAGAACAAGTGCAATATATACATATATATATATATGAAAAGTATATAAATATATATAAATATAATTCATAGAGGTTATTACATTCATTCATTCAGAAATAAAACTAATTCAGAATAGATTTTTTATTTATTTAGTTTATTTATTTTTATTTATTTACAATTATTTATTTAAAATTGTTATTTATTTACAAAATTTGTTCAGCTATTATAGTCACTGATTCAACAATTTTATAAAGTAACATTGCCTCAAAAAATCAATTAAAATTTTTAAAATTTTAATTCTTCGCAAAAAAATATTTTTAAATTTATTCATATAAATTCATATTTAGTTTAATTAGAAAGCGCTCAATTTAAATTTAATGTTAATGAAAAGTGGAAAAATGTCTTTTCATTTCCGTGAAATTCAGTGATTAATCTTACTGGATTTCCAGTCAGATCAATTTCAGATCAAATTTTTATCTAATAAATCAAGTCAATTTTAGATCAAATTCTTCATCTAATGAATCAGATCAACACTTCTGTAAAAAATGGCTTATTTAATGCGCAATTGGCGAATCAGATTTTTGTGCTCTGTCAGCAACTCAAAACATCCGGTCAAATCCTGGAGCAATCCCACAAAAGTTAGTTGTTTTTCAGATCAAACGAGTGATTAAAAATTTATAGATTAAAATTTAGATAGAAATTATGTTGTCTTCCATAATTTTCATTATTCTAACGAGCACCATTTCTGGTTTCGCTAGCGCTATCCACTATTAGGCGGTTGGACTACTTCTCTATTCATGTCAGTGTAGATTTGTAGACTCCAGTAGCTTTTCATTTTTATTCACAAATTTATATAAGTTGATCCATGTTAGAATTCGAATCTGTGGTGACTTATGCTATGCTGAAAATGCCACTCGGTTACTGTGTCTTCTTCTAAATAATCGTCTGATTAAATTTTTTATTTTCGCTAAGGTATAAAAGTGCTTTTAAAATATTTACCTTTTGATGAATAATAGGTGTCTTAGCTAACGAAATATCCGGGTTTTTTTGGGATAATGCAACTTTCTCGAATTGTCCACCTTGCATTCATTTTATGAATTGAACTTGGCTTATATATTTTAATGAAACTCATCTCATAAATTGCTAAAAATTATTGCTTTTTTTATTCAATAAGTAAAGTTTTATTGCAAGATTAGCGACAACACATGGAACTGACATTTCGCCAGATTTAGACCGGTCCATTCCCAATAAATAGTTCCGCGATAAATCAGCTAAAGCAGAGCGCCTGACCATAAATTTTTTGTTGGTATAAGTTGATTTTAATAGAAATTGGTAATTTCAATTTTTATCAAATAATTTATCGATAAAAGTTGAAGTGCATGGAGATTAAGCGATAAAGCGCTTTTTATTTTCCTTTGCAGTTAATATAATTGCCATTTGATTTTTTCGTTGTTTTTTTCTTTGGCTGTCGAGCTAAATTATAAAATAAATATTTTTTATTTATTTTTAATATTTTTAAATATTTTTAAATTTTTTTCTCAACAATTCCGCTAAATTATAAATTTTTTCTAAAATTATTTTCTAGAATTTTTTTTGAATAAAAAATAAATTTCTCAAAAAATTCAGTTTATTTTGAATTTTGCTTATTTGGTCCAACTTTTTTTTTAAATAACGGATAGAAGAGAATTAATTCAGTTGGTTGTTTCCCATTACTTCTTTTGCTATTGGTCAGATAAAACACTTTTTTCTAGTCGAATCTCATTTGGAGATCGAAATGGAGCCAAGTAAATCGTTAGCGCCGTCTGGAACACTAGAACGCTAGCCTTTAATAAGATGAAAATTTGAGGATGCTTTGATTTTTATAGTGATGATATATTTTAAGCTGAAATGAATCGAGTATTTGTTTCTTTACGACAAGCGTGTTGCCGGGACAATGGACAATTAGGTACACCTTGCCGATTGAAAATGATGGAACTTGTTGAATTAAGAGCGATGGGTTGGAGACCAAGTTTGGCTCATACACAGTATTATTTGAACCGTCCAGAACATCAGTCACCAATTGGTGGGCCATCATTTGCTTTTTTTCAAAATATTTTACGTTATGTTCGCTATAAAATTTAAAATTCCTTTGTATAACTAAAGCCATAAGAGTAATACAAAGAAGCATATAAAATACGTAGATCGTCTCAATTTCCAATTACTAAATTTTCGTGAATACCGCAAAAATCAGAAATAATTTCCTACTTGTATTTTACGAATTGAGTTTGTGAGTTCCATTTTTTCAATATTTTGCTAATCTGCTACATTCCATTTTCTCCTTTAAAATTAAAGAAATTTTTCCAAGAGTTTCATTTGTCAACTTATTCATTGTATTAGGGATACGAAGTTAAATAAATAATTTAATTCGGATTGTATCAAACGAAAACGTTGCAGTTATTTTGTAACTTCCAAATATTTCATACATTGAAATAATATGAAATAAAATTGAAAATTGAAAATCGAAAAAAAAGATGAGTTGGGGAAATATATGTGCATTTACATGTATTTTAATTAATATTAAATAAATTATTGATCATTAAATGTATTTAGTTATATATAGTAGTATATACGTACTTTTATTTGCGAAAGCTGTTGTGCCGCAAAAGGGTTTGTTGAAAAAAAACCGCAAGCTGCCACAACTTGGCTTTTACTTACCATTCATGCGCAGCTTTTCAAGAAATTCACTCAGCGAGCAAAGTGAATTACATAAAATCTGAACTGAATAGACTGAATAGCAAAGCAAAAAAATTTATAAGAAAATCCTTTTATTGTCTTTTTTTTCCATGAAAATCGCAAGTTTGTTGTACTGGGGCCATTTTAAATTATAAGGTAATTTCAGATTCAGGTCCTGTTAGTGCACCACCATTTGGTGCCATTCCGGTGAATCCATTTTCGAATTACGCTGCACCTCCTCCACCACTATACGTTAGTGGGGAGTTAACCGGATCACAAATAATAAGTCCTCAACCACCACCAGCCAGCTTTTACCTAATTCCTGCTGCAGGTCATTTACATATATATATATAATATTTATGAGATCCACGAGAATAATTCGAATGCAAATAAATAAAAATATCTATGTTTTAAATTTTCGACAAAAAATATTTTAGGTAATTGGGTGAGACCATTATTAGCGCCTGGCGTTGTACCATCAAGTAATATCATCCCTCAGATTTCGCCAATCGAAATGGAAGCATGGGCTCGAGTTAATAAATTTCAGCCCGCCAAACTGAAATTAAAAACTCCTTCGAACAAAGTTCCTCAGCTACGTCATGAGATGGTCATTCGTAATAGCGACTCAGGAAAAAGTGAATTTTTTAGCAATGAGTTTAAGATTATTAAGCGCTGAATTTCTTTTTATTCTGAATTTCAACCATTTATCGAGTTTTATCAGCTCGCAAAATCATCAATAATGAAATTTTTAGGATATGGTACTAAACAATGTTTAAATTAATGTAAAATATCCATCTTGCTAATTGAATTATTATTATTTATAGTAATGGGTGTGAAAGGTCGTCGAGTTGCAGTAGTTGAAGAACTTAGCAAAACGGTCATTTCATTTCAAAAAGTTGATCCAAAAAGTAAAGATCGAACGTTGACAATAACGGGTAGCACTCAGGAGTCACTGGATTACGCTAAGCGTCTTATTGAACAAACCATTCGGCGAAATGTTTCACCAAATCGAGTACATCTCTTCAAATTTTTATTCCTTAACGCTTTTCAATCCATGACATTTATTTATATAAAGCATTTTTTACATTTCAATACATTTTTTATTTATATAAAACATTTTTTTTTCTTATAAAATTTGAGAGAGATGGATTAACTCTTTTTCAATTTGAAAATCACTTATGAATAGTAAGAATGGTTAACGCTTACAGCATTTAAACTCCATTGGCTTTCGAAATTTAAAAAATTTAAAAAATGTTGGAAAATCTTACAGTAGGGGGTTCCGGAGAATTTCGCAATACTCCTAATAGATTTTTTAATGAAAGATTTGCTCCTGTTAGAGGCAAAATCACAATCCTAAGATGATAATCTGAGCCATGATCTTTTGCTTATCTTGCTTTCCCATTAAGGAATAGATGTGTTGATGTGTAGAACCATCAGCACCACCCAGGTTTTATTTTAAACAACATCAAGTGGCAAGAATTTTACTTATGGTGACTTGACCTTGTCGGAAGAATACACGCTTAACTATACTATTTTTACTATTTAATACTATTTTTTTAAAACAATATTTAGATATTTTAACAATTTAGAATAATCAGCCACGAAAATGCATTTTGCCCTTTTTTCTCTCATTTTTTCGAAGAAATAAGTGATAAACGTAAACTGTGAAATCAATGTAATAAGAGAAGATTAAGAGAAAATAACGAATTTTGTTTCAAGCCAGAAGATCAAGAAGGAGTTGAAGTGGAAGATAATGAAGACGTTGGTATTTCAATAGAAACAACACAGGATGGGGCATTAAAACTTTCTTGTGCTGATCCGCAAATGCTTCAGGCTAGTTATATTTATTTGATTGGCATGTGTTCTTATCATCCCCTATTAATCAAAAAACAAAAAAGAATATTAATATAAACCAATTTAATAGGATGAATTCCTTTTGCCAGAAAGTTCCTTGGAGAGAGTTATTAAAGTGCACAGGGATCACCAACACTATCTCATTTTAAATGGCAAATTTACTCGCATCAAAAGGTAGTAATCGAGGCCGTAACATTTGACATAGTCAAAAAGGCATACTGTTGGACTATTATCCAATATTGAGTTTTTATTTCCTTAATATGATTTACAAATTAAGGCCGCACAAGCAGCACTTTGCGAATATCTTACTCGAGTTGGACGAAATCATTCAAAGCTAACAGCTGAAGAACGAGAGCTTAGAAAAGAAAGACGGAAATCGATGCCGTTGTCTACAAATATCTCCAGTAATACAGCGGCGCCCTCGACATCGTCATCGTTATCATCGTCATCGAAGTCAGCGATATGATGCTAATTTGCGAAAAAATTTTCCCCCAAATTCAATTTTTTAATGCTTCGCAATAAAAAAAAAATAGTATTTTATTTGCAAAATTTATGGGTATCACCTTATTTTTAAGAAACTTTTACTTACATGAAAGGGCGCTAAAAAAATTGTTTTATATTTTCGCAAATTATTTTTAGAGAGAAATTAAATTTTTTAAATAAAAACATTTAATTTCAGTTCCATATATAAGAACTTTATTATTTAATTGGAATAAAGTTTCTCTGTTTCTTTAATAGATAAAATAATTTGCAAAGCGCTTTAATAGATTAGAAGAGGAAAAAATTGAAAAAAAAGTTATCCGAGCATTCGCCTGCCTGTCATCAAGTACCAAAAGAAAAGGGAAATTATAAAACTGCTAGGATTCAAGCTTTCATATGTTTTGTTGGAATATGAGAGAAGAGAAATTGTGCTCTCAAAAAAATATTTGAATGAAATTTTCAAAATATCGAAATTGCAAAAATCTAATTTGTTTAATGATAAAATATTGCGACATTTCTTTATGCTTATTAGTTGTTTGCCTCAAATTTTCATTATGATAACTGAATTTTTTGAAAAGAAAAAAGAAAAATATTCCCATCAAACACAGAATACTTCAAAAATGTCCTTGAAATAAAATTTGTTGTTTTAGAAATTGGCGTTCGACTGGAAAAACAGGAAGTACACCAAATTTGGTCCGTCTCAGTACTGGTGATCGAAATTATTCGCGTAGTCAAATGCTTCAATTACGCTCGACCGCTGGTCAACTTGATTCGAAAATGGTTAAAATAATCAACGAACTCGAAATAATGCGCCCCACTGGTGATATGAATCCATAAAAAAACGAAAATTTTATGATAATGAAAAATTTTTTCGATTTTTACGAAAATTTTTTCATCATTTTATAGACTTATACCAAATTTTTCTTTTCATTTTTTCTTATGTACCGGTTTGAATATTTTATGATAAAATTTTGTGCCTTCAAATGATATTTTCAAGGTATCCTTGAAAACATCCCAAAACCTGTTATGCACTTTTTCTTCTCATTATTTCTTCTCATTATTTTCTTCTCATTATTTAAAACGAATATTTCCGCCTTAATACTTCTGATTTAGAAATAGGGCTTAGAAATATTTTCTTTTAAGGATTTAAAACCTTGCCATATTCTTTTAGCAGGCCCGATTAGAAAATTCAATCTTAATAAGCCATTCAAACTTATGTATATACATATGTATATTTGAAATTACAAGGTATTATATATATATATATATATCTTTAATGTTTATAACTGTTTCTTCATTGTAATTTCAAATGATTTTTAAAATTTAGAAATTGTTTTTTTTCCCTTTTTGTTTCATAATTTTTATATTTCGGTAGTTTGTAGAGGATTTAAAAAAATAAAAAAATTAAAATTTTATGAAATTTGTCAATGCCTTTAAAAAAAATATATAGAAAAATAATTGTTTACCGAAAAATTTTAAGGATTTGATGCTAAGAAATTCATAAAAGTGTTATCACCATAACCATTATCGGTGTCACCAATAAAGCCTTAAAAATTAAGACGAATTAAAATCGGGAAAAATTTGGAATTTTCCGATGGTATATAAGATTTTAAAAATTTTCCGACTAAAATAAATTTTAAAGGAAATTGAAAAGTGTTTCATTGTTAAAAAAATGAGAAGAAAATTGCTTGAGTAGCTATTTGACCACTTCCTAGTTAGAAGTTTTCTCCATCGAGGAACATATAGGTCCCTCTCTTCGGCTAAATAAGGTATTCGTAATGATGATCAGAAACATTATCAAAAATCAGGGAAGTTTCATGCAAAATGAGCAGCAGCATGCCAGAAATACAGAAATATTGAGCCACAACTAGAAGCAAATATTTATAACCAAATATTTTCAATTTTTTTAATTTCCCATATTTAATATTATATATGTGCATCGGTTTTGTTCATTCTTTATTGAAATATTGCTGGGAAAATGTGGGATTCCGGAAACGCCAAACTTAATCAAATGATCGCCATAAAAATTAAATTAAAAATAAAAAAAAGAATCCTTGTAATAACGAAAAATGTGGAAAAACCTTTGTTAATTTACCATATTAATGCTCACGATTATAATTCAGCAGTTGAGCTATTGCTTACTAGAAATTAGCCGTATGCAGGCCATGCAAACAGTTTGCCCATCTGTATTATGTTATTAATTATTCACATCAATTTATTACTGAAGTTACAGGAAAAATATCAGTTTTGATTGATTGATTGGCAGAATAGCCGATGTTTTATGTTTTAAGGATTACGGTTTAGATGGCAACGGAAGTAAACTACTAAGCCATTAAGACATCCGACTCGCAATCCACCTGTATTTCTATCGCCAAGCGGTAATTGTTATTGTTCTAACAGTCAATGAATCCTGCCTAACCACCAATATTGTAACTTAAAAGGTGTGGAATATATCCCAATATGTTTGCTTTCTGAATATAATCATCGCTGAAAACTATTCAAGTTATCACATTCTCAAAGAATTAGCATATAATTAAATATCTTATCTATAATTAAATGTGATAAGCATGATATAATTTGTAATTTTTATTGCAGTATTTTCGACTATTATATTATCAGAACTCAGCGAAATTTATCCTAGGAGAGCGCAGTATGTACCTCGTTGTTAAATCTTTTCATCGTCAAGAAGATATCGACGATTTTCCTCGAAATGTTCTATTTTTTTATCGATATCCTACAACTCGAAGCGGAATTATTTTTCAGTCGTTGATATGACGATTTCTGTGAAAACAATAAGGTGATAAAGTGATTACAACGAAATACCTTTTGAGTTTACTTCTGAGTTTTTGAATTTATCCATTCAATTTCAAAAATAGTTTTTTGCTTTTCAACGAAAATTTTATGGATTCTCTCTCAATCTGAGAAATTTTTCAATTCGTGAAATTTCCATTCATTTTCCATTCCTTTGGAAAAATCCTAAATGATAGCCGAATGCACCCACAGTTATTTAAAACATAATTAAAATATTTAAAAAGATATATGAGTATGAAAAACAACCAACCAACGTTCTTTCGAATAAAAAAATTTCGGTAATCATTTGACAGTTGGATTATTCCTCATTTTGCAATTTGAAACTCATAGAAATTATATTTAATAAGATTCATCAATTAACACGGTAAAACAAGAAAGGAAGAAAGGAAAGTTAAACAAAGGAAATTAGGCACTTACTTTGCCAGCGAATCGCCTGAGTATAGGAAATGGGTCCAGCCGGGACCATGCGAACTACAAATATTTTATGTTTTTGGCCAGAAACCATGCTTCTTGTTAAGAATATCATCAGTTAATAATCGGAAAAATGATCAACCAGAACAAGTAGGGTTTTTATCCATCAATTTTAATTAATAATTCTACAGGAAAAATTAAAAAAATTGGGAACCATTAGTCGCGGAGAAGTCCTGTCGATTTTCTTTAATAGCATTTTTTTTTTTTTTTAAGAAAAGATCTTCACTTAATCTTCTCATTTAAAAATTTTTAATTTTACCATCGTAAAATTTTCAGTCGAATCCTGATAATGACTTTTTTAATTCATAATTAAAGCTTAATTCGACTCATAATAATAGAAGAAACAATAAGAAGATGAAATTTACTTGAATACGATCGAATATAACTTTCAGCATCCTTAATACTATAACGTTTAAACGCAACATTCAAGCGTTTACGATCATTTTTGATGAATTGCTGTTTGAGATAGAATTCTTTGCCGATTTATAAAATATCAGCAAACGTGTTTCAAATTCACTTACAATTTTTTGTTTTACAGACCTTTGCATAAAATACCTTATCATATTATCATATTTTTCTCCTTCCTCTGACAGCTCTCACCATTACTGATTAGGCTGGCTGTGCTCGCTGTGTAAGGCCTCTCCAAGCTATTCAGTGTGACGCCATCGTCGATAGTAATTATGGAAGAATTAAAAAATTCTTTTAGCGAGCGGTCGTTTCAACAAATTATTCCTGATTTTACATTAAGGAAGTCCGACGACACGGAAAAAAGGGGTCAGCAGGCCACGAGTGTTTAAGATTCGACTTGAAGATAAGTACATGGCTATGTCTGTATTGTATAATAAGGCGTGTTGCCGGGACAATGGACAATTAGGTACACCTTGCCGATTGAAAATGATGGAACTTGTTGAATTAAGAGCGATGGGTTGGAGGCCAAGTTTGGCTCATACACAGTATTATTTGAACCGTCCAGAACATCAGTCACCAATTGGTGGGCCATCATTTGCTTTTTTTCAAAATATTTTACGTTATGTTCGCTATAAAATTTAAAATTCCTTTGTAAAACTAAAGCCATAAGAGTAATACAAAGAAACATATAAAATACGTAGATCGTCTCAATTTCCAATTACTAAATTTTCGTGAAAACCGCAAAAATCAGAAATAATTTCCTACTTGTATTTTACGAATTGAGTTTGTGAGTTCCATTTTTTTCAATGTTTTGCTAATCTGCTACATTCCATTTTCTCCTTTAAAATTAAAGAAATTTTTCCAAGAGTTTCATTTGGAAAAATTATTTCTGATTTTTGCGGTTTTCACGAAAATTTAGTAATTGGAAATTGAGACGATCTACGTATTTTATATGCCTCTTTGTATTACTCTTATGGCTTTAGTTTTACAAAGGGATTTTAAATTTTATAGCGACCATGGAAGTTTTTTGAGGAAGGATCTAACGAAAAGAGAACTATTACTAGACAAACAGTTGCGTAAAGAATGTTATGGTGCGGAATCAGAATCTCAATCTGAAGAAGTACGTTGACAGAAATCTTCAAATAGTGGAATTAAGGAAGCATCGCCAATGGTTTACAACGACCAACAATTTTTCGATTCCAATTTTCTCCCATCAGTCTACTACAACTTAGGACAACTTGCCAAGTAAGGTTAATAAAATAGGAAGTAATTTATCTTTATACATATTTAATGCAAGAATTTTAAAATATAAACTTTATGACCTACAACTCCTACTAATTGATAACCCAAAGTATTGAGTATTTTTTGTATTAATAAAACGTGGTTGGATGACTCTACTGATAATCGGGAATTAAACTTCGATGGCTTTCTAGTGTCACGCAAGGATAGAACAATAAATAGTTTAAATACTCGTGGAGGTGGGCTTATCACGCTTATTCCTGATTATTATAAATTTGTAACTTTTGATGATTTTCTTCCTCTTTCGAATATCTAATAATTAAAATTTATCTTAATAATAGAACATTTTCCTTTTAAATATATACCGCCCACCTGGCTACATAGTATATTCACTAGTGATCTTTACAATCTGTTATTTATATTAAAAATATTTGGTGCCGATTATGTAATTGTTGGCGATCTTAATATGCCAAATATAGATTGGGAAAATAATTGCTTGAAAAATAGCAGGAAATTTAAAGAGGACTTTCTAAACTTTTGTATCTATATAGGTCTAGAG
The DNA here is from genome assembly GCA_900625125.1 of Dracunculus medinensis. Lineage (NCBI taxonomy): Eukaryota > Metazoa > Nematoda > Chromadorea > Rhabditida > Dracunculidae > Dracunculus > Dracunculus medinensis. Next base: position 1,666 of record UYYG01000012.1, on the reverse strand, counting down.
CAACATGTTAAGATTGCCACTAAGCATAACACTATTTTAGATGTTGTGTTAGCTGTTTCTACTTCTTTTGTTGATAGCATTAGAGCCTTGGAGCCTTTTATAGTGATCACAACATCATTTATGCTTCATTAAAATTAGACCGTTATATACTTCCCTCGAGATATTCTAAAAATTATCGTCATTGTGATTATGAAATCTTTAATTCTATCCTCGCAGAAATAAACTGGGATTTCTTATTCTGTTTAGCTCCCTCTATTGATGAAAAAATTCACGTTGTTAATAGCATTATTTTATACCTTATAGAGCAATATATCCCTCTAAGCCTAAGTCGATTCCCATTTTTTAAAATCACTTTAAAAAAATGTCGAGAAGCTTTATAACAAATACAAATTAACCAAATTGCCAAGTGACCTTTCTGCATATAAAGAATGTTTAAGAAGTTTCCGTGGTGTCGTTCATAATTACATTTCAAATAAAGAGGAGCAAATTTTAAATATTAATAAGAATTCTTTCTGGACCTATATCAAAAGAAAATTTTCAAATCCACGTAAACAATTAATTCTGCAACATAATGATAATGTGATCACATCTGATATTGATATTACAAGTATATTTAATTAATATTTTTCTAGTGTATTTGTTGATGAGGATAATATTTTCTTACTCATAATTCTTGTTTTGACGTAAATCGAATTTGTTGCACTTCTCTCGGTCAAATTGAAATAACACTTCTGGATGTTTATGATGCTTTAAATAGACTTAAATCGCCCATTTCAGCTGGTCCCGATAATATTCCACAAAATAATTTGTAAAAAATGTCCACTATTTTTAATTTATAAAGACATGAAATTTATAAAGATATGAAATCTGGCCTTAATCCCAAAATTTGGAAGTTGTCTCATATAATTCCCATTCATAAAAAAAGAAGAACCTATGATCCTTCTAATTATAGATAATTTATCATCAAATTTTTATCATCAAATTTTTTTCAGTAAATCATTATAAATCCCCTTGCAATTTACGCTAAAAAAATTTTAATGTTTTATTCGATATTTTACTGAAAAAAATTTTAATAAGTATGAATTATGAAATATAAAATCGTACCGACCATTTCTAGTTTTGCTGGCTCCACTAACCATTAGAATATCTCTTATATTTAGTAATCTCTTCGCTAGCGAAAGACAATTTTTCAACAACTTTTAAAATTTGAGTTTCACTAGTGTGTTCGTTCTAAGTAATTAAGTGGAATTCGAGCCTGTTATGGTTTGATTCGGAGTAATATGCCATTCCACCATTCTCTCTTCTCACTATGTGATTATTTACGCATTCAGAATTTGACAAAATTTGATGGCATTTATTTATAATAGATGATATGGCTTGTTTGTTTAATCACTTTAGGCGAAAATGAATTACTGCAATGAAGAAAAAGTGAATTGCTAAAGAATTTCTATTTTTAGCAGAGATCTTTATAATAATTTTTACAGGTGAATAAACTATTGTGGGGAAATGAAAAAGAACACAGTATTAGAAAATTCGGCTTTAAAACGGAAATAACGTGGTGATGAAAATCACTTCGATAAGAACCTATCTCACCATCACGTTAAATTAGTTTCATTTTTATTTTTTAATGCTTGGTACTTTTCAATTGTGTGTGTGGAGGGGGAGA